>WIDE01000036.1:170617-212728 GCA_015039315.1 Clavulina sp. PMI_390
TACAATGGACTCCCAGTGCATCGCTTTATCGCCACAAGCCTCGCACAACACATAGCTTGCGTGGCTGTCTAGTTCATCGTGGGTGCACGTGGTTGGGTCTAAGCCATATAATGTGACGATCTTGCTTATCAGGATTGATCCCACCTCGTCAAACGACAACGTTGCCTGGAGATTCTCAGTGTCAACCTCACCATCCGTGTATAATACAGAGTCGTAATAGCGATGAAGGGCACGGTAAGGTAGTCCGCGCCTTCCCCAGCTATCCTTTACGCTGTTAAACACGACAATCGCAAGGTCCAACATCTCCGAATCCGACAGTGAAGGGCGTAGGTCCGTACGTCTTTGAAGGATGTTCGTGAAGTGATTTCGTACGCGCTGAGTGCAGCGAGTGACGTATTCCGAGATGAGCGTAAGAGCCTCAGAAGGGAGAGTGAGTATCTGTGAGCTATCTTTCCGATTTTCAAGTAGAGCATTAAAGCCTTCGTCCTGGGCCCATTTATCCAGCAGCGACTGATAGAATAACATGTATGAGGAACGCGAAACGGAAAAGAATATGGCAAAACTACCCACGATGATTGCTCTGGACAAACGCAAAGAGTTTGGCCAGCCATTACATGGGAGGTGATCGGTGGTGGGAAGCCGACGAACACACTCATCTCGAACCGCATCGGCAGCACAGTTGCGCGCAATTTTTCTCAACTGCTCGTGAAGCGTTTCAACTGCCTTCTCGACATGAGGAAGGATAGAAATTTGCTGTTTGGCCCATACTAGAAATGCGAGTGAGACGCACATCCTGAAGCAAAGTACTGGAATGATCTCAACTGACCCCGATCTGTCAAACGCTTAGACTGGCGCATAGTAGGCATGCTGCGGTAGGTCCATGTATCAATTGAGTCGAGAAGTTCCCGCGCGTACCCTTGAGCTTCAAGGTGGTCCTTCAAACTATAGCGCATATCAATGGCGCGCAACCACTGTGGTAAGGTTAAAGAGCGAGAAGATAAAGTACGCACTCTGTAAGCCGTTCGTTCCGCACGGCTACGAGCTCGTCAGTTCTTTCGTCGATACGATCGAAAATCCACCTATGAATAGCATCAATTTGCTACTCTCCAAGATTAATTGTAAATAAAATATACAATCCTGAAGCCAGTAGTTGAATCACATACTTTCTGCTCCTGGACTAATAGATCATTCTGAGACTGGTGAAACGCCGCGAGGGCAGTCTCGTCGCTCTCAAGTTCCTTCAGTCGAAGAGTAATAGCTTCAAACTGGGATCGCTTGCAGAGTGTGCTGAACAATGTCCAGCGCTCTCATGTAACACTCTATTAGCACACCCTCAGAACCATTGTGGCCTATGATACTCACTTGAACCACGAAGAAATACTTTAGGCACTAATTCGCGCGCTTTATCGGTGAAATGAATGAAGTCGAGCCGTAAGTACGGATCTTGTCCTTCCTCACCACTATGAACACACACAACGATGCCTTAGGAATAAACTAGTCGCAAGCTGGATCACGATCGAAAAGATGGAGACGTACGCGCATTTACGGCATCGCTCGCACCACCTACGTCTGATTTGCCATGCAAGTGTCGTTTTGTTCGCAGGGCTGCCCATTTTCCCGCAACCCTATAATCAGGTTACAGGCCAGAAGAGTAGTGCGATATTATGAATATTCAATAATGGGAGAGGTGGCGACCACAAACACACCTGACAATAGTGGCCGAAAATGAGACACGCATATCGTTGCTCAGTGATGTCTACGGGACACTCAGGCAAGTCTTCAACATTGAGTCTAGCATATCGCCAGATGGGCGCACTCGCTTGGGCGAGGAGAAATATCGCGAATATCTTGGAGCTCTGAACCAGATGAAGAAGGTCTGCAGGTCGAAGATAGGAACAAATCTGAGACATTCATTCATGAGCACAGCCCGGGGTATGACAGTATGCCAAACGATAAAAGCACACACCTCCCCAATGACCTCGTTCGGCATTAGAGTCAGGACGCTCGAGAGTTTCCCCTTCATGCGCTTTCGAGGGGGTCCTCTTGCGCTGCCTGCTTTGCGCTTGCGCGTTTGAACAGACATGAATTCATGCTCTGCACTCTCATATTAGAAAGCGGCGTGCCTCGGTAACTGATGTTATTGCTCACCAGAGTCTTCCCCTTGGCTTACTCCATCGTCGTCATGGTGGCTCCAATCGGCTGTGGTGCCTGGCTCATCTGGGGTGGCGTGGAGGCTTGGACTGGCCTTAGCAGCTTGTTTGAGGGAGCAGTCAGCAACCGAATACGAGGGGAGGGACTTCCTACACACTTATTCGGGCACTCCTGCGAGTTCCAGACATCGTATTAGGTAGGGTGCTGAGGAAGTTTCGAGTTGAGCGGCGGTTTGAAACAAGTGTCAACAAATGTGGATCGTGACATAACGCGCCGAGTTCGATGCCTGCGACGCGACAACACCATTAATCTATTGAGCTGATGCGTGGATGCTACCTATTACCACTTTGGACCGGCCTGAAACGTATCAAGAATACTAGTTGATCAATTTGATGGGCCAGGACCATCGGGGTTAGGCCGGAAATGAGGATGAAGTGACAAAGCTGCTATCAGCCATGGAATAACCCCCAATCTCCCATCAGCTGTAACTAACACAATAAAGAAGATAATGCGTCGATTATTTTTGATCTGGAGCGGGGGGCGGCCACTCCATGGCATCTTTGTGGTACCATTGCCGATCGCGTTCTCGGTATTGGGCAGCAGAAGCGTCATCGATGACGATATCTGGATGTCTATTAGGATGTTATTATTTAGATGTTAGTTATACGCGCTCCGACATATCAAACTCGGAATAGAGAACTGACTGAGAGATGATATGTTCTAGGATTTGGGCCCCTGTATGATACGACTGTGCACGAAGGCAAAGACGACAACGATCAAAAGGCTGATAGTTTGGTGAGCTGGTCCAGAAGGGATCGAAAGTGGCGCTCTCGGCCGCATCAAGACACCTCCACAAGCTAGTCTCTATCTCTCTGCCCTTATGGTCAAGCCCCCAGTGACGGCGCTAGTTAGAGAAAGCAAGGTCACTCTCCAGGACTAGTAGAGACGGATCGGGAAGGATCTTACTGCAGACTCCCAGTGCATTGCTTTATCGCCACAAACCTCACATACGACATAGCGTGCGATGCTGTCCAGTTCGTCATGCGTGCAGGTGGCTGGGTCTAAACCATACAGTTTGATAATCTTGTGCATGAGGATTGATCCTACATCGTCGAATAACCACATCGCCTCAAGCTTCCCCACGTCAGCCTCACCATTGGTGTACACGACAGCCTCATAATAGCGATGGAGGGTACGGTAGGGTATTCCTAGCCTTCCCCAGCTACCCCCTGCGTTTTTGAACACGACAACGGCAAGGTCCAAGGTCTCCGAGTGCGAGAGCGATGAGTTAATGTCTGTTTGCGGTTGGAGTATGTTGGTGAAATAATCTTTTACTCGCTGAGTACATTCGGTGATGTATTCCGAGATGAGCGCATGGATTTCAGAGGGTAGATTGGGTGTTTGGGATGTATCTTTCCGAGCTCGAAGGAGAGCATCAAAGGCTTCACCGGTGGCCCACTCATCAAGAAGCGACTGACAGAATAGCACGTTAGGATCACAGAGAAGTTGAGGTACAACAATGATACCCACCTTGATTGCTGCTGACAAGCGGGAGGAGTTAGGATAACCATTACTTGGGAGATGGTCTGCTGTTGGAAGACGACAGGCGCATTCGTCTCGGATTGCATTCGCAGCACAGGAGTACGCGATCTCCTTCAACTCCTCATGAAACTTTCCCACCGCGGTTTCGACGTAAGGCAGGATAGCGGTCTGCTGTTTTGCCCAAACTAGGAGAGAATAGTGAGCACATATCTTGTCTTGAAGCGCAGCAGATATTTACTGACTTCGATCCGTCAAACGCTTAGACTGGCGCATGGTAGGCATGCTGCGCCAGGTCCACATATGGATAGAGTCAAGGAGTTCCCGGTTATACCCATGAGCTTGAAGATGATTCTTCAAACTATGAAGCAGATCAATACAACGTTAGTAGAGAGCCGGAAAGACGAAGAAAAAAAGCACTAACTCTGCGACTCGTTCAGTCCTGACAGCCACCAGTTCATCATATCTTTCGCCGGTACGATGCAGAATCCAGCTATGAATACTATCCGAATCCTACCCTCCGAGGATCAATTGTAAGAAGGGGTGTACGATCCTGGGATCTCAGTGGGTGAATTATGTACCTTTTGCTCTCGCTTTAGTACCTCGGTTTGGGACTGTTGAAACGCCGCAAGGGCGGTCTGGTCATCTTCAAGTTCTTTCAGTCGGAGAGTAAGAGCTTCAAACTGGGACCGCTTGCAGATGATACTGTACGTTTGCCATCGCTCTCATGTACTACCCTGTCAGCACGTAAACAGGAACATGGCGTTGCGTTTCACTCACTTGCACCACGAAGAGAGGATTTAGGCACTAGATCGCGCGCTTTGTTGGTATCATCAATGGAGTCGACACGGCAGTACTGCTGATCTTGGCCTTCCCCTGCGCTAAAAATTAAACAAAATATCAGGAAAAAAAAACCCTAATGCAGCTAAATTTTAGTCGAGGGAAGAGGGGACTTACGCGCATTTGCGGCATCGCTCACACCATCGGCGCCTAATTTGCCAAGCAAGAGTCTTTATGCTCGCCTGGCTACCAGTTTTCCCACAACCCTATGAATGCATTCCGTGCTGAAAGATCAGGCATCATCGCTGACAGTAATCGAAGGTTGTAAAGCGGAAGTGGAGATTCGCCACACACCTGGCAATAGTGACCAAATATGAGACACGCGTATTGCTGCTCAGTGATGTCTGTCGGACACTCGGGCAAGCCTTCGACATTGAGCCTCGTACACCGCCAGATAGGGGCACTTGCTTGGGCAAGGAGAAAAATAGCGAATATCTTGGAGCTCTGAACTAAATGAAGGAGGTCTGCAGGCTGAAGATAGGAACAAATCTGAGAAAGGGCTTGTTAGCACAGCCGAGGAGAGGACGGTAATATGAATGACAGAAGCACGCACCTCCCCAATAACCTCGTTTGGCATAATATTCAGGACACTCGAAAGTTTCCCTTTCGTGCGCTTTCGAGGAGGTCCTCTTGCACCACCCGCTTTGCGCTTGCGCGTTTGAGCAGCAGGGAAGTCATGCTCTGCAATCCCTTATATTAGCGGTGGCGTGGCGAGTTTCGGCGACCATTCATATCACTTACCAGAGTCTTCGCCAACACTTCCTCCATCGTCATTATGCTCCCAATCATCTGTCGTGTCTGGCTCATCTGGGGCGACATCGAGGCTTGGAACGGCCTTAGCACCTAATTTGAGAGAACAATGAGCTGATAAATACGAAGCGAGTGGCGGTTTACAGACTTATGCGGGTGCTTCTGCGGGCTCCAGACATTGTGCTGGGCAGACTGCCGAGGAAGTTTCGACTCGAGAGTGGCTCGAAACAAGCGTCAACAAATGTGAACCGTGACATAACGCGGCGACAAATTTCAGTTACCGTTCCCAGTTACTCAGGCATTTCGAGAAAATCGTATCTCTCCTTACATGGCCCACCAAAAAGCTCCTTCTGCAGCTTGAGAGCGTTTGGGCGCGACTACGATTGCTCTACGGGCCCTGTCTCATGATTAGTTTCTTTCCAACCACCACAGCGTCTTCCACTCACACCCTCTCTCTGTGCGACTCAGACCTTCGTTCTATTTCCCATAATATCATGTTCACTTTCTTCGCATTTCAATATTGCCCTAGCCGTGCACATGCTCTACAACTAGTTGCGACAAGATATGGTTGTACGACAGAGGTGTTACTCCTCTGTAACCGCCTATACGCGTCCGAACACACTTCCACCCTCCCCGTACTCGTCGAAACTGTTCTCCCACATGGTGATAGCCACTCTTCGTATTGATGCTGGCAGTTTACTGCTAGGACGCTGAGCTGTCCACAGTAGCGTCGCATCATCAGTCTAAGACAGTGGGAACGGATGTTGGGCGAGATGGAACTGACTCTGGTACAGGAACAGCCTCGACTATCGGGGTGCGGTCTTGAAAAAGCCACTCCGGTGTTTTTGATATGTTGGAATCTGACGACGTCAATCACGCTTCCAGATAAATTCCTTCGGGACCGTTGGCTGTGATGAGCCGAAAGGATTCACGAGATGGAGCTGCATCCCAATACTCACGACATATTAAGTCTAGCCGATGATATCACGACTGTTTTTGGATGGTTTTGGAGGGCTGAAAGGCTGCTTGGGTGCACGAGGCGTAGATGGTGAGATGGCCTGAACCAACCCCCCTCATATAAGGTATTGCATAACCACATACTGGAGTCATCATTGCTTGTGCGTACACATCCACTCACAAAAACAGTCATTATTCCTTGTATAATGACTCAAATAAACACACGATAGACGCTCCCTTGTCTCCACCAAACTTCAAAGGGCGGCTAATATTCATTTTCGAAACAGGATTCGCCCCTACACCTCTGACTCGCCCTCTATCTCATTCAATCGGAGGATAGCGCCGCTGAGAAGCGGCCCCCTGATCCTTCCGATCCATTGCGGCTGTTCTGACAACGCAATCGACGTGAACAACAACACGTCGAATGAATTGGGTCCAGTTGCCTTTTTAGGCGAGAAGCCACAAGGCTATGTACATCCTTTCACGAACATTCTACTGATGAGAGCCACCCCATGCTCAGAAGGCGAATTTGACGCTATTCTGAGAGTAGCAACGGTTTCTCTTCAAGGCGAGCGCCTTTAATGATCAACCAAAACACTGGCTTCACCTCATGATGACTGCAGCACATGGGCCACCTTTGGGTGCCGCGGTGACACAAATAGTCTACTCCTGCAGCCGTGTAATTCTCTCACCGCCGCCCATGCATATAATACCGCCAAAATACACGCATATTCTCATCCGGTCGTCAGAGGGTAGCGAGTGTCTATCGTACTGCCACGGGCGGCAAGGCCGCTCAGCCGCACCGCACCAGTCGGGGCACAGCCAAAGCGCACGAACATCAATATTATTTATTGTCTTCTTCTCTTACTGACTCTTCGTATGAACTGCGGTGTCAGAAACTGATTATTATTCGCTTTATGGTCGCTTATCAGTTTTCCTTGAGGGCCACTGAGTCCTGCGGAATTTATCAGGCCAATTGCCTTTTTGGGCCCTGAGACACTGCACGTTTATCCGTCCAGCGCCAGGGTTTCAATTGTTTTCGAGTCATTGCTCGTTACATATGGCTGTGCATAGTTTCTTTCTCCTATATCACTACAATTATTCTCGATTCCCACTATCGCTAAGGTATCATGCCTGGTAGTTCTTCTCACTCCGGACGAACGGATGGGTAACTCGGGGTTCTGAGATCCGTGTTGTTTCAATCTGAATGTTAGAAGTTGCTTATGCGCTGTAGATGATTCGTCCATCCGATATAACAGAGAGATTGAGCCAGGAAAGCGCCAATTTTCAATGGCATGCTCCAGAAAACACATTTGACTGCATTAGAAACACAACGTCGTGAGACAATATCGATGCGATATGATGCCATCCTTTAGTCCTTGCCTCAAACATGGGCTCAGCCTCGTGTGCCTAGATGTATGTCGACGTCATAGCTGGTACGGCATGATGGGTGGGTCACTTTCTTCACTGAAGATATGAAATGTTCGCCCAAACAGAGGAAAACAAGCACTAACGATCTTCATCTCCTCGACGTTCGCCTTTCGACTGGCGCCAAGCTCAGCGCTTGCAAGTTGATCACCATGTCTTATCAAGACCAGAGCATGATCTCCTCGTCGCCAACATCGATCTTGGTTGACACGGACGCCTCCTATGCTCGGCGAGAGGAAGGGTTGAGCCAAGCGGCGCAACGTCATTCGCCGACACTTACGAGGACATTTGATGCTGAAGAAGCTATTGAGAGGCAGCGACAGATGGATGTCGACTCTGCAAGGCAACTATGTGAGTGCCTTGTACCTGTCAATCAACAACCCCAGCTAAACTCGGAAGCGTCATAGCCCGAGCTCGCAGCGGCTCAATAAATATCCCGGGTAGGCCGGGACCACATCCTCGAGGCCCAGGCCGTACCGGCCATACTCTTTCCTCGATCTCATCATCTGGTTCTTCCCAACCCACCCATCACGACAGTCGCAACCATAGTCACCACGAAACGACCTACCCCACTCTCTCGCAAACTGAAGAACAAGACATGGAATTTGCACGGGGCGGTGGAGTGCATGGTGCAGAAAACTTCCTCTACGAGGAAGATGAGGAGCGCCCACGGCTTTCTGATGCAATGCATATTACCACCGAGGAACCCGAGGAACAAGAGGAAGTGGTCCACCAACCAAACCTATACTTCTCTCAGGATCTTCTGCTGAACCATCGAGACCCAATGCTCGACGCTGATCTCATGAGACCGATGAATATCAACTATAATCCCACTGAGCCACTCATCGGCAGTTATGATTCCCATCATGATACCTCCCACCCCACCTCCCACTCTCAAATTCCTCCTCATCTTCCACCCACCCAAACACAACAGCATCCCTCCTCTCCTCCAGACCAACTCCCTGGTCCATCTACCTACCCTGAAACGGTTGGACCTGCCAATCTCCCTCCCACATACCAGCCATCCTACTACAAGTCGAATTATGATTTTACATTGCTGGAGGACTTCGCTGGAGAAGAGCGCCAAAGGCAAAGCCCAACTTTAGCCTTTGCAGCTGGTAACGGCATTGGTGCTGAGATCCGGCGGAGACTAGCACAAGCCGCGCCTCCCAAAGCACCTAGTTCGCCTGTAATCTTGAAACCTTTCCCTGCGCCAACGTCTCCACCTCCTCTGGAAACTCCCCAAACAGGAGAGCTCATAGGAGACCTGTCCGAACCCGTCGTTGAAGAGCCAGAGAGCACCCAAAAAACCGACAGCAACATCCCAGCCATAAACCTCCCAGAGTCAGGATTTGTCCAAAGAAGACAGCGAAAGCTCAGCCATAGCAATCCACACCCGCGTCGCCAAGCAAAACTTGCCATGTTTGAGGGCGGCCTTGGGCCCCTCCCGCCTGCAACCGCCCTACCTAATATGCTTTCTGGTCTTGGTGGAGACGCACATATCGGCCGCTCATCATCGATAGCAGACCCCTCGCGCCCTTCGATGCCATTGCGCAATGACTCTGGGGCCGATCGTCCGTATCGATTCTCATTCTACTCGAATGCGCTCGCGGCGACCATCCACGCTCGAAGCCTCAGTGAGCTACCCGCTGAAGGGCAAACCTTCGAGGATCTCTTCATGGGCAGACCTGGGACCGGGACACCATCTGCTACGGCTGGCCTCAGCGCTGCGCTGGGAGGGTCCACTGCTTTCGCTGCCTCAACACCACTACCAGCCAGTGGCCCGCCGTCTGGTGCTGCTACGACACAGACAACTCCACGTGCCGTGACGCCTGCGCAAGAGGGCGCCAAACTCCCTGGCACTGCTTCGGGCACCTCGAGTGGGATAAAGCCCCCTGGCGCCAGGAACGGGATCTTCCCGAACCCGCTAGGCCCACCGCCCACTGCGCTCGACGATGAAATCGACAAACGTACATGGTGGCTAGATGTGTTAAATCCTACTGAAGAGGAGATGAAGATGCTCAGTCGGGTGGGTTCCCTTTTTGATCCAGGCAAGATCTCCCAATTGACGTCGCTCTCGCTATAGGTATTCGCTATCCATCCTTTGACGACAGAGGATATCCTTATGGAGGAAGCTCGCGAGAAGATCGAGTTGTTTAGGAACTATTATTTCGTGGGTGCCTTTTGTCGTAATTTATATTCAAACTGACGCTGGACCCTCATGACACCATCCTTGCAGGTCTGTTTCCGAGGCTTCGACCAGGACCCCTACAGCCCTACCCACTTGGAACCACTGAACATGTACGTGGTGGTCTTCAGAGAAGGTGTCCTATCCGTAAGCCCATCTCAATCTCCATCAGTCATGAAGCCATCCTAATGCTGCCCGCCACGTCCTATCCAGTTCCACTTTCGTCCCACCCCCCACCCCCAAAACGTCCGCCGCCGTATCAAACAACTCAAAGACTACATCAATGTCACCTCGGACTGGATCTCCTATGCTCTTATTGATGACATTACCGATGCGTTCGGCCCACTCATTCAGAACATTGAATATGAAGTCGACAGTATTGATGAGCTCGTGCTAATCCTTAAGGATGCCGATCAGAGCGACATGTTGCGGCGTATTGGGACATGCCGCAAGAAGGTCATGGGGCTATTGAGGTTGATGGGGAATAAGGCGGACGTCGTAAAGGGGCTCGCGAAGAGGAGCAATGAGAACTGGAGTGTGGCACCGAAATCGGATATTGTGCGTTCGTTTATAGACCCTTTCTGGAGAACTCCTAGCCTGATCTTCGTTTGCATATAGGGTCTCTACCTTTCTGACATCCAAGTATGTTCTCGCTCTTCCGCCAATCGCTTTCCGGCATGTTTGCTGACAGTTTGTTTCCTGGCTCTCAGGATCACTTGGTCACCATGACCCAAAACTTGAACCATTACGAGAAGATCCTCTCCCGCTCGCATTCAAACTATTTGGCCCAGATCTCAATCGAGATGACTGACGCAAACAACCAAATCAACGAAGTCCTCTCCAAACTGACTGCTCTTGGTACTGTGCTCGTGCCTATGAACTTGGTTACCGGTGAGCCCAGACCTCATTGTAAGTGGAGTCTTGCGACTGTTTGCTGACCTTGGGATGGGCAACTTCCGACAGGTCTTTGGGGTATGAACGTTCATGTGCCAGGACAGGATGTGGAGACAGGATACGCCTGGTTCCTCTCGTATGTCGCCAGCCACATCTCTCCTGGCCCGACTGGCACTAATGCTTGAATATTCCCTCACAGGATCGTTGGAATTTTGGTTGCGTTCGGCATTGTTGCTTTCATTGGAGCGTACAAATTGATGGTCTCCCGTTGATCTTTTCTCCCATGTGGACCATCTCTTTCTCATCTCCAGGCGCTGGACTTACCAGCTGATTTATGCTATCCTATCATCTTATCACTTTATACCACTACTGCATTGCTCTTTCATGTTTTTCGCCCTCTCCTTGGATAGACACTTACCCCAATTGACAATAGCTTAGAGTCAATAACGTTATAAATCCCTGAGCGCGCTGCTCATCGTGAGGAAGCATGGTGTGGGCATCAATTAACAGACCTAGTAGGGTGGTACAACAACAGAAATCTCGAGCCAAAAAAACATAGGGCGAAGGATCAGCACAACCATAAAAGCACAGTACGATATTGTGATGGAATATTTAGGGATCGGAGAGAAAGCGCGAAAGCGGGCGGAAGAGAACGAGAAGTCCTGAACGCACGACACCACTAAAGGGTCATGATCCAGACGGAGTAGACTGTGCTTGGGCGGTGTTATGATCCACACCAACGAAGGACGACGACGAGGACGGCTCATGCTTCGCAACCTTGGCTGCGGGGGCAGTGCTCTCATCCTCTGACGCTCTTCGTTTCAGGGAGAGTGCAGGAGCTGAAGCGCCAGCGGGAGAAGCAAGGCTACCTCCCTTCAGCGCTGGCGACCCTTTAATCGCTAGCGGTGATGGGAGGCTCGCGCGCCCATTGGTGGACGATGCGGCTGAGGTTCGAGGAATCGAGACGTTGGTGTAAATTGAAGGTCCTGAGTACGGAGCTCCACTCCACATGCTGTATGGGGAAGACTTGCGGGCGGAGCCCGAGACCGCACTTTGTGAGTCTAGTGGCGCCTTACTATCGCCCAATGATGAAGCCCCAGGGCCAGTGGTAGAGGCGGGAGATCCTCGACCAGCAGGAGTTGACGAGCCATCAGGTGTACCTGACCCTCTCGACTTGCCTGCGGCTGAAGAGGGTGTCCCATTGTTGCTTCGTCGGCCAGGGGGCCGTCCAACTTTTTTCGCGGGAGCTTTGGCGGCGCCTTGCGATCCAACAGGTTTCTGCTCATATGAGCTGAGAGTAAGGGTGATGACGGCTTCACCCGAGCGAGGATCGGGTAGATGAATGAAAGGCATACGACCCATACGCCGAACGACCCAACTAAGATAGTCAACATACTTCCCTGGTTCTTGGGGATACCGGACCCTCAGGAGACGATCGTGATATGGCCAACCATTTTGAGCACAGCACAGAGGACATCTCCACCGCTTCGCATCGATGAGTCGGTTAGGGTTGGCAATGCAGTTGTGGTGGTACTTCTTCTCGCACACGATGCAAACCACAGGAGGATTCATCGTGCTCACTCTAAACAAACGTTCGCAGAGGCATTGACAGCCATCAGGACCAGGGGGAGAATTCTCACAGCTAAGGAAGATTAATCAGTCAAATATCAGCAGAACTCGACTAGAATGACGGTACCTGAAGACAAAGTGGGGCTTGTCCCATATTACGCTGTTATTAGCGTTATTATACTTGGACTCGGGAAGGCTGGTGGGGGTCTTGTTCGTCAGGTTTCGATGGATGATAGCCAGTTCAGAGCCGTAAAAGGTGGCGACACCCTGGCTTGTCATGGGCCATCGGAACTGAATGACATAAAGCTTGCGCATGGTATGCCGAATCGTCTCGACAGTTCTTGGAGGAGCTGACAAAGCGGTTGTATTTTTCACGGACTTGTGTAGCCCATCGAGCTTCTTGGTAAACATTCGGCACCTAGCAACGATCGTTTCCAGTAGCTTGGCGTAAGCCGAATAGCTCTTGGCGATTTTGGGTGCAGAATGCAGGGCGGCTTGAAGATCACCTAGGGAATAGTTTCGTGGTTTAGTGACTTTCCCATCCCAATGGTGATGATCACAGAATGGGCATGACTCTGAGATGCAGTTCTCGTGGAACTAAGAGGGTCATTGTTAGCAAACATTTGCACTATACGAGGAAACCAAACCGAGTTACTGACCTTGGCACCACAGGAATCGCACTGGACCGCAGAGGGACCATCAATCGCGATAATGACCGGCTCTGAGCAGATGCAGGTGCAGTCTGAAGACGGGAGGTCGCCTTCAAGTTTCTCGGTCTCGTAAAGAACATCCTGCAAGACGGCAAAGGCTTCCTTGACAGCTTCTGTGGAACTCAGCTGTTGTACTCTGAACCAAGGGAGGCTCTGTATCCATCGCTCGTGGACCGCCAGCTGAT
The DNA here is from genome assembly GCA_015039315.1 of Clavulina sp. PMI_390. Lineage (NCBI taxonomy): Eukaryota > Fungi > Basidiomycota > Agaricomycetes > Cantharellales > Hydnaceae > Clavulina > Clavulina sp. PMI_390. The sequence continues at coordinate 183,829 of WIDE01000036.1, forward strand.
CCTCAACTTCATTGAACGCGTGGATGTTCAGCATCCAAAGATCTTGTTTGATCTCTTTCCTCCAAATGACGAGGCTTTCGAATAGTCGCTCCACAGGATGTGCCTCGCTCCCCAAATACTTTCCAGTGATGATGGACTTGTACAATTCTGAGAACTCCATCCCACGCTCGGCGAGAACCTTCAGCTCATCCATAATTGGTAGATTGAAATCAGCAGCACGGTTGACGAGTGAGATCGCCTCCTCAGGGGTGGAACGTTTGTCCCGGTGGGTGGCCAAAATAGCTTTCGCAGTTTTCTCCATATCTTTGGCTTTGGACCAGTGCGCTTGTAAGGCGTTTCGTACGCTCTCGATGGTTGGGGTTCCTGCGACAGGGTTGATGATGAGGGCGATATCATCCATCGTGTAGCCTTTCGTCCCAAGAGCCTCTTCAGCTTTGCGTTTCCAGTCAAGACCGAGTTCGTGTTTACGGACGAGCTCCACGAAGTAGTCATGCGACTCATCCATACGGCTCGCGCGCGCGCGCTCAAGCAACTCTTCAACGTAGTCAAGAGTAAGGGTTCCGTCATCTACTTGGTCCAACTCCTGAAGAAGCCGTAGGAATTCGACCGAAGACTCGAGAGCGGTAATCTCTGGGAATCCAAGCGGGGAGGTACGGCAGTCCGAATGCAGAACCTCGCCAGTGTCCAGATCACGCTCGTCATCTGGTTGAGCAATGAAGGCGATTACCTTCTCCTGTAGAGTGGAGGTCTCTTCGCAAGTGGTTGTGAGACTATGAAGCTCAGATGAGTCAAACCCAAGACTCTGGCCCTCGGCAAGAAGTGCTCGGGCATCATCCAGGCTGTGCTCTGTGAGTTCCGCGGGTTCTGGCGCAGTCCTAGACTTACGGCCACGCTTGCGAACCGGTGCCTTGCGAGTGAGATAGCCACTAGCAATATTGTTCCAGGCCTCAGCACGGGCTACGAAATCGGTGAGATCCTCCGACTCCTCCTTAGGCGCTCCATACTCTTCCACTTCGTCAACAAGGGCACGGAGCTTCTTAAGCGAAGGACGAGGATCACCCTCTATCGCCTCACGAAGACGTCGTTGCCAGTCGGCTGGGCGAGCTTGAAGATCCGCAACCTTTTGATAGATCGTTCCAAGATCATCATCCGTGTATCGAGTGCGGAGCGTGAGTTGTTGCTGGGTTGGAGGGTCTTCACATGAACATAAAGAGTCGTGGTGCTCGAGGCAAGCAACGCTCTCGGTGCACACGCAATGAACCTGTGAGAGGTAACAGAAGGCTTTGCAGATGGAACATTGATACTGCTCCTCGGGCCGATCTTGCGGGTCGTTGTACTCTTCATAGTCGATGGCAGCATCACGGAATTGCACGCGAGCGGATAACTCTCGGTCCTTCATTTCAGCGAGGTGGTCGAGGAGCCTGCACGTAGCCTTCAGAACCACCTCTCCAGAAAAGACTAGTACCACTTACCACTGCGAGGTAGGTACATCTGAGGAAAATTGGGTAATTGTTAGGAGCAACTCGTCATGCGAAAAAACTGGAGGTTTCTGGTGTTCTTGATATTTTTTGGCGCACGCCCGACCATAGGATAGCCAGGCTGGAAGCGCAAAATTGACGGCTTCATTAAAATTGAACTGGATAAGAAGTGTGAGAACGAGGGGGTGTGACTATGGGTAACTCAATACACACCCCATGATTGAACCCGGAATGATATGCTTGTGGGAAAGTGATAACAAACTCCCCTGCTCGTTGGTCGGCGGCATATACATTCACTCCCGCTTCCCGCAATCGCCCGGGATTCATTAGGGTGACAAGCTGGAACAGCAAATCAGGCTGGGTCTCGAACAGGTCTGGGGCTTCCGACTTGATGGCAGCCTCGAATTTGTCGGCCTCAGATGCTGGTATCCCATACCAGGTTTTGGTCTCTCCCCAATGCACTATATATAGAGCCATATTCATGAGATACTTTCTCCACAGCATGAGAACTTTGGAAAGGGTCACCCACTGTAATTGATGCTGTATGTGTAGTGGTCCTCGTTGTGCCAGCAGAATGTAGAAAAGACCATGCCGACGTACGTCCACGGGACTGTCATCCCGGAAATGTCAGACTTGATATAGCGAAGCATGGAGTTTGGTAGGATGGGAAGGTTGTTGAGATTCCATGGGTCGTGGCTACCTTCATTAAGTGGATGGCGCTCAAGAGTAGGCATCGCACTATAAGGGAGGGGTCAATTATGCTCTTATGAGAAGGACTAGTAGCATAAGAGGGCTGCGAACCTTCCATGGGTTGTCGAATGGATGTCAGCACCATATTCAACCTCAACTGAATCATAAGGTGATTCCACCAAGCGCCAGAACTCTTGCTCAACATCATCTTCTGTTACGGGCGCCGCAGAACCTTTCTTCGGGGTTCCGTTCGATGAGCGTGAGGGGGGGTGAGAAGCGAACCACATGCGCTTGAATTCATTGGCTCGTTTCTGAAAACTCGAGAGACTGTGATCTTCGCCTTCGTCAAAGCCGTAATCGGTATCGAAAAGGCAAGCATGGCAAAACCATTGGCCTTTAGGTATCGACGGTATTGGGGGGTTTAGGCAGTACGTATGGTAACCTGGGAGGTGAAAGCGAGCTGAGCAAAGTGAAAATGACGATAGGGTCGGTGGAGCTCACCTCGATCACAGCCATCACATAGTAGCATGTGCAAATCATCGTCGCCTTTCCTACATATCTCGCAGTTCTAGAGTGGCGGATGAGTATGTGTGAGTTTGCTCGAGTTGTCTGAGACCTACCTCTCCCTTCAACGAGTCATCAAGCTGTGGAACAGCATACTCAGGCTTGACTCGAGGAGCTATCAAAGATGCTGGTTAGGGATAAATGTATCGTCTGGAGATAGTATTCGCGCACGTGTTTGGCCGGCTGCTGCTGACGTAGGATTTGCTGAGGCACTCGCTGCTTTAACATCTGCAGTCCCATCTATATCCATATCATCCGGGGAGCTTAGAGAGCTTATTGATGATCCACCAGGAGATAATGATCGCTTCTTCCCGTTACCGTTGGAAGCGAGGTGACCGTTGGGATGGCCATTAGCTGTTTTGGTGGCCGAAGTAGGGGTACTGGATGGAGGGGGATGGCTAGAAGAGGATTTGGCAGTTCTAAGGGGTGTCGTGTTGCTTCGCGTGGCGTATTTCTGGGTCGCAGGGGAATCAAGCGTTGTGCCACGCACTTGTGCAACGAATGTGTCGAAGGGATAAATAATTTTGGAATAGGCTGTCTTAAGCTGAGTAGAGACGCCAACCAGGCCATCGTAGCCCATAACGCGGCCAATATCTCCCCATAACCGATTGCGGGTGACCTAGAAACGGTAGGCGCGATGAGGGATGAAATGATGACGAGATCGGGATGAGTTGGTCCAGGGACGTACATTTTCAAATCCGCCGCGCTTGTGCACTTCCTTTCGAAGAATCCAAAGGTCTACAGCCCTATGAGCTATGGTTGGAACCGTGGGTGGATTTAGTCCTTGATCGTGGAACCGGTAGAGTTGCTCCAGGAAATTAAGCTTTGCTCTCGATGACGCCTCGATAGAGTTCAATTGTTGTACCCGAGTCTTGAAACGAAACGTCTTTTGTGATGAAAAAACCAGTGGGGAGTCAGAGTCATACCAGGAACAGCTGAAAAAAATTGAACCGACTTTGGTGTTCGTGACGAACGGCATGTTCCACCCACTGGGAGGCACAATCTTGCAGATGCCGAACTTCTCAGCTTCTTCGCTGATAGAAGTTATATACGCCATCGGATCAGAGAACTCTTCTGCAGTGGGGAAGTATGTAGGACAGTCGGTGAGACCAAATAGGCGGGGTGAGTTCCGCGGAAGCTGTGATGTGGATGGGGCCCGCGGAATTGAGTTCAAGTCCAGTTCTGGACTCTCGGGGATAGAACGAAGTATTGATGTGGCGTTCTTTGAGCTGGATGGAGTTGATGATGAAAAAGTGGAAGGTGGAGGCGTGCTGTTCTTGGTGATTGCTGCCAAGGCATCTGTCTTGGATTTTCGGGCCTTTTGCTTCTGTGATGATGAACTGTCGCTGGGGGGATCATTTGGGGAATGTTCTGGGGGGTCTTGTGATGAAGATTGAGTAGTCGCCTTCGGGATGGCCACAGCTCCAGGGGCAGGAATTGACAAGCAGGACGTGAATGTGAGTTCACGATGCACTTCTAGCCCATCCGCATCTGTGTCTCGGCGAGCTGGACGTCTTCCCCGTCGACCGAGCTCCCTCGTTGACCCCGTCGCTGAGCGCATCGTCGTAAGCAGAGGTGTCCTGTTATGTGTACTTGTGTTTGGCCATCATCGTCTCACCGTCCCCTTCGGTCCGGTTCCCACTTTCCAGAGCGATTTCACCACACTCCTCTCGTCGCTTCTCGGTGAATTACAAATCAAAAGATCAGATTCAACTTCTTCCTTTGATCAAGAAGACTCAGAGAGGCACCCTTGATCATGGGTATATAATCGTGACTGTGACTGAAGGCTTTTGCTCATTAACAACCAGCCGACCTCATTTCGCCTTCAGCATTATTGCTATCTGGGCCCCAAATCGGCACGATTCCTCCCTCGAATCTTTTTCTCTTCCATTCCTCGTTCCACGGGACTGCAGGAGGCTGATATCGTCCCTTTCCACTTGAGATATCTCACCCTATCTGCTTATGTAACACGGACTTCGTTAATTCCGTCGCCGATTCAGGAGATCATTTGCTCGAACACATACCATGTCCTTGCAAATCCAAGCTCTTAGAATCAGATCAAACTCCCTCTACAATAAAAAAACCCTCAGCTCTATTTCAGGCTGGAGAGAAAATGCTCTGTCAGATTATGCGGTAATCCTAACAAAAGGCACTATAGTAAATGTAATGAAGTAAGAGCTAAATGCGATGAAGGAAGGCCGAAAGATAAGTGGAGAATGCTAGTATCTAAAGGGTTGCAGGGTATAACTGTGCAAGCGTCCGTAGAGTCCCAAATAGTGTGAATGCAACGAGGGGGAGATGAACATGTCCCATGGGTATCGTGTCTCAAGCACCCCTTTTGTAGATAAGGATGATGAATTTCGCAATCAAGACCGTCAGGGAAGAGGAAGTTGGAGTCCCTAAGATGAGAGTCGAGCCATATGAGAAACACCCTTACCCTGAAGACTCTCCAAGGGGACAATGGTATGACATGCTCACTCAAATTATTAATATCCACTGCAAGGGCCGCACAGTGCAATCACGAATTCTGAAACATGGCGTCCAATCGGCCGCTGCTGGGCGGGGCAGCTACGACCTCTGGCGCACACCGCGTCCCACACGACTCCATGACCACATGTTGTATTAAAAGTATACTGTCTTATGCCCAGTTAAGCTCAGATAATGAAAGACATACGGGACCACTCACACGTCCGCAGAAACATCCAAACATGTTTGATGAGGCGAAGCTACCGTTATTGCAGCGGGTAACAAACTCGGAGTAAGGAATGATACTGCGTTTGAGGTGAGCTAAGATGGAGCAAAAGCCAGGACAGATGAGCAAAAGGAATCACCGAGCAGGCATTTCTGGATATTCGTACCTTATCCCCATTCTCGAAAGCAGCTTAAGAAGAATAATGTAGAATATTCAGTGGCTCGCAAGGCAGAACGGAATCCACTGCACGCGAGCGCTCCCTTGGAAATAGGACCGACTACGGAGAATGTACCGCAAGAATGGAACACTATTAGCGCTAGAATCTCAGAGCCATACCCCAAACAGCCACAGAATGCTAGCAAGCTATGACTCGACAGTCTTCCGATTCATGTTGCATTTGGAGGGGATAGATCTGAGTCAAAATTAGGGGTGGAATGTCGGTAAAGCCTCAGAGCCAAGTTTCCAAACAGTGATCTACACGAGTAACTGGATGGAACCGGTGAGTGTTCCGTTATGGCGCCAATGCACTTCAGGAGAACAGCCACACGTAGTGGTAGGCCATGTTCCGCTGCTGTCAAGTCGCTCTCCGCTGCACAGGGAGAGAATTCCGGTCCATAGCCCTTCTTTTCGCTAGAATCGTTAGAGTTGGGTTCCTAATGATAGTCAACCTTGGGGGCTTGACCGCAGGGATAATAATAAGTATCAACAACTCGCCGTGTTTGGAATTTCGGGCGCGTCACCAGCAAGCATATCCGCATCAACTAGCTAAAAAGCATATTAGATGTACCCAGGTCCCCTTATTCCTGTTCTTGAACCGCTTCATTGAAAACTCGAACATTTTCCCTCAAAGGCCGACCTTGGTAAGTAAGGCCTTTGTCCCAATCGTGACTATTCTTTGATCTTCAGGGTATGTCTCGATACTGAAGTTGTTTGTAAAATCCACAGAGAACATTCCTAAGTCTCCTCCATGAGCCAAGCCCTATTCCGGTGGCCTTCGGCATTGCAGTCATATATGGATCTCGGCCATCCAGCCGCGAAGAAAATCCTCTTGGTTCTTTTCCTTTTGTGTGCACCCCTTCTTTTTATGCGGCGTTAATCATGAGTCGAGCCTCGGGGGCTAATCGTGTACGCTGTCAACTGCATACCCCTTACTCCCTGCTCAGAGCCACTGATTGGCGCTCTCCGCTGTTGTTCCCGGCGCTAGCGTCAGAACCTCCTCACAGGGGTGTTTATCAGTGCCTCTTATATTTATTCGATATCTTTTGCAATCGTCTGTGTCTAGGCCACTTCCCATCACTTCAGAGCTTCATCACCATTTGCGTGCACTTACTACCGATGTGACGAGTCTCTCAAACAAGGACCGTATTTTGGACAAATTTAAAATCGCGAATGTCTTGTATTCACTCCCCGTCACTTTCAACGATTGTCGCTCAGTATCTGCCCTTGAAAGACGGACGGCGCGGGCGCCTCGACACTCTACCTCACCACACTGCTCTTTCGCGCCCAGTTCCCCACCAAACATAAACCGGTCGGTATCGTTTCCAATCTTTATTCTCTCTTACTTCTTTACCGATTTCTACTTCATTCCGGTCTCCCTAAGGTTCACAAGATGAACTCGGACAATCCTCCACACACGCTTGTTCCAGAAAGAATCCCAACCATACAACCTAGCCTCGCAAGGCCGAAAAACCGACCAATCTTGCAGCCCCTTAGAGGCAAGCCCGTAGGGACTGGAGGAGGACGCCATCAAGTCATTTCATCAGATGGGAACCCCTCACCTCAAATCCTTTCGACACGCTTATCCACCTCAAATCCCATACCTATCTTCCCTTCTCCCTCTATTTTTCAGACCGCCCAGAGCACCGGAAACACCGAAACCATTACCGCGCTGAAGGGGGGGGGGTCTGTGCGGGGATACGTCTCCGGCCAGACCAAGTCTGCATAGCCACCTTTGAATGCTTGAGAGCCACGCACTGCAATTCACAACCTGCTCGCGTGGCCGACGCCGATTTGCTTTTTGCTCATTCCACATGCCACTGCGCACCAGCATAGGCGGAGTAACCTCCTAATAGGCTTTCGATCAATCACCACTGTTTCAGGAGGAACCCCGAAGGAGTTGTGCTTCGACACCATGCCCCGCATTCCGTATGGAACTTGTTCCGGAGTGATGGTCTTCAGCTCTCCGCTGCATATCCCTACTTTGTGCCGCGGAACTGGTCATCACAGCGGAGTTCATCTCGTGGGCATACTTCCTTTCTTCCGCCATCCCACTTCGCCGGCCAAGAACCCGGAGCCAGCTGGTAGCCATCCGCGCGCATTGAGGGCGCTCGCTCAGCTTTTTGTGACCCCTCACCGCCTTCCATCGCCGACGCCATTGAAGGTAGCTGACGCACTATGCCGTCGTCTGTCGGCTCGGAAACTTGCTTCAACGGCCACGTGCATTAGTACACAAAATAACGCACTATCGAAAGTATCGCCCACAGGCCGTCGAATTTTTCCAGATAAATCTGCTAGCAATCTAACACAGCTACACACGGTTATCCTTTCCTCTTGGACCATTACCTATTGGATATCATCTGACATTATATACGTTACGCGGACACCCCTCCCATTGCCGGATCTGGTTTCCTCAATTATGAAAAATTGATTGGTATTCCATTGCCATCGATATGGTGTGTATCAGTGCGTTAACCTTCGCGATTCGATCGTTGGTTTCTTCCATCTCTTCCGAACATCAACATTTCACCTACCAGATTCCCTAGCAGGATCCTCGGTGCCAGCCCTCTGGCGGGGACCACCAAATGATGACCGAAGCAATGAGAATCTTTTCGGGTGCATCAATCATCATAATGAAGCGACAGGATGAAGCTCATACTACTTCCCAAGACCAGCAAGTTGAGCCCCCATAATGAATTTTTGGGGTAGGATCCAGCTCCACTGCGAGTTGAATAGTCTACCCTCTCGATCTCGATCGGGTAAATGCTACGCCACCGACAGAACATGAGCAAATGTTATTGAGTCCGCTTACGGCTCGTTGGATCCTCGGAGCTAACCATTGGATCAAGACAAGCGTTTGCCTAATGCCTTCATAATTTCACTGGCTGCGGGGCTCATTTGCATCACTATGCATATCGCGACCCCAACGTCCAATCGGAGTAGCAAGTTGTCAATCGCTCATGATTGCTCGCAAATCGTCATTATGGCCTCCCCGCAGCGCAGCCATACCCGATAGTGTATGGTTGTAATAGATTCTCGCGTAAGGATGGGTTGTCGGGGCCAGTACCAGATTGCCGTTGTCTTGGACTCGGACATTAATCTATCCTACATAGTATAGATGGGTCCCTGTCCGCGTTTTCCGGCTTAGCGCTCACGTTATCCTGGAAACTTTTTCTTATCGCGCAAAAAGAAAAAAAAAATAGACTCACCCGATCAAGGCCAGGAACCGTGCCTCGAAGAACGTGGGCCACGCGCGAGATTTGACGTCTCTTATTGACTGAATAAAATACGTACAGTGTTGCAGATGGACCATGTGGACGCAGTCCGTAGCACCGTATCCAGCCGCCCGGTGCTGGGAACTCTGCTGCACGATGAAACTTTTTACGGATCAGATGGGGGGGTTGGGGGTGTCGTGACGTTAGACGGGCGCAGCTTTTAGGTACTTGGCTCGCTGCGTAGTTCATTACTGAACCAGGAAAGAAGGAGTTCGGAAGAAAAGAAGCAGCGAGCGTAGTCGGGTGGCACCAATAACTGGGTGAGGCGGGCGGGGGTAGCGGTGAGTGAGTTACGCACAAGGGTCTAGACAAATCGCTCTGAATATCCATATCAGATAGCACGCCCACCCACACACCACTGCCAAGGGCATGTATGAATAAATATCGATGAGAGTCTTTTGGGAGTGTGTGGAGGCGTTGTGTGAGAGCAGCACACCCGCACGTGGCGTCATTAACAAACAATTTTTTTTTCGTCCAGCAGCGAGCCCGGACGGACAGGGTCGGGCAGAATTGTTGAGTTTTTCTCTGTTTTTCGCGGGCGTTACAATGGCAGTCGCCGGCGCCGGTCATTGACGTCGATACCCGCTCCACTCACTGAATGCGCATAAGCTCTCTCTCTGTCTCTCCATTTTGGAGGTGCAGGACTTTGCGCGCGAATGCTTTTTAGACGAGGGCGACGACGACTGATTGACAGATGTGCATGCAGGATTGGGTGGGAGAACTCACAAGCGTCGATAGCATTTTTTTTTTCGTTTGCATTTCTGCATGAATGATAGGGAGGTCGGCACGGCCTTTAGCCATTGTTCGGGACAGGTTTGACGATAAGCAGCGCAGGGTGCGATTCATATTCTGCGCATAGATTGGATGGCGTGCTGCTCCAAACAAGCTGCCGAGCCATTGAATACGCGCCCCAACGTCTGTTTCAGTGATCCAGCCAAGAGTCTGGCGAGCCGGTCAGCTTGAAGGCGATGGGCGGCGAGCAAAGCAGGCTCAATCGTGCGGGGATGGATGCATTGATATCAGGGCCTGTACCAATCTCTGGTGTGCATTAAAAACGATCGAATCGAATGGCGTCTCGTTGTGGGTGTGAGAGCCCGGCGCACCATGCTCCTCATGATCCTGATGATGCGCCGTAAAGTGAGTCTCTCTCGAACAATCGAGCCCCACTAAATGCAAAATGCACCAAGAAGAATTGTGTGTGGAGTTACTGTGAACAATATGAAAGAATTTTCGCAGCATTTTTTTCCCTTGGGCATTTTCTCGGGTTTGTAATCAATCTAAGATGAATCTTGTGCCCCAGAGAACAGATCAGGACCCCTCGCGATATACGACTACTACTAGGCTGTCACCGCTGTGGAAGTCTCGTTGGTGGTGAGACCGCTTGGGAGGGGAGACGACATCAGAAGGCCCTACGACAACGTCGGCTGTCACCGCCTGATGCGACGGGAGCAATGTCCATTCAAACCGGGCGCTGTCACATTGTGTCACTGTCAGGTTGCAGATCCTGTTGCCTTTTTGGGTGGGCGCTTGTGGAAGCGGTCAAGGGAAAATAATCTAGCAAATCTAAGACTTGTGTCTCATCCCATCATCATCATCAGCAGCATCGTGCCCCCCATTTGCCCAGGACAGGGGCACTGGCAACGATCGTTTTGATTTCCGTGGACCCTACTCGAGCTCTTCTTCCATATATCCTCTCAGTTGTTGCTGCTGCTGCCAGTGTTCGTTCGACGCGTTTCGCCTCGTGCTGGTGATCTCCACCACGCGCTTCTAGGCGTTTTGCGCGTGCCCGAACGCTTCCAGGAACCATGAAAGCTATCTCTGCGCTTCTGGGCCAATCCAGGAAGCGTAAACCCCACGCCCCGGCCGACGACGACAGGGATCTCGCTGCCCTCGACCAGCATTCCTCCGTCAATGCGTATGCCCCTCCGCCGCAGCCTGCGTACGATTTAAAGGCCCCTACCGAATTATTCTTCAATCCTCCTATCCCACCATCGCCTGTGTATGATATTCCTCACCAGCCTGCTCCTTGGGGCGTTAGAACGCAGCTGGACAGCCATGTCTCGTCTCCTCCTGTTGCGCCCTTCCCTTCCGAGGCTCGAAATGATTCACATCTCGCCTCTTCCCCTCCGGTTCGTAACCATGATCAATTTGTCTCTTCCCCGCGCTTTCTATCCCATGCCGTATTAACATTTTCTTTCTCTTTCTCTTTCTCTCTGTCTCTGTTCGGAACTTTCAGGTAGACACAACTCCGGACTTTATCCAGTCCACCCCCAACCCTTCCATACTCTCCTCTCCCCCGTTGTCCCCCAGCCCGTTCGACACCTTCCCCGCGAACGGGCGACCCTCGTCGTCGTCAATGACGATCGGTGGGAAGCACCCCCGCTCCCAAGCTTCCTCGCCATCACCCGAGCGAGTATTGCGACCTTCTCCCACGGCTGGCGCGCGCGATACTCTTGCCACTCAACACTTAGTGCACACCCAAATAAGTGGCTCATCTTCTGCTTCCATGATGATTAACAACACTAGTAATATTATGGGTGGGACTGGGAATTATGACTCTCCCCACCCTTCTCAACCTGCTCAGTCAAGTGATTTGCCACATCAGGTTCGTATTCAAAACACCTATTGCATATTGTTTGGCCTTTGCTTCTTTAGCCTCGTTGTGTCTGCTTCTTGACGCAATCTGCATCAGCTTTGCTCATTTGGCTTGCGGAATTTTTTTCGTTTTGCGTTTCGGTGGCTGGATGCATGCTAACTTGTCTTCTTTAATTTACTTCGGCTCACACTTTTGCGTTGCTCGTCTCTCGTCTCGGTGCCTCCCCCCTCGAATCGACTGACTCCTATCATGACGCTCCGGAATTTCCACATGGACCCTTGACCCATTCATCCGATTGTGATCCTCATCTGGATGGCCCGGTCAGGTCCCAGCTGTGGTCATTTCGAACCCCGCCACTCAACTCGGCGGGCACGGTGATAACTCAGCTCGGGTTTTCGGGGTCGAGCCCCATCATCCGCTAGCTCAGGTCAGTCTCCGCCTTTCACCCAGATTCCGCTCTAGATTCACCAAAGATCTAACTGCTTACGTTATGACCCTGCACTTGTATGTGGCGTTTCTGCCTGGTTGTGTCCACTGCGACCCTTATTCCCTGTATTTGACACCATATCGGTCTGCCTGGCTGATTTCTCGATCGACCCAACTTGGACTCCTGACACGGCCGATTTGGTCCCGGACAATGCGTACACCACGATTGGGGGTTCCAATCTATCCTGATTCGTAGAGTGAGCATCCTTCCACCAGTTCTCTTGGAACGCATTCGGGGCCTTCCACTAGTACGCCTCCCACCCCGCGCAAGTCTCTTGCCAGACGCGCAATCAACGCCATGCGTGGCGCCCCTCCCACCCCTGTCCAACCTACAGTTACTCCTTACGCGCTCCCACCAATTTCCGATCCAGAATACGACTCTGAGATATCTATTTCTCGCTCAAGAGCCTCATCGGCTGTTTCTCTCTCGATGAGCGTGCAGGGATCTACTCATGGACAGTCGCAGAGATTACCTTTGGGGCCCAAACAGCGGCCGTCGCTGCAACACATGAGCATGAGCCTTGGAGGCAGGTCACGCTCTGGCACGGGCATTACAAGCTTCTCGGACGTGTCATCCGTGCGAAGTGGGCTCAGCGGACGGGAAAAGGAGCTTCCCCGCGTACCTGTGCCAATGATGGGTATTCCGTTCGCAGAGGAAATCTTTTCGGCGCATGCGCAGTCCGTTTCTCTCGCGCCATCACAGTCGCACCCTTCTTCTTCGTCTCAACACCCATCGCGGAGTGGAACTCCGATGAAGAATCATCTCGCCGTCCCTCCGCATGAGACGTTTGGCGGGACGCTGAGACCGAATGCTGCGGGTTCGTTAATTGGAAACAATAGTGCGGCAGCGTCGATGCTTTCTGTGACGTCTGAGGCCCAGTCGTGGGGAGATTTCGACTCATTTGGTCTTGGGGATGATCCCTTTAGAGCGAATAGCCCGAATATGCATCTAGGACTGAATGTCGCCGGCCCTCCTGAACATGTTGGTGATGAGATGCGCCTGGACGAGCTTGGAGTACTTTCAGAGGGCGGTGGTGCGTCAGTCACTATGCGGCCGCAGTCATCCAAGGCCTCAGTTGCTACGAATGGGACAGCGAACACTGCTAATACTACACATACTGGAGGAGGCTCTCGGCTTGGGGCAAAGATCCATTCGTTGCTGCATTCCAGGAGCAAGGGTGCCCTGAACGAGCCTCCGAACAGTGCTGGCGTGAATGGACCGGGTTTCGTCCTCCCTTCGGCGACATCCCATCTTGCGTCATCGGTTTCTGGTGCTTCCCCTATTTCCCCCCACTACGTTCCTCCAGTTCCATCGTTACCGAAAGGGGACGGGCATCCGACTCTCACTCGTGCACCAAGTGATTCGAAGACTGCTCAAGCTTCCTCGATTCCAAACGGAAAGGACCGCAAGACGCTCATTGGACCGGACGCCACCGAGACAGCTGCGGGCTCAACGATGATGACCCCTTCGAAGAGCTTGGGCACAAGCACAGGGACTGGCAAGCGTGAGAGCACCGCTACGATTTCGTCCAGTGGCGGCAGTCGGTGGATGAGCGGACGACGGAGGGTAAAGTCGATGACTTCTCGTCGGAGCCAGACCCCCGCCGACGATAGCAGTTCCAGTGGCCTACTCGTTGGGGGAGGCGGAGACCACTCTGGCTCCAGCGGGGATTGGGAGGTGATCCCTCCGCTCCCTGAGCTTAACCCTGTGGTGATTTCTCAGCCTCAATCTCAACCCCAGCCTCAGCTGTCAATGTCAGCATCGGCGGCCCCTGTGCCTCCAAAGCCCGTTGTACCCTTTTCGATGTCGATGTCAGTGTCTGCAGGGCATGCTCGTGAGCCGCCAGCATCGCCATCCCCTTTGTCGCCCGCTAGTTCTATTAGACGACATCGCATACATGATGCCATGCCTCCTATTATCACGGATGGCCGCCCTATCATCCCTGCTAGTGTTGCTTCGTATCGGTCTGAAGCACACATGACTGTCGATGCTGTATCTGCACCGTCCCCAGCGCCATCGTCTCGCCTCGCTCGTTCACCCTCATCAGCTGCTCCCAGCCCATCCATTACTACATCGTATACCATCCCTACACCCACCACTACTATCTCCACAGCTGCAACTACCCCTGCATCCGCTTCTTCCTCTCGTGAACACCTTGCACCGCGTCCTCCACGCCGAGACTCAACTGCGCTCGCGACCCACATGACGAGCCCTGCTCTGAGTACTACGTCCAGCATGACTGCGCGTGCTGGCTCGTCTTCCATTTACTCAGCGAGCACACCTTCACTTGTAGCTTCTCTACGAGAGAATGAAAGCATTCGATCGCATCGAAATCTCGGCGTCGCGTCGCCAGCTCCTACGACACGATCGAGATCGAACTCTGCTGCCTCATTGTCAATGGGAGAGAGTGGTCCTGGGAGTGGGACTGAGTCTCAGCAACAGGCGCGCACTCTTTCGCGTCCTTCGTCGCGCACATACTCGCGTCGTTCGATCCGCCCGTTGCCTAACACTCCCTTGTCCCCTACATCGCTCATGTCCTCGTTCTCAAGCTCTATCCCGTCCCCTACTTCAGCGACTATGGGTGGCACTTCAAGCCCGAGGCATAGTTTACGTGCTGCGATGGCTTCGAAGCGCAGTATGCCAGAACTGGAGGGCGTGTGGAAAGGTTTCCTAGAGGAGGTTGAGGAGGACGAAGGAGATGTCACTGCTGCTGCCGCCGTCGCTCCTCCTCTCCCCTCTTCTGCTCTCACTTCATCCCCATTACGTTCTGTGCCTAATTCGACAGAGGCTGGCCTGGGGGCTGGCGCCTCAAACTCGTCAGATCCGAGCTTAAGCGAGGCAGCACCTGGAGATCGAAGCGCAAGGTTGCTGGATCCAGGAGCGGTGGATTTCTCCGAATTCCAAAATGCCCTTGAGACTGGCGATCGTGAGCAAGAGCCCAGGACGGAGCGGGTGAGCGGACTGAGGAGCAGGGCAGGGAGTCCGACGAAAAGTCTCGGTGGGCGCAGCGCTGCGTCTACCAGTGCCGCTCGGCGCTCGCGACGCTCTTTGGCTACGAGCCCTGGTGCTCTCACTATTGACTCTCCTACAGCAGAGGTTGGCGTGCAAGCTCGTGTCATTGGCGCTAGTAACAACTCGACAGCGCGAAACAGAGGCCTGCCCCCAGTACCACCCATCTCAGGTAGTGTTGGCGTCGGGGCCAGAAGACACCATCTACCCCCACGCTTGAGCCTAGCATCTGGACGCTCATCTAGTGCGGGTCAAAATTCCCGTACTCCTTCAGTTGTGCAATCTCCCCCCGCATCTGCTGCTTCTACAGCGATCTGGTTTGATGCCTCTGACACCCTCCCTTCTCCCCTCAGCCCTTCTTTCTCAGATCCTATGCACGAGCCGCTCTCCCTCTCGGAGGTCTCCGCACGTCTCCCTACTTCCCCGCCATACCTCCCACAGCAATCTGTCGGAGCATCGGCCTCATCTCCGCCCTCGACTTCGACTTCGCGGAGTCGTCCGATCTCCACTGCGACTGCCTCGTCGTCGCATACAGTCATAGCATCTTCAGGAGCTGGATCTGGTCCGGCATCCGCATCCACTGTCCGCGCGGCAAGCCCTACATCCGCGACCAGCGCAATTCCCTTCAGCGGCCCAGGGTCGATGGCGATCACTCCCTCACCTTCACACATTAGGGGCGATTCTCGTGCTAGCAGTGAGGCAGCCCCAACTGCCGCCATGGTCGCTGCCAGGTTCCCCATTGGGCCTCAGCCTTCTGTGCCAGCGGTTGGGATGGGAAGACAAGAATCCAATCACAGCTCAGTTCACAGAGACAGTATTGCAGATGGCGCGAGCACGAGCAGCGGTTCCATTATATCACGCTTGCGTGGGCATACGCATTCACATAGTGGTTCGTTAGATTTTGCCATGGTTTCTTCTCTTACTCACTCTCTTTCTCTATTTTCGTGTAGGTTCCTCGTCGATGTCTAGCTCTACCTCTGGAGGTGCTCCTTCGCTCTCTAATGCTCCTCCAACACTCGATACACGCTCCCAATACAGCCTCACTGGCGCTGCTCGTCCACACCAGCAGCAGCAGCATTCTCGAAATCTCTCCCCTCGTTCTTCACTGAATAATATGGCGAGCTTTGGTTCCCTCTCTCAGTCCACGCAAAGTGCAACCGAGAGTACATCCTCACTTTCATGGCGTTCTGAGCATGATGGGATGCACTACGATGAGTACCGCGTGGGCGTAGTGGGCAGTTCTACTTCGGCTTTGGGTGAGCGGAGTCGCGCTTCGAGCCGCTCGAATCCTTTCGCCGCTTCAGAGATTCTGGAGGAAGGTGCTGCAAAGCAGTATCCGCAGTCCAACAGAATCATCGCATCACCGCCTGCGTCCCCGCTTAAAAGTTCGATACCCCTCCAAGGGACGCTACAAGTTTCGTCGCGCCATGTGAACTCCCAATTACGATTGAAAGAGTCAAAACATGCTAGAGGTTCATCATCCTCGAGTCTCTCCAGTGCAGCGTCCTTGGGCGGAAATAGTCAGCTTCCGCGCGAGAACCTCCCTCTTGGAGTGACGCCATCGAGGAGCGCCAGTGTTGTGGGAGGAGCACTGAAAGGATCCCGACCTTTGACGAGCCCAAGTAAAGTTCGCTCCCCCCCTCCTACAAGGATGCCCATCGGCCCATCTCCTCCTTCCACCTCACCCACCTCTCCATACCATTCGAGTATGACACCACCCAATTCGGCATCGCCTACCAAGGCAAACTCTGCCTTCCCTCTCCCTCCCCCGCCTCCGCATGGCCCTATGCTACCTCCACCACCGCCACCTACGTCTTCAAGGGGCACGTCATCTCGTCGTTCGAGTCGCGCAGCAGCGCTCGCTTCCGTGTCTTCCCCTCATCTGGCATCGTCCCGCCAGCAGGATGCTGAGCTCATGCGTGCTGTTCGAGCGATGGAAGCTGAAGCTGCCAGGGGCGGAAGTGGCGCGCGATCAAAGACCCGGCAGAGCATGGGGCCTACGACATCTCGTCTTACCAGAACACCATCCAAGAGCCAGATTCCAACGACTTCAAACGATAACATAGACTCCCCATCGTCCTCCGCGCCTCCTCCACGACCAGAGTTTCACTTGCGCTCACGGAGCCATGACCTACTTGGCTCAAGCTCGCTTAGAAGCTCAGATATGGCGGCTACGAACACAAGGGTGCCCATCCCTACGTCGCCAATGTCGAGGGACAGGTCTGCAAGTCAACCCTACACAACTGGGACTCGTTAGTTGATGTTGATCCCAGGGTTCCGATATCAGCTGAGATTACATCTTCTCTTATTCTTTTCTTTTTCTTGTTTCATACATTTTCCTTTTCCTTGCCCCTCCTTGGGGACCCATTTGTACCAACATTCACTACCCAACCCTCTTTGTAGCGATTTTCGCGTCCGTTCATTCCCTGTGTAACTAACGTTCGGAACGTTTTCACGAGTTGCCCTTTCATCTTTGCCACTCCGTTTTTGTATCTGTCTCTTCCACACCATTCCCATCTCTCCATCACTCCATTTTAGACTAGAGCCCTTAATACCCATCCCCTAACCTGCATTTTCTCCATTACTTACTCCCCACTTTCTCCGGCCCCCAAAAAACGTACTTGTGCTGGTTTTGTTCTCCTTCAGAACAAAGTCTGCACATGTACCACCCCCCTACACTTCTGGACATACCTTATTGGGATAGGATATGACTTACTTGTATGGTTCCTTCTTTCTATTTTCCCCTGTTTCTTGTATATCTTGCCCTTTGCACTTTTTGGATTCGGATTCGGCTGACAGTTAGATTCTTGTCTGAATCGCGAGCGTTTTTTGGATTGTTTACTTGTCTTGCGTTCATACTAATAGTAGTCGAGCTTGTACATTATACACACCATGGCTAGTAATCATCCGGCTTTGGTTCTGTCTTTCATACTCTTCGTGAAGCAAGTGCATTTCAAAGGATCATACGAGGATTTGGGTGTGGAACTTTTCACCAAAGCAGCCCCCAGCTATTTGCGGCACGATCTAAGACTCTCGAGCGATCAAAACTTTGGGTAAGCCGGCTTCCGCGGGTTCTCCAAACATATCGACTTGCCAGCCGAACACCACTGCAGGGATTACGTATCTACGACCAACAGGTAAGAATATGTGCACCGTTCTCATGAGTACGACGAACCTCTGCCTCTTCTCTTTGGTGATCTCAGATATCTTTTCCACATCTTCCGGCGTAAGCTTGAATTCCTTGAGGTTCGATGTGATACGCTCTGATGAGATGAAAGAGAACGACCTCAGTATTCGTCGTATTGGTAATTGCGCAATGAATGCACACCTGGCGTGATCGACTTGGGAATGACACAGCAACCTCGTGCGATGCCCCAATTCAGCAAAATATTTGCGGTGTTCGCCCCAGGGTAAGATTTCGCCACTTCTTCGACAACAGGGTGTTGCAAGAGTGTTGACCCAACAATACCTGCCAAAGCGATGGAGGTTATGAGATCAGCTGATATCTTCCACCGAGAAATAGGCATACCTGGACTGGCAAGTGGTGCATATCCAGTGACCACGATTCCCTTCTCTCTGCAAAATTTCACGAGGTCTTCTTGGATGAGGTAAGGGTGCAGCTCAACCTCATTCACCGCAGGGGTGATTCCCGTCGTACGTATGAGCTGTTCGATATGCTCGACCGTAAAATTAGACACCCCGACGTTTTTCACCTGGAATGTTTGAGGCATAGCTGAGTTTGGTAATGTCTGAGATGAGCATAATTTTGCCGAATACACACCTTTCCAGTTGATAGCAGCTTCTGCATGGCGAGCCAGGTTTCTGCGATAGTAACCGTCCGATCAGGATCGATTGGTTTGGGATTAACCAGATCGAGCTTGGGGGGACCACGCCTAGGGAGAAGGGCCACCGGCAAGTGTATCACTAGAGGTTCAGGCGTGGGTCAGATGGGGGTGTTCTATCACCATCTAAAGCCCGGGAGGACAGTGAGAACATACAATATAGATCAAGGTACTCCATGTCAAGCTGCTTAAGCGTAAGGTCGAGCTCCGCTTCCACATCCTCAGGGTGATGTGAAGTGCACCAAAGCTATAACCAATTCACTTGGTTCAACATTCTGAATGCTGACTAGAACTGATGTGACCGGCTTCACCTTCGATGAAATGAATAATTCCTCGCGTTTCACGGCAGACCCTATGACTTTCTTGAGGCTACGGCCGACCTTCAACAGCCAAGATAAGCGAAGTCGTTTACAATGGGTAATCATCGTGAAGATTTTACTACGACGAACCTCTTCTTGGTTTCCGTAGTTGATAGCTAAATCAAAATGCCGATATCCAGCCTTGACCGCGTGCTGGATCTACGGGTCGTTGGGGGACTCATGAGAGTTGTCCGCATCATAAGGCGTGAACATTCCAGCTCACCGCTCGTTCACAGTCTTCGCCGATAAGTGCACTAGTCCCCAGCCCGATAGCTGGAATAGATCCTGAACCGTGGACGAGAGTGAAAGAAGTCATGGTAGAGGAGAGATAAGAATGGCGAGTTGGAGGAGCCTGCCACGATATTTATACTGGCAGACTTGTACAGAATCCCCATTGGCAAAGCATTATGGTGTAGGGGTGGTCGCAAACCGGTGTAACCGGTTTTGACAAGGATAAAGCGGGTGCGCCGTTCCATGGCCGAGACCGAGACCGAAACCGGACTAAAGGCTCAGCATGCCGTCTACCTCAGGTACTTCGATGATATGGACGCCCTAGTTTGGTGCGCTCTCCCAGGATTCCTGCAGTTTGACTGAACTGGGGTCAGAGTGTAGTGTGTGAAGCAATGCATTGCTCCAACAGGGGTCTAATGCCATGCCCGATCTCCTACCCCGTGTCTTGCGCCCTCTCCCGTAGCCGAGGTGTGGCTAGACAGGAGCCTGGAAGAATGACAACAATAAAAAGGTAAGAAGCACCAAATAAGCACAAGGGGATCACTACGCAACTTGCGATCCGATGAAGAACCGGGCGGGGTCAAGGGGGCGAGTTGGGTGAATATATAGACCTGGTGTGTCATATATCAGGGTCTAATAACATCTGGTTGAGCAAATCTCCCAGTAAGATGCAGTTCCCTCCTTCCTACCATGTCGTAAAGCTGCCGACCCGCTGATTTTGGAGGTTCTCATTTCATTCTTTGAGGCCCCATTTCGGCGTGTGCATTTACTACTCACTACGTGCAAACTTGCGTCGACTCCCTTTCCACCTGTCAATTACCGCTGGAAAGTAGAGGGTTGTATATGTTCTTTGTTATGACAACTAGACTCGTAAGTCGAACCCAGCTGTCGATTTATGGGGAGTGTGATGTAATAAGCTCTTCGAGACTACGTCGTCTCTCGTCGTGGTATGCGGCTTGGCAGGCTTGCTAGGAAAATAGCTTCAGCAAAACTGATGGCGAACGTTTGCTGGGTAGGGTTATCCAGGAGGCCGGCCCCAACCAAGCCCGCGAGGAGTGACTTGAGTGGGTAGGTGATTCAGTAGCTCGGGGAAGCGGGAGATTATCTGCTCCTTTTTATCTCGGATGCGAGTGCTGCATCTTCTCAGAAGAGTAACGCGAATTCGCCATTGGCATAGGCATGAAACTGCATAACCGATCGACAACTGAAAGCCCTAGAAGAAACTGTCGCGTCAAGGAGCATGGCGGTGGTAATAAAGCATCACAATGGAATAACCTTTGGTGATGGGGGTAGAATGCGAATATATATTCAGGACACCAAGCCCGAGTAATGCATGTGTTAGCAACAGAACAAGGGAGCCACAATAAAATAAGGGTCGCAAGCGTCGAATTATTTATTCTTTTTTGATTCGAGGCCTTGTTTTGCGGAGTCGATGCGGGCTTGGTCACCCTGGTCCTCCAATACTGATAGGATGATGTACGATACGAGCACAACATTAGCTGAGATGACAGCAGTTATTGCAGCATATGTATTATTGCCTTGAAGCGAGGGATAGCATGAGCGAGCAGAGATGCAGACGAACTAAGATCACGAGGAGAATTACTTACCATCCCAAAAGCGATTTAGAGAAACAAAATAGCTAGAGATGGGAACTACCGCGAGCGCAATGCTGAATGCTAGAAGCTTGAACATGGCTCCACTGTGCGGGATGCGTCAAGCTACAAACATCTGAGAATTACAAATCACTCACCTTGAGGCAGCCTTGTCAATTGCTTTCATGGGTGCAACCTTCTCGGCCATCGTTTTCTGATGCAAAGTGCGCGCAGGTGGTGGTGCAAGTTAGTGACGTTTGCGTCGTATGTGGTTGCCGAGGCTCGGGCCAAACAACCTATCACCACCTTGCCCTCACTGTAGTGTCATGGTGTTACAGTGACGGGCTGAGATCTACGTGTCTTATAACATGATCCAACCTCTCTATCCTCTGCAACCTCACTTCGAAGCTACCTCAAACATTGTAATGTAGATTGGCGCATCTCAACCAAGCTTACGGCGGCTCAGCATAATTTGTTCCTATCATTTGCAATGATTAGGCTTGCGTAGTTGTCGCCAAGCGTGGGATTAGCTCTGGGGGCAGTAATTATCGCTGCTAAATGGGCATTGGCGCTCAACATCCATGGCCAGTCGCACCCTGGGTTTATTAGCTCCTCGAACAGTCCATCCTCCTGACCACCCCACCGGGTATGCTCGCTACCTGGAAAGAATAATCAACAATGAGAGTTTCTTTCGCACGGCACTTCGAACCAATGGACCTGAGAAACTGTTCGCTATCCTGACAAGTGTAACTCTCTTCCTCCTACCCGAGGATTCAACACTGACTTGGGCCCCTGTATGAACAGGCTCTGAATTTCCCACCGCCAACGGAAGCACTCAGATTCCAGGTCGCTGAACGTCTCAAATCTATTCTGGCAGAATGTCCACATTTCTTGTTCAGTCACGGTTACCCATGCATGGACCACGGTGGTGCTGAGCTAAACTATGGGGATACAAGCATCCTACACAGAACAGAAGTGCTCCCATGCCATGAAATTACAACTCACCATAGTTGGACGAGTCGCTTTGATGATGAGCTCCATATACAGGTTTGAATATTCGCCCACAACCTCTGTTGTGTGCATGACCATCTCATCTCTTGACTCGCCTTACTACCTAGATTGCTCGGCAGAATATGGTCACGCTTCTATTTGTCGTCAATCACCCCTCCATCTTGACCGCCTCCCGAATTATCCAGACAAGTAGCGACTACGGGTGGACACTTACCGCGATCGCTCCTGAACCCTGTAAGCCCGCCCACAAGACGTTCAAAGAGCTCAAACCATATGAACGGCCATTGGCATGGGCTGCTGTGGTGCGTATCCCTATCCGTGGATATGTGTGCACAAGGCACCTGAGCCTGAGCTATCCTATATTACATCCCCCTCTCTAGGCGTGCTCTATAGCATCAGCGGTCGATTATTTCCACAGATCTATACAAATACCGCACGGTAGCATAGGCCCCGTAAGCTACCCTATTCTCGCACATCGATTGCCATACTAACTGAGGAATAGGATAACATCCGTTTCAGCTCTAATGGTGTTGCGAAACTATTCGATATAGGGGTTGCCCGTACTCAAGCAGATCTTGCAGCCCTTCGACAAGGGAGTTCCTCAGAACAAGACGTTGCACCTCAAGACATCCTGAAGGTCACGTCGAGCCGTACTCGTGATAGATTCATCCAGTACGTGATCCTCAAACACACCATTCCCCTCCACACTAATACCACTGCAGAGACCAGCGGGATTTTGGCGTCACAATGCTACGGCTGCTTGACCCTGATGAACAGCGCGAGCCAGCCGAACTCCTCAAACCGCAGTTGGATGCTCTGCCTGGTTGGCCACTTCTCGCTCAGAATCTCGCCATTGATATTCTGGCATCATTCATTCACTGCAGTGAAAGAAGTCCTGATGATGAATCTCCAGCTAATTCGCCCAGCTTCTCCGATGCCATATTTCGTCTGAAACAGCTAGTGGTACTCCTTCGGTTGCACTCACTAATGAGGACCACAAGCTCTGTGAGCATTTTTGCAGAGCACCTTCTGCCTATCTCGTTTCTATTGACGAATTCCACTGTTAATGAAATAACCATCTATCGCGACCTGAACCATGATTCGGTCAGTACACATCGGATCCTGGTTTTGATGTCGATATGTCGAATATTGATCAATACTGTAAAACAGAACCACGCTGAATTCTACGCTTTGATCAGGATTGAATCAAGCGGCGAGCGAACTTGGGCCGTGACGAAGCGCTGGCTTGGCCAAGATGCCGCTTGGGATACCATTACCTTTTGCAGAATAGTGGACCTCCTCCGGAAGCCAAATGACATAGCCGTGATGTCTTGCACATACCGGTCCTTGACGCTTTCCAAATTAGCCAAGATCCTTCCATCATTGAACCAAGGGGTCCCGGACGACAGATCATTTGCTAATCCTCCGTACGTTTGGCCATCATTCTTCACAGCAGTTAGCTCCCAAGTGAATGCTGACATTTGCGTAGAGCACATCATCTCAATAGCTGGTGGTATGTAATTGCACTCCTCGTGGCTCTACGGGGGTATCGTGCCCATTGGACAACCCCTCCAAGTAATAAGTGGGCCTCGCGCGCTGTGGCTGCTCTAAACAACCCTGTTGCTCGTCTGTTGGCGGCGAGTGTGTCGAGAAACGCCAAATCCAGTTCTTCCAACTCCCACGTCCCATCATTTCGCTGTCTATCCGTGACTGATTGGGTCACCCCAGCATTCACGACCGATCGTGCTTGGATGTCGACAAAGCTTTCAGTGGACCGTAGCGCCGTTCTATCCACCCGTCGAATCCTGAGTGACCCACAGGTTCTTAGCCTCGCAATGATGGATGACTACCAAGAGCATGCTCTGGAGCTTCTACAAGATGTACGGCCATCTTTCTAGTGCTCGCGAAACTCTTACCTGATCTAACGTTGTGTTTCTATAGGCCCTGGATGATCCTTCTGACGAGCTAGGCGATGATCGGCCTCGAGCTATGCGCCTCCTCCAAGACCTGGTGTCCCGCGCCAAAAAGCTACCCCAATGTATACAGCGTTTACGCATCAGTAAACGGGTTTTTCGAGATGCCGGGGGCGAGGCGTTGATTTGGAACGTTACGCTTGATAACAAACCAGTTATTGCTCGCGACGCCCGTCCTCCTGACAATGAAGACTGGGCGTCCCCTGAAGGGCAGTTGATCTTGTCGGTGAGTGACTCGCTTGAGCTCATGTGACACTCGCAGACTCGTCCTCCTTCTATGCGTAGGTCGTCCGTCGCGAAATTGTATCTCAAATCCAAATCCGCCACCCAAATGTGCTCCCCATCTTGGGTATTTCGTCCGACAACGTACATCCACTTTCCATCATTACACCACTCGCTCCCAACGGCAATGCGTTCCGATATCTGCTGACCCTGAATCCATCCGATCGAGGGTATATGATGCTGAAAATCGTAGGCTTTCGCCCCGATCTACACCGCTGTCATGAACTTCTAACAATTCGCATAGGTTACCAATGTTGCGTCGGCAATCGACTATTTGCATCAGCTCCGCCCTCCGATCGTCCACGGAGATATCCATGCGGTATGCCCACAAACTCGAGCTCTCATATTGTTGCAACAACCAACTCATTTCATCGGACAGCGTAACATTCTCATCGACGCAGATGGAAACGGGCTCCTATCTGATTTCGGCTTATCAAGGATCAAACACGAGCAGACTCGTACTGCAACCAACATTGTCGAAGGAGGAAAGTATCGCTATATGGCGCCAGAGCTTCTATCGTCCCTGGACCGCAAGTTTCGCACCACTCCAGCTTCAGATTGCTATGCCTTCGCCATGACCATCCTCGAGCTTGCCACTCTTGAGAAACCCTTTGCCGAATTCGAGAATGAGCGAGCCGCATTTGCTGCTGCGGAACATGGCGTCCGGCCTCAACGACCCGCACAGGAGAAGTTCGGCGGACCGAATGCAGAGGCTGCGGATCTGATTTGGGCATTGCTAACGGAGATGTGGGACGAGCAACCTGGCAAGCGGCCAACTATGTACATGGTAAACTGCCGCTTAGTTGCTGTGCTGTGTCTAGATCCCCCTCTTCAGCGAAGCACAACGACCTGAAAGTGGGTGTTAATTGGTGATGAGTGATCAAAAACTCACACACTAGTTCGGACTCCCCCTCGAAGTCCTAATCCATGACGTCGATATGGGACCTCAAAGCCGTACGTGGGGGGCCTACGAGATGGAGTTGCGCCCCTCACCACTTGAAGGCTAGGAAGAATTCCCACTGAAGGCTATATTCATTATGGGTTGTTATTGTACAGAAATACCCTTTTTGTTATAGGAAGTAATGGACATTTTCGTAATTACAACATAATTGTCCAAATTCAGGCGTCGCGTATTGGTACCGAGGCTCGAGCCAAACAGACCGTCACTCGCCAACTTGAAGTTGCCACGGTGTCACAGGTGAACCTAGTATCATACCCCAACCTCCGACCTTTGTCCATTCCTTTGACGGGCGTGTCTCGCGTCGAGCGCAAAGAAATACGCGCCCCGAATGTCGGCGCTCTCCTCTACATCGAGTTATCCACCCATCTCCGGCTCCGGCTCTAATGGAATTCGTCATCGCCGGACCAGTTCTCAGCAGAAACTAAACCCATTCGGCAAGAAAATATCATTCCCACCGACTCTCGAAGAGTCTGGCGATACCTCTGGCTCAGCTTCTTCCCCTACAAAATCACAATTCCCCTCTAATGGCTCGAGAAGTAAGCGAACACAAGAAAAAGAAAAGGCAGAGAGAGATTCGATGGTCGGATGGGGGTGGCTCAAGCTCACCGTTGCAGAAAGGGACATGCTTGTTCTAAGCACGTTCATCAAAGTACTCCTCTTCCCAGCATAGTGAGTCTATCTGAGATATGCATGTATGCAGTCACCAAAATAACTTTGTATGTTGCAGTCGCTCTACGGATTTTGAGGTACATCGAAATTGGCTCGCTATCACGTATAGCCTCCCCATGTCCAAATGGTATTGGGATGTGAGTCCTGTTGCATGCTTCTATCACCTAGGGGAATTCTTTCTGACCAAGATCTCTTCTCGCAATGCGCAACAGACAACATCAGAATGGAGTAAGTCCTGCTGTTCCTTCGGCCAAGAATGAATCTCTAAAATTAACCCACTAATCTGATCCTAGCTCTCGACTATCCACCCTTCTTTGCTTACTTCGAGTTCCTCCTATCCATCCCTGCCCGACTAATCGACAAACGAATTGTGGACCTCAACAACCTCAACTATGGCGCATGGAGCGTGATTGCTTATCAGCGGACCACCGTTATCCTCACCGAACTCGTACTTGGAGCTGCTTTGCTGCGGTACGTCTCCGCTCAATTGATCGACGATCCTGTAACTGAGCAGCTACCCTCAACGAATTGTGTAGCCTCGCGCGAAGCAGTTTAGATAAGACCACTCAACGCATCATTGCGTTCTCACTCTTCCTCCATCCTGGTTTCATTATCGTGGATCACATCCACTTTCAGTATAATGGCTTCATGTTTGGAATACTAGTGTGGAGTTTAGTTATGGCGCGTGAGGTGAGTGGTTCTTCTGGTCAAGCTTGGTTCACCGATTTGGCCGCGTTCTGAGCACTCCATCGATCACCTCACACTACAGGGAAATCTGCTATTGAGTGGGACGCTCTTTGCAGTCCTCCTGAACTTCAAGCATATCTACATGTATCTGGCGGTCAGTCTCCGCTACTTGCTGATTTTTCAATTCGCTTGGATTTTTATCATTGATGATGCCTCCCACCACACCCCGCCTTCCTCCATCTCATAAAATAGCCTGCATATTTTGTCTATCTATTGAGAGCACACTGCTTCCCGTCCTCAGCTCCTCTTTCCCTCCCGACCCTCCTTTCTTCTCCAGGCACCGCTCTCCCAACTCTCATTACCCATTTCCGTCCAACGCACTTTATCGCCCTCGCAAATGTCGTTGTCGCCACTTTCGTTGTATCTTTCGGACCGTTTGTTTTCTTGCGGTCACCTGTGGAGTACGCCAACGCGGATGGTGCTGGCCAATTACATGGCCAAATCGCCCAGATCCTGAGCAGGCTGTTCCCCTTCATGAGAGGGCTGAACCATGCGTACTGGGCACCGAATGCTTGGGCGTTGGTGACATTCGCAGATCGCGTTTTGCTAAAAGGTGCGTCGTCCCTCGCATGCGGTTCCTGTCTTGTCACCCTAATTGATAATGGTCTCCTTCCTTTCTGATCCTCACACCGCGTTTGTGTTGCTTGGTTCGTGGATGGACAGTTATCCAAATACTTCGTTTGGCAAGCTTCCTCCCGATTACTATCAACGAAGCGGGCGTCGCTTCAAGTAGCCGTGGACTCGTAGGTGATACAGTGTTTGCAGTCCTTCCAAACATCAAGCCGTTGCATACCTTTGTGGCCACACTTGCCTGTCAATTGGTGAGCGTTTGTCGCCGCTTTTTGAATTGATAGCCTCTTCGCCCCGCCCTATGTCTCACCATGATACTCCCTACACGCAGGTCTTCCTCATCAAACTATGGAACACCCCCACGTACAAGTCCTTCCTCTCCGCGGTGACGCTCTGTGGCTGGGCCTCGTTCACGTTCGGTTGGCATGTCCACGAAAAGGCGATTCTGCTTGTCTTGGTCCCGCTCAGCTTGATGGCGGCGGACAGCCATGCCCACTTGAGGACGTTCACTCTTGCGAGTGTCGCGGGTGTGGTGGCGCTCTTCCCTCTGATTTTCACGCCTCAAGGTGTGTGTTCTTCGTGACTGCTCTTTCCTGGTTCGATTCAGGGTTGCTGATTGCGCTATTGTTTGTCGGGATTAGAATCCATCTTCAAGGTGGTGTATTCATTGTGCTGGGGAGCGGCTGTTTTCACCCTTTTGACAAAACGGGTTTACGAGTACGTTAAGATTTCTCCGCTCCTTTCCTTGTATCATCTATCGACAGTTGGTCTAATGTGTTGACTCCTATCCTTCCCACTGAACCCCGTCGACATACACCCTGCTCTTTGCTGGCTATGCATCAAAATCGCGCCAACAGATTCCCTGATGGCCTCGTCGCTGCAATCATCGATCGTGCAGAACGTCTGTATATTCTTGGCTTTGCACCCCTGCAACTCTTCGTAGCAGTATACGGATGGTCACGCCAGCCACTCCCAGAGGCCTTGGTGATTGTGCAAAACGAAGCAAGGAGAAAAGCGGTGGAGGCAGCTCAGATATCATTGAAGGTCCTTGCAGGGGTCCTGACGGTGCCGGCTAGCGTGAGCGTCAGCACGAGTGCAACAAGCGCGGTAGCGGTGGAGGCGGTGACGAGCACGCCCGCTTTGGCAGAGACAGTGACAGCAGTGGCGACGGCAGCGATTGAGACCGCCACGACAATGCTTGCGGACGCCGCCTCAGTATGCGTCGATACCCTTGCAGACTGCGATTGCCTGGACTCGTCTTTAATCGAGGAAGGCGCTGCTGCTGCAACTGAAACAGTATCGGCGGTCTTCGAATCCCTGGCAGCGGATGGGGTTTCAATAACGTCAATAGCTGCGTCTGCGACGTCATTACTCGCCACCGCCTCATCGTCCACGCCCCTCTCGCTCCCTACCGAGGCTATCCAAGAAGTGGTACAAGCCGCAACACAGGCTGTGGAGGGAGGGAGGGAGATGCAATTCCTTCCTCTTATGCTGACGAGCGTGTATTGTGCGATAGGGTTACTATGGGCATTTGGGAGGCTGTCGTATATCTATTTGACAAGAACCAGCGGTCCAAGTGGGAGTGGTGCGAGTGCTGGTGTAGGTGCCGGGCCT
This sequence comes from Clavulina sp. PMI_390, assembly GCA_015039315.1. Lineage (NCBI taxonomy): Eukaryota > Fungi > Basidiomycota > Agaricomycetes > Cantharellales > Hydnaceae > Clavulina > Clavulina sp. PMI_390. The sequence goes on from WIDE01000036.1 coordinate 212,687, forward strand.
AATGTGGTTGTGGGTGCGGCAAGGTAGTGAGCGAAGGCCTCT
>WIDE01000036.1:224482-245682 GCA_015039315.1 Clavulina sp. PMI_390
GAAATCCCGATGAAATTGGTCACCCGCCTCGTTAGCGGGATTGGCTTTGAAAGCTCCGCACCTTGTCACGCTGACCATTTCACAAACAACCGAAAAGGATCGGGGATGAATGCGGGCTCATGTGAAGCTTCCTGATAAGGAATGTGATTGCCTGGCCTAATTAGTCTTAAAGTGGCGGAATCTCTCCTTTTCAATAATCAATTCGATTAGAGCTGGTAGCGGCTCCAATCAATGACTTACTTATTTTGGCCATCGTCGATCTCGAGCTTCACATTCCGTATTCGGATGCTGATTGGCTTTCCCGCCTTGCAGGGCCACACGCTACCGACAAGATGATTTGCTCGGTGGTCGTAGCATAGTTCAAATTCTTTTGGCCCGCGGCTAGCAAGGGTCTCGTGTCCGAAGTGTGGATGTGCGTTGCAGAACGTCAACCATTCGCCAAGCATATTGTTTCGATAATTCGCGCGTCATCCGGCTGTGTACATGGTGAGAAGCACTTCTTCCAGATCAGCGTCATCAATTCTGCCGATCGCTGATTATCCGCACCACGTTTACCAGGAATACCGACGGAAGAAAAAACCCAAGAGGAACTGACAGGGCAGTGATTATGGAATATGTATTGCGCAGAAGGCGTGGATATGGGTACAAGCGATCAGGTCCGTAGTCAAAATATGAATCGAAGCCAGCTCCGTCATAAATAACGAATACGAAAATTGCAAGGTGTGCGAAGGACGAAGGAAATAGAAAGATAAGACAAACTAATTTAGTGGTCCGTAGGCGCTCATAATCAATGGGATGAAGAACAGTGGAGGAGAGATGAGGCTAGGTGGTGGATGTAATGTTGGGGCGAGCACTCCGAATTCCAGCTTGCGGGCTGACTTGGTATGAGAAGCTCTGGGGAGCATGACTTTTCGAGGCCAAGAGTCACCCCGGGATATTGGGATAACGCATCACCCCTGATGAATGGAGAAGAGTGTCCAGGATTAGTCTCGGTTCCGAAGTACATTTCATCCACTGCCAATCCCACGCCCGAAAGGTCAATCGGGTCGACAACACATGACACAGCGCTTGAGACTCGCTCAGAGCTGGCTGTCATCGTCGGCGAGGTCGACGACGAGGAGGCGGAGAGGGACGAGGACGCACCGCCTTGCTGAAACGTAGCACTCAGCTGATCGAGTGCGCGCTGCAGACTGTCTCGTTGAGCGTGAAGGCGGGGAAGCAATGACGTAGGGTCCATAGGCTGCATAGACGTGTTTGCCGGCTTGTTCGGGGCGTACTGTGCACCTGGGGGACATTGAAAAGCGTAGTGACTAGAAAACTCGCGCTCTTGACGCTCGATTTCTTTCCGTAGAACTTCTAGAGCGGAAATCCAGCACCACTAGAGGTATGCCGAGAGTGAGATTCGCAAAGAAAACGAGCCAAGGCTTGTCGCTTACCCGAATCATCATATCTAGTTCTGCAAACACAGCCGGCAGTCGTAGGGCCACCATCGCCAGCTCGGCTATTTCACCAGCGGCAGCCAGAGATGCATGATCGACGGCAATTTCTGACTGCGAAATCAAGGGGGGCTCAGACTGAGGCTGCGGAGGAAGAGAATTTGGTGGGAAGTGTAGAGGGACGTTGGGATACTGGGGGACGTTCGATGAGCCAGTCCAGGCTTGGTTGGGAACGTTGCCAGTGAGACCGTTCCACATTGGCCAAGGTGTTGAATCAGTCGAGTTGGAAGCAGGAGAGATAGTTGACGAAGGGTAGTTGACAAAGACAGCGCTATTCGTCGGAGTTGACCTGATGGCGTGAGGACCAGGGTAGCTGGCTTGAGGGGATATTGGACGACTGGAACCCAGGGTTTGGAACGAAGAGTGTGATTGTGCAGAAGAAGGACGATAGTACTCTGCGTTATTCCCCGTACTTCCATTAGACGGATGACTCGCATGGGGAAGAAGATTACGGCCTGCTAATTGAAGGCGGATGTTAGCAGCACAAAGCGCAGAATGCGCTAGCAAAAGTCCCGCCGCGTCGGAGCTATCCAACGACGATATTTGAGGCGTATTGTTTTGCAAATGAGCGAACCCTTGTCCTCCACCGTGCGGAGAGGGTGGGACGGAGGACAGCGGCGCTTGAGGGAATGTTGATGTTGATTGATAAGGAGTTCCTCGGGAGGATTCGTGCTCGGCGACTAATGGCGCATGGAAAGGTGGAGGAGATGCACCGCTCTGCTCTCCAAGCTTGTGTCCATTGATGAGTGAAGAATGGACGCTGAACTCGCTTCCATTTGGCTGGGCTAGGGATTTCAGAATGGAGGAAGGTGTTGACCCTAGCCATCCCCCGAGTTTAGCCGCGGCTGCTTTGGTCGACCCTAGAGTCCTTTGCAGGTAGTGGCTGTCGTATGTTCGTTGGAGTACTGTAGAAGATCGAAGGGTTAACGATAGAGAGTGCGGGACAGGAAGATCATGGAAAAGGGGAAGTTTTCCAAGGGACGTACAGGAAAGCTGATTGACGCTGGGCAGGCTAGCTCTCAGGAGGTGATCCGATCTCTCAAGCAGGAATGCAGAGATCGCGCGGAATGATAGGGGGTTCTTAGGAATGGGTCTGCTGACATCGCTCGAATAGTCGAGGACAGGTAAGAGCGTTTCAGGCTCAAGTATAGGCATTGAGAGTGGAGTTTCTGTTCGAGGCTTCATGAGATCGAAGCAATGAGGCGAGTTAGCCCAAACGCGTGAAGATCGGGATGCCAAAAATGGGCAACGCAACTAGATACGTACCGATTCCCACTCGTTCGGATCTCGTGGCCAGTTCACCCAAACATCCTGATCAGGGATAGAAGGAGAAGTCCCTCCAGAAATACTCGCGAGACGATCCAGATAGAAGATAGTCCAGAATAATGAGACTCGGTCCTCGGCTTCAGCCACGGAGGTGGCAGGCGGTATAATCGCGGCACGCTGATAGAGTGCGCTGCATTGGTGGTGATCATCCAGCGATGAAGCGGAAGACTCATTTTGATTGGACAACGCGGAAGATGTTTGGAAAGGGAGCCGGCATGCAGCCGCGAAAGAAGCGAGCCCTTCAAAACATTAAGCCCCAGTGAGAATGGAAGGCGGGTGGAGGTTTGTTCGCGTGGGGGCGGCGTGCCCGAAGCATGAAGTGAATGCGATTCAGAGGCGCCCCAAAACGCGGGTGAAACAAGAGACAAATTGACGATGTCAGCTTGTATTGACGATATCGGTACGATTTAGGAAGCACAATCTGAGGCGAATCAGGCCAGGAAGCCATGAAATCCGCACCAAGACCTCCTTGAGAGGTTAGACACGAAGGCGGTGGAAGAAAAAAAAAAACGGGCTTGTGAAGAATTTGATCGTACCTGCAGCGTGGTATCGTGCTTCCTGTGTCCTCTCCGTCGCAAAGTAGTACCAAACGAGCAGTCCTGTTCCCCTCATGAAGTCTACGAGGCGGTTTGAGGAAGCTAGACTAGAGGTGAGGTGACGCTGAGTTTCGTGGAGCAAGTAGGTTTCCGTCGCAAGATCCCTCGAGGCTCTGGAAGAGGGGATTTGGGAGGAAACTTTGTTGTGAGAGGACGCAAGGGGAGCGAAGTAACAGCCTAAGAGGAGAATGGCGGAAACAAGGCCAGGATGCATCGACTCTGGAGATTTAGGTGCTCCAAGGAACCTCTCCCTGAGGCGGGCCTCATCGCATTCGAAAACACAACGATGTCTGTTGGAAATAAAGTGATCGAACCTGAAAGAGAAGGGAATATTAGTGCACACAAAAATTGACGAGACACTCAGCACCTACAGATCCTCGCGAACAGATGGGTTGCGAAAGAGATCGGGGGTGTGTGCTTCTCTGAAGGGGGGGCCAGCCTGTGGGAGGAGCGAGAAGTCTGAAGGATGGTTCCCAGCGCCGAATTCTTCAGCCGTGCGAGGATAGAAGGGCCATTCTGTGTGTGGGTGATCATGGTGGGGTATGTGATAAGGTGCTAGAGGTTGTGACGAGCCACTTCCACCGTACCCTTGCCCACCGCGCTCGTTGACGAGCTTTTGCAGGGCTTCGAGCTGGCCTTCGAGTTCGCGAATCTGCATTCGCATAGCTTGGCCTTTGGTGCGAGGTGGCGAAGGCTTTAGTGGCCGAGGGAATTCGCACTGGTCAGCGGTACCAAACCGCTGGCATGGGCCGCAGACATCGTGGACTCCATCACAGCGCTAAAGAGGTATGTAGTGAGACGCTGCAGTCTCCTGGAACGCGGATGATAAGGGAGGTAGGAGAGACGAACTTTTTTCCTTCGTTTACACTGCAAGCAAGCAGAGCCTCTCTCGAGTACAGGGTATTCGTGGCGAGACGAATCGCTACGCATGAGGGAGGCAGGGGGGCTAGAGCTGCGAGTCTGGAGGGTTTAGGAATAACTCCAAGGGAGGTGGGGAGTGCGAGCTTTTCATTGTCTGGAACTATATGAAGGAAGCAGAAAGTGGCAAGGACTTTGGGTATTTGCTATGTAACTCATCGACCGCATATAATACAATCATCGTGTATGATCCCTCGGATGAAAGAGCACGAGCATCGTGACACTGTCATCCAGTTCACATGTCACGCCCTGCTCCCCTGTTTGCTTTTGACAGAGAAGGGCGGGTCCGTATTCCTCCAAATCCGAAAGAATCGGCCTCAATAACTTCTGAGCGCCATTCAGCCGCGATCTGCGATGACGTTAAAAAAACACTCCTTATTGGATTCAACGATTCACGTCCAGTGAATCATAGTGCTCGACCTACGTTTTACGACTAGTCAATCTGAAACCATGTATATGGCCCTTGAGTCTTCCGCAACCCCCTACTGCGCATAGCATATGACGTGTATGGATCTCCACAAATATGTTCCTGGAATGGAGGGGATAGGCAAAGCAGTGCAACTGATCAATCCGTAGCTAAAGTCATCAACCGTCTTTCCACGTGCTCACACGCTTGTAGCGGTACTACCATAACAATCCACGCTGATATGCAACAACAGTATGAAAAGAAAACGGAGCACTTACACCTGGAACTGTATCTTTGGCATATCGATGTGCTCGATCCTCGGTCCTCTCTCTTCTGTATTCAGTTCTCGTGGCTCGAGTAAGATCTGCAATTAATATTCATCGAGCCAATAGCCGCGTCCTCGAAAATGTCCTACGCTCGAACAAATCAACGGACGGGTCCGTACAATCAAGGCGGGATCCAGAACACTCGACAAACCTTCTCTATCATCCCCCCGCGGCATGAGCACCCTGGCCCACCGCTCGGAGCCGTCCTCACGGTCCTCGTCTATCGCGATCGATCCTTCGGTTAGGAGTTGAACTTCCGTTCGCTACTGTTGTCGACGTGCTGAAGCATGAGTTCTTCACTGCAGTAGCGGTGTTGTTATAGCGAGATACAGGGGGATTGACGAGGAATTCTAATGTTTGGGCCACTGTCCTCTGTCTTCCCTGCGGCTCGACGCCTTTGTTCCAGTCGGTTCCTTAACCCCCTGGCAGATCTTTGATACAGCGAGGTAGCAGACTCTTAACCAAGCGTCAAGCGGTTCCGCCAATCGCTTCCTCCATGTTGCGCTCTATCTCGTCCAAGGCACATCATATTCAGGCACATCCGTCATGTTTACCACGCGGAACTCTGACTTGAACATGCGCTGTTCCCTTGGAGACGGATCCCGTTTCCATGCACAACAAGCAGTCAAAACTGCCATCCCACGATCCAGCTCTTCAGTAAATCGCGGCGTAGACAGTGGTAGAGCAATGCCGTCGGGAGGGTATAAATCCTGACGCAATCGCTTCGGGATGCCGTGAAAGAGGCTATCACAGCGTAGCAGCTGCACCATCATGAGGAACCCATAATAGGACGACTCGGCGGCACTCGGTTCGAGCATAATCAATCCCTTTCTGCATCACTCCACCTTGATTGCTGTCAGGCTCGCAAGCCACCATGTGGGGTTACCTGCTAAGTACTATATCACCAAAATCGGTGTTTCCAATCTGCTCTCGCGTCATTCTTGACCGACAAGGTTGATCTTAATGCCGAACACATGTTGGAGGAAATCACTTCAATGATCCACAAGGATCAGGATCGACACCACGGTCCGATTCTTGAGTTGGATGTGGATCTTTGGAGATCACATGCAAAGATCCTGGAGAGCATCCAGTTGTAGCTCAAGTACGAAACATAACTCCCCAACCCCCTCCTAGTACTCATCGCTCCTTGCGATGTCTAGATCATTCTCCGCAGATGAAGGAATGATTTCATCACTTTGGGCTTCAATATGGAATAGTGATTCCCGTTCGATCTAGATTGTACACAGGACGTCATCATGCGGTCTCGGTTCCCAGAATTGGAGAAAATCAATACTCACTTAGGATACGACATCAGTTGGACACGATGGGGATCAAAGTAGTCTAGTAAATCGATGGTGGCTTGCATGCTCAGTTCATCTACTCATATTCAAAATGACATATTGCCCGTGTGCTGATGGGCAAAGTTCAAGAGAAAGCCCATGTGAAGATTATGCGTAATTTCCATGACAAGTTACTCTAGAAATCTAACTAGGAAGGCGTGAAGACATGCGTTTTATCTGCCACGAAGGGAACCAATGCCTCGGCTGAATCCGCTTCGCCATTTCCGTATCTTCCTCAAACTCAACAGTAAATGAAACACTCCACCCATGGTCGGCGGGCATCTCTGACATATCGGCGGTCTTGCAGCGGTGACCTGATGAAACGAAAAATAAAACAGCACGTGGACTGCCTGGAACTGAATCACGTGGAACTAATGAAAATAGTCCTCGCGTCAAGTACTTTTGGTATCAGCCCTGCCGTGCTCGTTAGACACATAAAAAATGATGTCGAGCCTCGTCTACAGAGTGATCTACCTATCCTGCGGAGATCGGTTTATCGGCCTTCATTAGTCTCGCCTAGGCCCGAAGGATTTCAAGATGCTGCGACCGGCAATGCCCCTCTGGCTGTTCATGAATTACGAGGGGATCTGAAAATGAGCAGTGTTTTGTTTGATGGTCGCTCTCCGCTCGAAGTCGTCGGAGTAGAGCTCACCGACGATAGATTGGAAGGATTAGAAGGTGCGACGAGTGAGAACCGAAGAGTTGTGCGGCTCATGACCTTGGGCTCAGTATCCCACCCGTGGAAACCCGCGGTAGCTCGCCCGTTGTGTCTGCATGTCAGGCACCAACGTAAAGTCTGGACCCGGTGTCTTGCGTCCATACCGTCAGTATATTGGATCAACGAGCATCATCGGTGCGTTCGGATGATGAACTCACCAGATGGTTCTGAGATATTTGCGGCAAATACGGAAATTTTGCTGGGTACGTTAGGCTCGAAATAGAGAGATGGCAAGAAGTTCCCCTAGGCCATTCCGCAGTACAAGACATCGTCGTCTGTTGAAGCGGATAGTTATGAAACTGAAGCCATATGCGATTCATCACCATGAACTCGACATGAGGCACGTCGAAAAAATTCGCCGGGTTTCTAGAAGTTGATATTCTGATATTGGAAGATATCACGCGGCTTATGGGGATAATCTCTCATAATTTCAAGGTCTGGAACGGAGCATTCCGTTCCAATCGAAGCGTAGCCCAAAACCAATATTGCCGGAGAAGGTTGAGCTCAAGACAGCAGCATCCTGGGGGATCGAGAGTGACATGGAAGGAGGGACATCTCGATATTCCCAAAATATCAGACGAAGAAGCCCTTTGACAGGCGCGTTGCGATATCGTTGGGAGAATATCTGCAAGAACATATCGCACAGAATTCCGGTCGAAGTTTGTAGTACGTATTCCTTGCTCAAGATGCCACATATATCAATCCGCTGGAGTTTGAGTGTGCAAACAGTCATCATTCTCTGCATGGGATGCCCAAGGGTTATTTGAGTGAGATCATTGACAGCGTCTAAACAGGTCGAAGCATATACAGTCCTCAGTCACATGCTTTTTCCCACGACTGCCAGCCTATGTGGCCTCGCAGGCTCCCTGTAAACATTATCAGTTCTGCTCATCGTGAACCTCAATCTGAGCCTATTAGGGTCTTCTTTCGTCCCGAAAATCCCGTTCTCGAGCTTTGAGGTCTCTAGAGCTCTAAAATCCCTGCGGGACAACAACAACCGCTAGAAGTCTCGTGCAGCACGTCACTTTCCACCACTCTGTCAGCCATGCCGATATATGGAAGTGCTGGAACTACTTCGCATGTGCGGCGAATTTGATGGGCAATCATTTCCCCCTATTTATCACTTTCGATGCTTCCTCCCAGTATTGCGAGCCGAGCACAAGCAAACTTCCCATCGTTGGTCAAATCCGAATATATCTTGCGTAAACCTCTCCTGCTATTCAGTGCTTTGGGGTATCTCCTGAGCGTTTGCTACCAACTCCTCTGCAACCATTTTTACCTGGGATTAGCTTAGTGGAACACGGCGCTGGAAACAGAGCGCTAGCTTTTTTCGGCCCCTGGAGCCATTAGGCTACTACTGAATGCCATGATGAAAGCGTTCTACCCCCTTTGTATTTGCTTAAGGATTCCGCATGGTCGCCGTAAATGGAACGACGGAATATCTCGTCTGGAGTATGCATTCGGGCCGTTGTAAGCCACATCCTCGTTCAAGGCACCACGGAAATGGGATTCATCCAACCCCAATACCTCCTCGGGACTCTGTAGAGCGAGGGGAGTTGCCCTTGCATGCATGAGTCGTGGCTGGGGGCAGGAAAACGAACTTTCAGATCTCCTCGTCGTACACGCCAGGATGCCATCCCATGACAATAGTTTCGAAGGATCCAAGCATGATCAGAAAGCTCCGCCGCTTCGATAGCGCCAATACGGGGAATTCTCATCATATTCTAGGTATCTTCTGAAGTCGATGAGACTATTTTGGAACTGACTCGCAGCACTACCAAAACAGGACTACATGTGCAACTGTCGCTCACCAGCAACTTGGTCCTTTTGCACATGTGAAGAAAAAAAGAATCCATTTACTGAGTAAGTTGCTGAATAATATTGAAATGTTGGGGACATAGCCTTCAGCAGCGCTACAGAACCCTCTGGTATGTCATTCTTTTGGGAATATTCTGATTGGACGTGGTATAACATTTACAGTAAGAGCAATTGTATCACGTATATCGCGGCGATCGAAAACGGCCGCTCGCTCCGAGACCGACGGCGAGCTCTCAAACTTCACCCCATAGTCACACGACGCTCTTATCGCCTCCAACGTCTGACATCCCAGCTATGGCGATTCGGGTCGGAAATGTGGTGCAGGTTCCCTGTGTTCGTCTTGCAGAACGGCTTCTGCTACGATCTAGAAGCTCATGGGTTGAATTATCCAATGTCGCTTGCTCCTTGACCCATTTGAGATTGAAACGAGCTGGAGCTGCGTCTCAGGGTTTATCCGCACAGGAGTGCCTCACTATTCCTCGCAGCGCATCTCAGCCAGGGTTCTCTTGTAGTCAGCAACGCTGCGGAGGCAAGGGCGGTAGCCAGGTACGGAAATCACGAGAGTTAATGCAGTAAGCTGTGATATACTTCCTGTTCCTTGTTCCTTTGATCGAAGCTTGGCTACACAGCTTTCACGGGTAGCTCTCAGCGCTGGTGTCCCAAGATAGGCCACTGTGGTGGACTGCGCGGGTGAAGGCTGCCAGGGGTCCATAGATCTTTCCCTTTACTCTGCTGGGAAAAACCCTGAGCTGTCACACTAATTCCCCCGCGCGTCTTAATCACTCATAGTCATCCGCCCTCCTCGAAGGTCAACTGATTCATGTGCTGTTCGACAGGAGGAACACTGCGCGCCTAGCATCGTGACGTAACCATGCTCTCGTCACGTGCTCGACCTCGACGCTTGTCAACCCCTCGCCTTGGCGTTCTGGGCCCAAAAGCGTGGACAAGAGCTTCTTCTCACAATTGGGACCGATCTAGCATATCGTTGATCTAGTCTCCAAAGTATCTAAACGTACAAATCACTGATGGCTGGAACAATTTTATACTTCCCACCGCAGCTCGCTCACAACCTGTTCAGCGTCGTCAAATCAACGCTGTCAAACGCTGTCGCGCCTCCTATCTTCAAGCTGAACTCGCCCCGCGTGATCTTCCACGTTGCGCCGCTTGCCAATCCGTCGGTGCACTGTGTAGGCGATTGATTCACGTGGCAAATCCAATCGACATTCGTTCAGTCGATTGACGATTGACGCGCGCCCGATGCCTTATGAGGTTAAAATGGACTTGGGACCATCAGACTTAGCTCGCCATTCTACTTTCAGCTCCTAACTCGCCTCGTTGGATCAAAATGTCGTCTCCTCGTGGACGTGGCAGAAGCTCATACCGCGGTCCAACAAATTCTTCTCGCGGTGGTCGTCGTGGTTCCCACGCCCCAGGTTATCGAGGGGGAGGAAGAGGTGGAGGGTGGCGGAGCGACCTTCGCGCAACACCCGGTCTACCTATTGATCATAAGCTAGGCACTCGCATCGAGGAGGTCCAGGTCGATAGTAACTCTGCGAAACACCCCATTGCCGCGGTTGAAAATGTTGTCCCAGTGGCGTCATATACGTGGATGGACAAGCCTACGCCCACGATCTCAATCCCTTGTGAGTTCAGACCGACTGTATAAAATCCCACAATATTGAAAGGCGAAATATTTTCTGCTTCCGTCCTGTTAGCCAAGCCTCCACAGTGGACGCCCCGCAAACTACCAATCCAATGTACCCTGGATCAAGGACAAAGCTTCATCTATCAGAACGCATACCGAATGCCCGACAGCCCCCTCACCCCTGTCGTTGAGGCCGTGCGATACTACGCACCAGACTTTGATCTAAGCTCCATCGATGTCGTCACAGACCGAAACAACCTTCGGAAACTCATCGGATGGGCGCAGGGTTCCAAAGACACGTTCCGTATCGACCTGCAACGCGCGGGTAACGGGACAGTGCTCTTCATTCGCTGGGAAGACCGCAATGTTGAGCCCGCGCAGCGTTCGTATGCCAAGGACTTCGAGCGGAAGATGACAAAGCCTCGGTATGGCTTGGAGCAACACCACCGTATCGTCACTTATGTACGTAGCCTACTCTTCAGCTGATTCATGCGCCACGGCACTAATCCTTGCATCAAAATCACAGGATTTTGCAGAACTCAATCTACTTGTTCGCTTTGAGCTTGATGCCTATGTTGAGACTGAATCTAGCGTCGATGACCCCCTCAACGTCCTTATCTCGCAAACGAATTCCCTTTCCCTCGAAAACTCCCACGGCCCTCCCAACTCTCAGAGTCAAGATAGCCAGGCTTCGAATGGCCTTACTATCATCCCTTCCGAGAACAAGGACCTCGTCGATCAGAAGGATCTGATTGAGATGGCCACCCGTTCCGTCATGAACCGAGCTAACTTCAACTGGCTCAAAAAGTACCCTCAGCTTTATCTCTCTGAGACGCCCACTCTGCTCCTTGCGGTGCACGAGAACGGAAACTTCACCTCGATCGAAAAGTTCGCGGCCGATGACAAACGCAATGCGGAGGTACGCAAAGCGCGTGAGGAGATGCAGCCGGGCCTCAATAAGCTCGCAGCTGTCCTTGGAGCTATGCGGGATAGGGTACTCGAGCTCACAGATGATGACGCCAATGGTAGCCGACGCGATCGATTGTTGGCTCTAGTGGCGAACGAAGATGGGAAGCTCACCATATACGAGCGGAATGGCGGCCCAAAGCTTCCAGAAAGTCTAGTGGAACTCTTTTAGGCATGTAGTTTTTTCCACGTGCGTACCTAATTGGTGTCAATGATATGATGTGATATATGGCTGCTTTTTGTACGGCTCTCAAGACTAACATGGGCGGTTCAAAAAAGCAGCGGCTTGACCAGTTACAATGAACTTGGCTGGGTGGACACCTCGTTAATGAAGCTGCTCTTTTGGCAAATCCTGGCTCACAACATCGATACCGCCGATACACAGCCATAGGTGAAGATTAACGCGCGCCTGAGTTACTACGTCGTCTCACCCCCTCCCATTGTGGACCCAGCCAGCGCATAATGTCTTTTCAGTCCATAAGCTACCGCAGGCGAGGGACTCTGCGACACAGCATGAAGATCCCTATTGACGAATATCTAGCGTCATCCTGGGCCAGTATCGAGATCCCTGATGATTCTGTGGCGCTGCCCGAAGCCAAAGTTGAGAATGTAGTGCCACTCGCTTCGTATACGTGGGTAGGAAGGGATGAGCGTACACCGAGGATGCTCGTACCTTGTAAGCAGAGTTCATATCTCCATGATAAACGAGTCGCCTCACAATCTTTCGCAGCTTGTCCCTCGCTTTACTCTCAGCCATCCCTTCCATTCCGGTCACATATTCCCGCAGCTATTACGCTGGGCTTCGTCCCCGGCAACCAGGACCTCTTTCGCTCCCAGCAAAGCCCTCTCATCCCTCTCGTAGAATCTGTCAGATTCCTGAACCCATCTTTTGATTTTTCAATGATCGACATCGTGACAAACCGGAATAATTTGCGCAAATTGCTCGAGTGGATACAAGGGTCAAAGGATGAGTTTCGTATCAACATTCAGCGAGCGGGGAACGGAACAGTCCTTTTCACTCGATGGGAGGATCAAGTCTCCATGAGAGCGGCCGCGGGATATGGCTTTGAGTTCAAGAAGGATATGACAGACCCCTCCGATCGACGTCCTCCCGACCATCATCATCGCACTATCGCGTATGTAAGTACTCAAAACACTCTTGGCCAATGGGACTAGAATTAATCCCTGCTCGATTAGGACTTCGCAGGGCTGCGCATGCTCGTTCGTTCCAAAATAGATGCATACATGACGGACGAAGACGAGGAGAGTGTCCGTAACCTTGCGTCGATCATGGGCTCCCTATCACTGGATCAAAGCTCTTCTTTACCACCTACGCCTGATCACGACTTCGTGACATCCAGTGGGATCGAGATCAGCCCGTCCTCTACATTCATCCCTCAGTCACAGATTGTCGAGTTCGCATCTCGATTATCCAAGGCCAAAGGGGAGTTTAATTGGGCTAAAAAATACCCTCAAGTCTACCTCTCTGCTATCCCCACTTTTATGATTGGCTATCACAATGATGGCATTTTCCACTCGGTGGAGAAATTCGATGTGACTGATGCGGGCGTCGACAAAGGGCCTGAAGTTATCCGGCAGGCACGAAACAAGACTCTCCCTAGCCTCAATAAATTAGGGGAAGTCCTCAATATCATTCGAGACACAGTGCTGGAGCTTACGGACGACGATGAGAGCGGTCCCCGTCGACATCGATTATTCGCCCTAGTGCATCGAAACCGCGAGCTACGATTGTACGAAAGGGCTGGTGGAACGAAGCTCCCTGACGATCTTCTTGAGCTATTCTAGTCACAATAGTAATAGCTGTTGACGCGAACATGTGTTGGCTCTGATGACTGGAGAGAGAGATATCGAGGCCCTGGCGCTTTATTGAACCAGAGCCTCGAAAACCACAAAACATTTTTTGACCTAGTTTGCAGCAAATATGTGTACTTTCCATGCGCGCGATGTGCAATAAATTTCTATTCTACTATGCACTAGACTGGTGATTTGAACGACTCACTGCCCGAGGTCCATGAGCTTGACCTCGTGGTGAACACAGTTATCGGGTCGATCAGCATCTGGGAAATCTACACTAATTATTGAGTCTATAAAGAAGTTCAGAGTATCAATACCGACAATACAGCCCCTGAGTTTTTCTAAGTATTGATTAGGCAAATGATTACACCACTTGATCGTTGGTTGTTGCTTCGAACACTCGATGTAGGAAGTTGATCTGCTCCTTCAGTCCGGCTTCGTAGGTAGCCCCTCCCCTAGTAGTTGTAATGGTCAGTTCGATACTGAGGAGCATCATGAGAACAGTCGCTCGACTGTGACATACTTGTAGCATTCGAAATGAGCTATGGGATACGGTAGGTTGAGAAGTCACCAACAGCTATCATAGACTACTGCGACTCACCGCCTTCAAACCGTACTGATTCACCTAGCGGTGCTCTGCTAGCGGCCTTAAGAGCAGCACTGGCCGGTGTGACGTTGTCTTCTTTGGCAACAGTAACCAAAAGTGGACAGGTGATCTTGTGAGCTACGGCCACAGGTCGATATAACGGGATGGCGAGAAACCCATATGCCTGCATTTCGTTTGGGAAATCGCTAGAGGGGGTTTCCGGGTTGCTCAGTAGAGAAGTTGTCAAAAAGTACCCACGGTGCATCATTAGAGATCCGACGAATCCCATCATCGTAGCCGGGCTCTGAGACATAGCTAAGCCCTCCTGGCGGGGCTCCATTCTTGAGGTAAGTTGGTTGGTACCAGGGTAGGAATGATCTGAATAGATCATATAATGCGAAAGGCATCTAAACCGGCAGAATGTTGGACATTTTTAATGGCGATACAAGAGTACATCACATACTGTGCGAAGGACACCCAGTTGAGAAATGCTGAGGGAGCTGACTATTCCATCAGCGAACGCATTTTGTGCGATGACCGCGGCCAATTCATGGTCCTTAAAGCCTCGTAATAAGCGATATGCTATTCCATATCGTAATCAAAACATGCCTCGCTCGCGATGACCATGGAATGCCCACCACTGAAGGAAGTGCCTCACAAGACCACCTTCTTAGGATCAAACAACCCACACTGACGAGCGTAAGCTATCATGGTCCTGTAGTCTTCATGTCTCTCTTCGATTATCAGCATGTGGCGGGGGGTGCCATCTGGGGGGTTAGTGGTGAATTGATGATGTCAATGAAGTGGATTTGAAGGCATGGTGAAAAAAATGAAGCCTCACCTGATCCTCCGAATCTACGAAAATCAAAAACTATCACACCAAAACCTTCGGCGGCAAATCTCTAAGTTTACTTCTGAGTAAGAAGGAGTGAGCACCGGGCAGTACGATTAACCACATACCTCAGCGGGAGCCCGTAAGCTGGCTGATTTTGTTAGACCGAGACCATGAGCCCTACAAAAAGTTCAAAACAGAAGGTCAGCGTGCATCGTGAAAAGGTGGTCAGAGTACTAACATGATAATCACGGGGGGCTGAGAAGAGGTGCTGCTGGAAGGGACGAACTGCCAAGCCTCAAGCTCCCATCCAGGCGTCGCGGATGGGATTCGTGTTGTGCTTTCTTCGAAAATAGTGCTCATAACGGCGTTGTTGAGGGCGTGATGTGGAAAAAAGGGGAAGCAACTCTCGGGACCAAGCAGGCAATATAACGCGTGCACGGGCGCTAATGACGCATCTGCAAGGGCGTATGTGGAGCAGGTTGCTATTAGTTATGGTTATAGACTAGCGCGGGCTTCGTGATTCATGTGTACCGTTTCATGCTTATCTATTGAGCGATGCGCGCTAGGGAGGTGCTACACATCGGCATTCGGGAGTGCACGCCGTGAATTGGTCGGGAATGTGGATGTGGGCCACTGCTAAGATTAGGGCTCAAAGGGCGGCTCGGATCCGACATAGCTGCAGCTAGCATTCACTGCCATCTGCACAAGCTCTGGAGCCATCGTCCTCCGAACAGCAATCTTGACGAATTACTGAGTGACATTGCCGTAGCAACCTGCAATCCTACTGTCAGCATGTGATAGGCTCCACAGCTGTGATCAGCAGCTCTAGACCAGGCTAGAAGCAAGGTTTGGTCTGGTTACACGAAGGGTCTCTTAAAAAAAGCTCGAAGACTGTTCTCGCATGTAGACGAAAGTGGTGGAGGTTCAAGGCGAAGCGTGAGAAATGACTGCAGCCGAGCTCCCGCCCACGATCATGCCTGAGGGACAGAGGAACCGCCCCTGAACCAGCCCATCGCTATCGGGGAGAAGCACTTGAGCTCGTCTGGAGACTCCTGAGAAGCCTCCCAGTCACTGAAGGCATTTTCATACAAGCCACAGTGAGTCCTCTCATGACGACCTGGAAAAACTCCCTTAATATGCGTGCTGGTATTTATTGTTTTCCATTTAATGTAACCGCAAGTTATTAAACGTATCAACTGAGAAGCTGCTCCTTTGACGCGGGCGGCAGTATTGGAGAACGCTTTAAGTTCGCCTGCCCTGGCGAATCCACCATGGGGTATTAGGCGCAGCGCCCTTGGGAAAGATTAACGCGCGCCTTATCCATAAAACCCTTTATCGTTAACCTGCTTTCCAGCCTCCTCCCTTTTGTCTAAACAACGAGCGGGCTATGTCCACTCAACCCACAAGCACAGACCCACAAGATGCCCAACAACAGATTACCAAAGTTCCGATCACCGACCAGCTGACGTTGCAGCTGGCCGAGATCGAAATACCCCAGGACCATACGACGCTACCTGAAGCTGTCGTCAGTAATGTTGTACCTCTTGCGTCCTATACCTGGGTGGGCCAAGATGAGAACACCCCAAGGATGTTAGTCCCTTGTGAGTATTGAATCTTGAAATGTTGTTCTAGGTATGACAGAAATTCAGACAAAATCGCTACTTTCAGCTTGCCCCTCGGTTTACTCTGCGCCGGCCCTTCCATTCCATTCACAGAGCGACGTCGTGGTACAATCAGTACGGGGTTTTGTCCCTGGAAATCAAGACATCTTTCGCTCTCCTGAGAGTCCGCTTATACCTCTCGTGGAATCGGTCCGGTTCTTGAATCCATCGTTCGACTTCTCCACCATCGACCTAGTAACAAATCGACAGAATTTCCGTAAATTGATTGAATCGATAACACGGCCAAAGGATCCGTTTCGGATTGACGTTGAACACGTTGGGAATAGAACTGTTCTCTTTAGTCGATGGAATGATGGGACCCTTGAGGAGATGGATGTGGGATATGGGTTTGCATTCAAAAAGAACATGACTGATGCCGCTGGCCGACGCCCCGCCAGCCACCATGCTCGCATTATTGCATATGTGAGTGCTCAGGAACTCCATAATTTTATGGATAGCTTTGTTCATGATATCTCTTCATCAGGATTTTGCTGGACTGCGAATACTCCTTCGCTCCAAGATTGATGCTTACTCAAAAGAGAATAAGGATGATGGCTCCCTTGAATCCTTGATAGAATCTTTATCACTTAAGCCTACTCACTCTTCAACTGCAACTCCCGGCAATAGTGTCAAGTCATCTAATGGGGTCGAAATGATCCCCTCTTCTACCTTGGTCTCCCAGTCAAGCTTGATCGAGTTTGCTGCTCGAGCGTCCACGGCCCGAGGTTCCTTCAAATGGGCGAATAAATTCCCCCAGTTATACCTTGCAGCCATCCCCAACTTCATGATTGGTTACCACACTGAAGGTACTTTCAATAGGGTGGAGAGATTTGACGTGACCGACTCGGGCATTGACAACGGTCCAGATATCGTGCAGCGAGCACGAGAAAGGGCTCTCCCGCTTCTGAGGAAGCTTGGAGCCGTCCTCAATCTCATCCGAGACAAAGTTCTTGAGCTAACCAGCGATGAAGACACGGGCTCGCGTCGAGGTCGATTGTTTTCTGTGGTGTATCAAGATGGCCAGCTGGGGTTGTACGAGAGGGCTGGTGGGCCAGAGCTCCCTGACAATCTGGCTGAGCTGTTCTAATTAATGTATAATGACAAGCACGCATGAAATGTTTTTGTGACCATACTTGACAGCTGGGGTAGCTTTCGTGGTGGAAACCAGTTGACACAAAGATTCCCACGGCCATCAACACAACCTTCCACTCACCCAACCCGAAAAAAATGAATACAGGAGAGGGCTATTCATGTGTTGAGAAAATTTATATATTCAGGCTATTACGCTCAGAATGAATGGAGGTGGAGGTTCCGAGGAGCGTGAGAAAGCGATAACAGAATAGGGGACACCCCTTGGGAGATCTCCCTCGTCCCCCCATGATGGCGGCCATCGTCGCCCTCCTGGCTGGGGCACGCGAGGAGGCTAGCAACGTAGTAAGAATACAAATCTAATGTCGCGTCCTTATCTGACGAGCTTGCCAGTTTGGATGGCTCACCATAGGAACATCGTGAGTGAATTCAGCTCACCTGATCGGCACATGTACAGCAGCAATCTCATCGTCGAGGGTCACAGATTCGTTGTGTACTCTCCCCAGATATATGAAAACTACTCGCGCCGTTCGGGGGAAGGCGTCTCTGTGGGTTTGATCCTTGCATGGCTCCTTGCTGACCTGTCATCAGCTGTGGGGGCGATCATGGCAGGGATGGTCCCTACCGTCATCATAATAGCATCATATGTAGGTTTGTCTATCATATTGGTATACCCAATGCTGACATCCTTGTGCCCACAGTACGCCCTGTGCGATCTTGCTGTGCTCATACAAATCTACTACTACCGGATATTTTATGCTGCACGAGAACGACTGGAAATTGCCTGTAGCCTCTCATCATCGGAAGAAGAGCCTCTTCTCGATCCCTCCTCTCATCCCTCAGCTTCCTTGTACTTGGAGAATGAAATATCGCTTGAGAAGTCCACCCCGATGACCACGCGTCAGCTGGTCGTCCAATACATTTTGCTCTGGGCCTTCGTATTTTCATTTGGCATAGCCGCGTTCCTTTTCAATCATCAACGCAATCACCAATCTCTACCTAAACCTCCAGATGGAGACAATGGTCCCACTTTCGAATGGAAGAGTCAAGTCATGGGCTGGCTGTCTGCATGTCTGTACATTGGATCTCGGTTCCCACAAATCAGTATGCCCCTGTTTCTTGTTGCGCTCGCATCCTTGTATGGCTCAAACTCTTGTCTTTGTAGAGAAAAACATGAAGACGCGTTGTGAGGGTCTTTATCTTGGGTTGTTCATGTTCATGAGTGCCGGGAACTTTTTCTACGGGCTCTCCCTTGCCGTATTACCGATGGACTTCAACCAACGACTGACCGCCGCTAGTTGGTTTGTGGGGACTTTCACCTGCATCATTTTAGATCTATTCGTACGTTTGCTCTTTCTTGGCACAGTCAGTTGTCGTTTTACTGATCAAGAATCTACACTGTAACATATTTGGGTACGAGCAGGTTATAGCCCAGTGGCTCAACTTTCGTAGACAAGACGTACTACGGCTCGAGGCTCAGTTGCGCGCTCCCCCGTAATGACAAAACTACTTAACCCAAGTTCTCCATACACCAGTTTTCGCCATTCATGTTAACTTGACGACAATATTCTTTAGAGTGAGCATCAGCTCATACCTTTCATTTAACCCGCAAACGTTGCTTAATGATCATGATGCCGAAGATTTCAGTGTCGATCTTAGTCCTTCTTGTAATTCACTTTCATCAATCTCCGTCGCTTCTTTTCCGGATGCATTCGGATAATAGAATCTCAATAATGGTAACGACTTCTGTGACGTGGAACTTGTAGTAGAAGATGTGGGGAAACTGATGATCACCATTTCACACGGACCGCATGGATGCAGATCTTGTCACACTAGCATCGTCTCCGATGCGAATAAACCCTCATGCTCTCCTCTCCCATGTTGATGGAGGTCTTTGAGTACTCAGGAGGTGCGCGAGCGGAGGCTAGCAATGTGGTGAGCCCTGCGATCAGAAGGTTCAGATAACTGAGGCATCACTAAACGATAACTGAAAAATACCTCAGCTCGGATGGTTAACGGTGTCCACCTCGTGCGTGCTCATTCAATTCAGTTGATCGATCCGGCATCCTCAGACTCAGACTCATACTCACACTCGTGCTCTCATTCCCTTGTAGGTTGATAGTCTACTCGCCACAAATATATGAGAACTACCGTCGGAGCTCCGGAGAAGGAGTATCCATCGGCTTGGTCCTCATATGGCTGCTTGCGGATTTGTGTTCGCTAATGGGGTCCACTCTGGCCGGAGTCGCCCCAACAGTGATATTACTGGCTTTTTATGTCAGTATCACCACTTCGAGGTCGTAACATGTCTCAGTGCTCACTCACGCTTTCTTTCAATCAAGTACGGGATATGCGATCTCATCCTCCTCGTTCAGATCTACTACTATCGAATATTTTACTCAGCACATCTTCAATTATTGCAACGAACCCCTCTCCTGTCTAGAGCCTCCCCTTCGAATGATTTGGTGTCTCATGCAGGCACTACCCCCAGTGATATGGAGAAGCCTCAACACGCTTCGACCCGCCAGCTTCTAATCAACTACTCACTCCTGTGGGCCTTCGTCGGTACTTTTGGCATCATCGCGTTTCTGTTCAACCATTCTACCAATCAGTCTGGGGCGCCTAGTGATGGGCGTAACAATCCTACTCTTGAGTGGAAGAGTCAGATTCTTGGATGGGTGTCGACTTCATTCTATGTGGGGGCTCGTCTGCCTCAATTAAGTGCGTCCCCATTTAAAGCTCATGTACAGTAGAGCTCTGCTGAAAGATTAGCCCCCTTGTACAGAAAAGAACGGTACGACCCGATGCGAAGGGCTCTCGCTGGGGCTATTCATGTTCACTATTGCTGGGAATTTCTTCTACGCTCTGTCCCTTTTGGTCCTCCCCATGGACTGGAATGGGCTAATCGTGACCGCCAGTTGGCTAGCGGGCAGCTTGCTCTGCATTATACTAGATTCCTTTGTAAGTGAGATTGCCTTTCGTCACAATTGAGTAAAATGTCTTGGGCTAAAATTCTTGACCTACCGTTGTAATTGGCCAGGTTCTTGGCCAGTGGTTCCACTTCCGGAGGCAAGACATGTTGGAACTGGAACGTCAGAAGACACCTACTTGACGACAGAACATCCAGTATCGATACACATTCATGTCAGAAACCAGTCGGTCCATGTGGTGTTACAGTTTGTACAAATGTCAACCGTTGACAACATCAGCCGATGAAGATCGTTGGATCAATCATAAATATTTCATTCAATGACACCTAGGACAGAAGAAGTCTCCTATAAGTGTCAGAAATACCCCTTTTAAGGTGTGGCTTGATATTTACATGTGGTCTGGTGGCAGTTCGCGCCCTATCACTATGTGACTCATTGACGAGTCAGCTCTTGGGGCTTGTTTATCCCATCACCTCACAAACCATATTCCTTTCTGGTATAGCAGCCTTCAATGTCTTCGGTGCGCAGGAGCAACAGAATATGTGTGTACACTAGATCTTAGAGGGACAGCCTGCACTGACGCGAGGATGAGATACAGCAACCCTAGGCAGTAACCAACCTTCCCTCTCAGCCGCTCGCGCACAGTTAAACTCTGGTAGTGCTCGGGGGAATCCATCAAGTAGAATCACACACTAATGTGTACCTATACTCGTCCTCAGATCTGGAAAC
>WIDE01000036.1:248722-265877 GCA_015039315.1 Clavulina sp. PMI_390
TCTTGAAGTGCGGAGACGTACCACTGTCATCCGGTGCACCCACTTTGATGCCATCTACGCGGAAGAGCGCAAATGCACAGGTGACCGAAAGGCGATGGATGATTTTGTGGAGTTACGTCACAACGTTATCAAGGAGGAACTGAAGGTAGTTTTGATTATGTTATTTTTTCTAATAAAATCTTGACCATTGTGGTGAGTAGCAGCGGGACGCTCTTCTTAAATGGCTTGCAAAGCGGGACTCAAATCGCTCAGAGGAGCTTCGCCAAGTGAGGAAACTCCGGCTCCAGGAGTAAGTACATCAGGAGGCGGGAGGTGAATCTTTCTAATTGATACTTGGATTAGCGTCAAAGCGCATCTGGAAAAATCTGGCTACTCTCCAGAAATTCTTGGCTTGGTTCCTGATTCCCACTACGAGAACTTCCCTACCATGCACCAGTCCAAACGGCTTACAAACCAAGGTGAGAATATGGGGGTTCTTGTTGCTGATTATGGTGGTTGATCTTTGAGAAGCGTGGAAGAAATATAAACCCTTGCTGGAGGCTGCCCTTGAACGATCGTTGAGTGTCGTGCGGCAGGACGCATTTACCGCGGCGTGCGAGAGGTTCAAACGTGTTCTTGACGATCCATCAAGAAGATATCGGGACTTCGTCTATTGTCACTCACCTATCAATCTCGATGGTCATCAGTTTACTCCAGCAATCGACGTCAGTACCTGTTTTAGTTTCGAAAATGATCATCTCACCCATCACTCATTAATACAGGAGGCACTACGGGATTGGGCACTCGTTGAAGAGAACTGCGTCAGCCTTTGTCAAAAACGAAAAGACGACCAGGTGCAACTGCCAGACCACATCCTTGAGCTTGTTGCCCCATTCCTGGAAAACCGCAGGGAACAAATCGTGCAGCAGTTCAATGATCTCGCTCTATCCTCTGGCCGGTTCTCGGAGCTACACGTGACAAAAGACACTTTCGACCTTGCCATTTGCGTTTTCATGCTACCGTCGGACGTTCCATCTGAAAATCATATTGCCGTACCATACTGGCTCGCTCATTGTCTGGATGAAGGAAAACCAACTTGGTTCCACGGAGACCTTGACAAAAGCACTTTTTCATGGATCTTTGACGCGAATGCATCCGACGTTTTCCGAAAAATCATCACCGTCTCCGGCCAGGATCCAGATACTTGCACTCGCCAGATGTTCCTTGATATGGGAGAGTATGTGAGATGTCTCCAATGTACCAAGGAGAACACAATGCCTCTGGAAACATCGGTAAGTGGTCTCTACGTGAAAAAAATTGCAAAATTGATAACAAATGTTTCTTTGGCGAGAAGGCTCTTCATTGGGTGCAGGCCCATGCCGGCCAAGACCCCGCCACTGGCTCGTGGCAACTACTCAATGCCTCAGAATCATTATCCTTTGACGATATCTGGAGGAAAGAGCATGATACACCGTACACATGGCCCTCATATGCATGCTTGTTATGTTTACGACCACTCGACTCTTTGCATCATGGGATGTCTCGTAATGAGGTTATAGGACACCTGAGGTTGGCGTAAGTTCTCATTTCACACTCTAATCAACTCCTGTTTTACGTTCTCATTGATGGAGCCGTTCCCATCCATACTTTAGGCACGATTCTGTGAACATAGAGAGCTCTGAGACGGATGGGCTTTTTCGGAGGCTTCAACGAGGCCCTATGGAGAAATGAGTGACGTGGAAGCCGTCTGAAGAATTGAAGAATTGTTGATACGCGATCTTGGAGGGTCGTCGTCGCAGTAGTTGAAATGAGATCGATTATCCAAGGCTCAGGCTTACTCCACGTGGGATACCAAGTGAAGCTGAAAGAATGTTCACTGTGTGATTTCAGACCTCGGGGGCTACGTAGGATATCAGATTGTTGACAGGAGGAAGCAAAAAAGAACTATCGGGTGGGAAGAGCCAAAAAATATAACGACGCCTGTGCGATTCGAACACACGCGGGCAGAGCCCACATCCTTAGCAGGGATGCACCTTAACCACTCGGTCAAAGCGTCTGAGATGTCGGGTGATCCGAAAATATACCTTATATTAAGTTACTACATTGAAGATTCGGAAGCGATATGACTCAACCCCATATTTTTGAGCCCGATCCACCGTGATCGTTCCGCTTCTACCATCACCATTGTGCTGCTAGGCTTTGAGCCCTACCTCCAAACCCGAGAAACCTGTCAGATAAGCTACGAGCATGTCTGACGACTGGGAGATGATTCTTGTCGAGCCAAGAAGCCAGGGGAGTGAGGAGCTTTGGCGACAGTGCCTGGACGTCAGGATGAAAGGTATGCATGTCTGAACCCAGTTTTCAACCAAAGCGGATTCGGTATCAGCCACGTAATGCTTGCAATATCCGCTTTCATTAGTCTTTGCTGAGGAGCAAGGGTTCCCAGTGGACACGGAAATTGACGAGTCCGTCTCTCTATACATAATCCGCATACATCACCGAACTAATGCATTTCTGACGACACATGTATCGTAGCTACGATATCAAGGCGCTCCACTTCCTGCTTCGCACGAAATCCACTCCCGAGGCGCCCTCGCCAATTCCCTTCGGCGTCATCAGATTCAATCCTTCAACACCTTCACAAGGCAAGCTCAAGCTGGCCCGTCTCGCTGTCTTACCTGCCTATCGAAGGAAAGGGCATGCGGAGAGACTGGTTGAAAAGGTCCATGAATGGGCGCGGGAAGAGTTGAGATCGAGAAGTGGTGTGGAGGAGGGCAAAACGACTGTGTGGTTGCATGCGCAAATCCCTGTCATCCGTTTCTATGAGCGGTGAATCATCTGCTCTTTCTCAAAGACAAGCTCATTCTGATGACCATCTGAGTGTAGGTGTGGGTATACTGGCGTAGGAGAGCAATTTGATGAGGAAGGCGCACCTCATTTGCGAATGGAACGAGTCATCTCAAGCACCTAGCGACTTTCGCCTCTATCCCCCACAATCAAATAGACGGTTTAGTTCAGATGCCTTCGGCTAATACTGTCGTCTCGAAGTTCGGACACTGATTGATAGTAACAAATGCATTGAACCAGCACTAAACGCGAAGCAAGTGGGAGAAGGGCGAAAACATGATGTGTTAGGTTAATAAGTTGTGGTAGAAGATTGATATATGATGCGATGAATGCAAAAGGACCTATGAAACACAGGGGGAGCTAGAGGTAGGGGTAGCAAGTAGCGCAATACGGGGGACTCAAAAAGTAGAACGAGTTGAGACTATAAGGGGAGGGACTGAAGGATATGAACGAGTCGAAGTGTGAAGCATAGGAGAGGGAGGGAGGTCGAGGCGGAAGCAAGGACGCATTGTAACAGCAACGAACAGGAATCGCAACGTGAAAAGAGAAAAGAAAATAGGAAAATAAGCCGAATGTCCAAAGGGCCACTGAGGGCAAAAGAAGAAAAAGTAAAGGGAATCAGCATGAACAAAAAGCACTCGAGCAAAACGATCCAACCAAAACAAGGAACCGCCTGGATCCGATCAACCAGCCAGGCACTAACTAACCGTGATTACCGCCTTCAAGAGACTAATACCATCCACCCTCAGCTTGTCCAGCCACATACGTGGGAGTCCCATCACCAGGAGTGTCAGGCTGACCATTATGCGGGCCAGGATGCTGCGGTGGATGAGAATAGTACACCGTCCCATACCCACCTCCTCTTCCCCACTGTTGCTGCGGCACACCACCACCAGCACCGCCATACACACCCCCATCCGCATATTCCCCACCACCGCCATACATGACCTGTGGCGGCATACCGTATTCGGGGTAATACTGCGGGTGCCCATCAGGACCGATGGGCACAGGGGCGTATACGGCGTACTCGGGGCCCACGTTCGGGTAGTAGTACCCGCCAGGGCCCGCACCAGGGTAGGGAGACTGGTAGTTCGAGTAGTCGTATTCCAGTGCGGATGCGTCCTTGGGAGTAGAGGTGAACTCGGTGGTGATAGCAGAGGGGGTGATGGTCGTACGCAGGCTAGACGGCTGCTTCGACGATGTCTTTCCGGTGTTGGAAGATGGGGAAGCGCTGGAGGCGGTAGACGATGCAGACTTGCCGTTGGACAGAGGGGAAGCGACACTGATACTAGCAGCCGAAGATGTGCTCGTAGTAGCGGTCCCACTGCTCTTCCCGCCAGCGCTCTCCGCATCGACACTAGGCGCACGAATCTCCACCGCCGACGACGTCGAGCGCGCCGGGACGAAGATCGGAGCTGCCGTATCCATCCCTGGACCATTGGTAGGTGTCTCCAGATACGGACTATACGCAGGCGACTCGCCACCAGTGTACAT
This sequence comes from Clavulina sp. PMI_390, assembly GCA_015039315.1. NCBI lineage: Eukaryota > Fungi > Basidiomycota > Agaricomycetes > Cantharellales > Hydnaceae > Clavulina > Clavulina sp. PMI_390. The sequence goes on from WIDE01000036.1 coordinate 253,043, forward strand.
ATGCCCATTCGCGTTCGCACCACTGTATTGAGGGTGAATAAGCGGAGGTGTGCTCGATGGAGGGATTGGCGAGAACTGCCGGGGAACGAATGATGGTGCATATGGATTGGCTGCGAGCCTTACACCAGCACCGCCTGCTGGAGGGGGAGGGTGGAAGAGGGGGACAACAGGCTGAGGAGGGGGCGGTGGGGCAAGGATGACGGGTCGACCAGTTGCAAGCTCGTAAAGCATCCCATTCTCGCTGTACGCGACACCTGGAGGCAGCGCCGGGTACGCGGCGTGAGGTGGAGGCGCATGATACGAGGGGTGGTGTTGATGATGGGGGACAAACGGAGGAGGGGCTGTAGAATCGGGGCGCGAGGAGGGAGCTGGAGGGGTAGTGTCACCACCACCAGGTGCAGGAGCAGATGACGCAGGGATGACGGGTTTTTGGAGGGATTGGCGGATTGCGTCAGCGCGAGCTGCTTCGTTCGGGGGAATATGGACAACAAATGGATCCTTCTCGGTCACAGAGGGTGCAGCTACACTCGCAGACGTCGTGGGTCCAGAAGCAGTAGGCACCTCGGAAGTTGTCGCCTGCGGAGGAAGAACGACCTGGGACGATAGAGGTGAGCTGACAGCAGCCTTGGCTGCTACACGCGCGATCGGAGCAGCCGTCCCATTTGTCTGAACACCCTGTTTCGAAGGGAGCTTGACGATCGCCGGTCTGGATGTGTCCGAAGCCGCGATAGATCCAATATCGCTCCTTTGTTCCATACGAGCATCGACGGACGGAGTACGCCGACCGATAGAGGAAGCAGCAGCCTCGGCGGGGAGAGGGACAGTGGCGGTTGTTCCCGACCCGGGCAGCTTGACGCGTACATCGGAGGTTGCAGGGGACGCTGGTGCAGCTGCCTTGGCCTTTTTGCCTCTCAGGGGACGCGGTGCATCCCCAACAACCTTTGCATCCAGAGGTTTCGTCCAGGGACGTTCCAGAGGCTTCTTGGGCTGTTTCCCAGCTTTGAAGGGCTTGTTGTTATTGGGAGGTGCAGTGGCGGAGGAAGAGGCTAAGGGCTGAGTGGCCGCAGGTTCCTGGGTGGATTCGGAAGACGGAGCGAGTGCTGCTCCAGATACAGATGCGGAGCGCGAGTTTGAGGCTGGGTTGAAGGGAGCCCCGGCGCGAGCGGCGCCGCGGCCAAACGCGCCTCCTCTGCCTCGCCCGCCCCGCCCTCGGGCATCATTCCAATGTCCACGCAATGGACCAGAGCGGGACCAATCATCCACAGAAGGACCGTCCTTGAACGAAGGCGATTGAGCAGGGACTGGAGGCGTGTTCTCATCGCCTCGTTCCTGTGGTTGCTGCTGCTGCTGCTGCTGCTGGTGCGGCTCTTGCTCCATCGACGAAGGATGCATGAACGCACCCCCACGCCCTCGAGCACCTCCTCGGCCTCGGAACGAAGAAGGATCACCACCAATACCTCCAAACCCACCTCGCCCGAAACCACGTCCACGTCCACGACCGCGCCACCAAGGACTCATGCTGCGCAGCTCCTTGTCCATCAGCCGATCATCGTGGCCCCAGAATGCACCAACGCGAGGAGTATAGGATGGGTCATTTGTCAGACGATCAAGATAGGCCTGTCGAGCATTTGATTTGGGGAAGCGCGATGATGCTCTGGTAGCGTCGTCAGCTGGGTTACTGGTCGATGTCTCATCGACTTCATCGGCGGCGGCAGGAGGGTTAGGAGGGGGTGGAGTGGAAGTAGATGCTTCAGGTGGTGCTGCAGTAGACGGCTCCAAAGAAACAGGTGCGGCCGGATTGGTGGTTACAGACGCGGGTGGACTCGTGGCGGTTGCTGGTGCAGCTGCCTTAGCAGCAGCCTTGAGTTCCTTAATCTGGATACGTCGAGCCTTCTTCTTCTCCTTCAACTTGGCGGCCTTTAGTTCCTGCTTGGTGGGAGCAGTGGCAGAAGTCGAAGCAGGGCCAGCATTGGCAGCAGTGGTTTTGGAAGCACCACTACCACCAGCAGCAGCGGAAGAGGAGGGAGCTGCGGAGGATGAGGCGAGCTTGTCCAAATCTGCAAAGTCGACGACAGGGAGCGAACCAGAGTCTGCTTCATCAGCAGCAACCATATCAGACCAGTTACTTGTGGCAGGGATGTTGGTCTTACGGCCCTTGGGCTGGGGCTGCTTGTTGGACCGCTTTGTATTGGCAGCTGGCGAAGAGACGCTAGGATCACCATTGGCAGTTGATGTGCCATTCTGATGTGGCGAAGACTTGGAAGTCGACTGGGGAGGTGCAGGAGCGTCCTCGACATCTGAGTCACTGTCAGAGTCGCTGGAAATGGATGAATTTCCCGAGTCAGTCAGTGCCTCGCGTTCAATTTCCTCGTCGTCGCTCAGCTCCTGGCGACCGCGGCCGCGTCGGCGAACGACTCGCTTGGACTTTGAAGAGGAAGACTTAGTGGCATGAGTGTTGGCGTTGGACGCTGGTGTGTTGTTGATGATGGTCGAAGGCATGTAGGCAGTGCGAGCGAGGAGAGACCCTATTGAGCAATCATGTGCAAAGTGGCGTACAAAGATCAACGCGCGCTTAATCAAACACAAGTAAAAACCCGACTTTCTGCAACTTACCTGAGAATAAAGTATTTGAGAGAATTATTGGCGTAAGATGTAGAGCGTAACGCAAGGGCGGGCAAAAGTGTGCCTCTGTTTTTGAGAGCTTATTTGGCCGTGTTTGGGTGACTTGACTCAAGGTTGGTGCGTCACAAGTCTGACGTAATCAGAGTCGGGACCGAGCCACCTCCACACTCTCGCTTCGTTCTATTGCTCCGGTCATCCGGCACAAACGACCAACCTCTCCCTATCCTCAAACAACTTGCCAAAATGGATCCCCAGGACCCAAATAGCTTCCACTCGCGAACCGAACGTCTGAGCACAGGCAGAACCTACCACTTTATTGATGAGAAGCCTGCTGGTTATACAAAAGGTGCTTGCGAGTCTGCTCACGCCGTGTCTTGGTAATTGAGGGTTCTGAGTCGACTATCTTATTGGTGATCACATCACATGGTACCCGCAGAAACTCCGACTATTCTTGCATTGCACGGTTTCCCCGATCGGTGGTGAGCATTTTCTCGCTCTACAAGTTCAGAGTGACCGGCGAACACTCGGTGTGAACTTTTCTTTCCCGCGACTCTTCTGTAGGTATGGTTGGAGAAACCAGATAGGACCATGGGTCAGACGAGGCACGATTATCACTCTCCGGTCAGGAATATACCAATTTTGACCTCTCTCTCGCATTGGTGTGAATATATGCAGGTTGGAGGGTCATTGTGCCTGATGCACTAGGATACGGAGGAACCGACAAGCCCAAAGATATCTCTGCCTACTCGCTGAGACTTATCTGCAACGACTTCGCTGCGCTTCTCGACCACGAAGGGCTCTCGCAAGTCGTCGTAGTAGGGCACGACTGGGGTGCCGCCACCGCATGGCGGTTCGCCCTATGGCATCCCGAGCGAGTGCGCATTATTGCATGGTATGTATCTCATGTCTCCCATGAGACATTGACTTCATCCGTGAGAGAGACTTTCTCATCAATAATCCACACACATACGAACGAAGCCTCTCGATCCCATTCTACCCGCCCGCACCGTCATATGTTCCCCCGCCTCTCATGGCGAAGCGCGTCCCGCTTCTCGGCTATCAGCTCTTCCTTGGGGAGGAGAGGTCGACTCCTATCATTCAGAACAAGGTGCGACTTGATCTCCCTTCACACCAATACTATCTCAACATCGGCGTGACCATCCTTTTTTCCAATATGTAGGCGACCCAATTTGTCGATCTGATGTTCCGCGGCGGAGGCGCTGCTACTCAATGGGCATCGACAGGTCAAATGGAAAAGGCTCTCCAGGGAGAACTGAAGGCTGAGGGAAAACAGGACCTGCTCACTCAGGCAGTGAGCTTGCCTTTCCTTACGCGTCATGATTCACAGACAGGTTAAACGAGAGCATGCTAATTTTCTCCGCTTATAGGAATTCGACTTTTACGTGTCTTCATTCAGCTCTGACTTGTATGGTCCGCTATCGTGGTACAAAACCGCAAAGATTCGATACGAAGAAGAGAAAGGTGAGAGCTACGCGAACGATTCACTTCTGAGAGACATACATACCCACTCAACGAATTACGATCACCCATATAGCGGCCAAGCTACTCTCCTTCCTTCCAGCAAGCCTCCCGGCGCTGTTCATTCGCGGCACCGAAGATCGTATGCATGCTTCTCAATCTCGTTTATTGTGGCTCCCAATGTCTCACTTATACTTCTGCTCATATCTGTCTAGCTTCCTCACCTCCCATGCACGCAAAACGCGCTAAAAACTTTGTTCCCTCACTCGAGTCGTATGATCTGGCGGGCGCGGGTCACTGGCTCATGGTCGAACGAAAAGACGAGATTACAACAGTGGTCGGAGATTGGATTGAGGAAAAATTGAAGGAAAAGCCCAGCTCGAAATTGTGAATGGAAAGGATATTTCGTAATGTACATTAAAATGGAGTAACATACTCTGGCTTCTATGGTCAAGCGAGAAAGACATGGGGATCTTTAGCACCATCTCAAAAAGAACACAACAGAGTGACCAGTCATTTATCCACTACTGCGGAAGGTGGGCAGCAGATGGAACGATCTGTCCGTTTGCATCAAACTCGACATGCCAGGGTCCCTGTACCTGACTATTGATCAATGCCCAATATACACCCGCCTGTGCTCCGGACAACATATCCCGGTCTGGAGCCGAAAGCATTAGTTCACTCTGGATTCATGCGATACATGAGAGGAAGAAAGTGTAGTAGTTAGTTTGAAACAACAAGTAACCCTGGAGCCAAAAGCTGGTTTTCTACCTGGTGAACATAATAGAACTGCTGTTGTCCGCCAGATCTGGGGGAGTGATACGTTGCAAGCGACTTAATGAGGTACGACTGGGTAACCTATAATGATAAATCATTAGCAAACAGGCTCTTTGAGAAAACGAGTCGCAAAAGAGTCTAACTCACCCTGCCATACCCGAGGGAAAGCCAGCGTTCGAGGGGAGGCTCCAGAAACGGCATCGCATTACCTCCTATGATAAAGACCCTCGGCACAGGAATATTGGTCATCGCGGACACCACGCTGAGCTGTTCAAAACCTTGCAAGGCGAACTTGGCTGCTGCGTACACACAATGAATATCCGTCTCAGCCGCGAGGCGCATGAGGCCGACGTCTAGTGAGAGGGAGCGTGTGGGATCTTCGTGGCGGCAGGCCTCCAGGTGGAATGCTATTTAGAATAAGAGGTTTAGAAAACATCAGAGCCACATAGAAGAGCACGCCAATATGACATGCCTCTATATATGACGACATTAAACCACCCGTGCTCGCCAAGGTGCTGAATTCGAGCCGCTTCTAGATCGGCGAAGCATTTCTCGGCGTTGGTGAGATCAATACTGGCGGGTAGGAACCCTCTGACAGTCGCAAGTTCATGGTCAGGCTTAACATTCCCTACAATCACCCGACAGTTCTCGTTAAGGAGCCTCTGAATGAGCGTGGCAGCAGGAGTTGTGCCAGGCAAACCAAGGATGAGAACATTCATGATTGGGTTGGAGGACATAGTATTCGGCGATGGTGCGAGGGGACTGGATTCGATATGGACTCAACGATTATGGGGGCGGACAAGGCAGGAAAGAGGTATCTTAGAAAGAGAACATATGGACGCGATATAGATAAGTTGGCGTAGGGAACGCGCGGGTGTCTGTCTCGCGCGCGGTAATCCAGTAGGGATAATAAGAGCTAGGTTTAAGGATAATCCATTCAGTTTTCGCCTGCTAAAAGAGGTGGAGCATGCGTGCACTTACGAAAACCAGCTAATGCAAAAGCAACGATATTTCATGCTTTTGAGGTCACTCATCGTCCCAGGCTATCGCAGAAGGCACCCAATAGGAGATGCCTCCCGATTCATCCTGTTCATCCACCCAACATAGACCATCACGATCTATCATATTGGATGCGGCAGCTCGTGCCCGTTCCACTGTCCATCTAGTGTGTATCACAAGGGTTTTCTCGTCAAACCGACCTCCGGTTTTCTGCGCGAGGGACAAGATAACCGCTTGGTCCGAATCGAGCTCTTTGACGCTAGAACAGACCATCGACTTGCTGCCGACCTTGATCACGCGATAGCCTGCGCCAAGAGGTTCTAGCGTCTTGATACTCCTGACAACGTCGTCTTCGGTGATCTTCCCTGCCTTGGAGGAATCGCCATCGACACCGCGTAGTTTCGACAGAAGTCGGATGAGCTCAGTCATTTCTATAATTCCACCATTCCTCTCGCGGGTGTTGACGCATATATCAACGATCTGGACACCGAGTTCGTGCTGCCAGTCACCAAGGCCCAAGACTTCAGACCACCAGCCTCCTTTTCTCGGTCCAGCAAGTGGATCGACACCAATGGAAGCACACATTTGTTGGAAGGCATGTCTGAACGAAGGATCACGAACGATATCTCGGCGATGCTCAGAAGCAAATCGGACGAGTGCCGAACGGAACTGCGAGAGTTGCGAGTGTAGCGCATCGACCTGATTCTGGTTCAGAGTTTCGCCTAGAGCTGCGTAGGATTGCAGTGACTGATTGTGCAGGTCAAAGCCCGCAAGACCAGGGCGTCGATTCATGTTGAGGACCAGACAGGAGGTTGGCACTGCGACCGTGAACACGCTGACGATCGAGTCACGTGCAGCGTGTCGAACAGGCTTTCTTCTGGCCCAGTCATCCCGGATTATACGCGTGATCTTCATCGCATGGTGGCTCATCTCTCTGAATCTTTCATTGAGCAGAGAGGTTCTACACTTCCAATTTGTCCTTATCTGATCGTACATCTCGCCCAGCCTGAGCCTCCACTTTGCCGGTTGTGCCACTCTTTTGTGCAGCTTTTTGGATTGAGAATTGAATTAATATTGGAAATAAGAATATTTGGGAATATACATTCGTGCTCCATAGATCTCTCAGCGTATCCCTAAATGTGACAAATGGGCCTTCAGCTGTGTTCCAAAATTGCTCACCCGCTGTACTCCACATTCGATGTCAGCGTCCACGCATGATATAATATAATGGTATACCGTGCTTAGACGCACGGGTTACTGCCTGTGAGTTCAAGAGCCCTCGCTCCGCGACTTCGATATGAACACTGTTTTCGAGAAGACTGTAGTACGAATCCCATGTGCGACGTCTGGATGGGACCTTGAGGCGTGGCAGTTTAGTCCTTTGAGCAGCACTTCTTCTCTCCTCTCTGTGATCATCATGCTGGTGCATTGACCACCTGCTGACGATGCACGCTAATAATTGTCGTCGAAGTTCTCCGGCTGAAGCCTGTCGCGTGCACCGCACGCGACATCGGCCCCAGTCCCGCTTCTTATGATTCCAGTGCCACAAGACCTCCCGCTCGTCGGGCGCGGGGACTGGTTCGGCATTTTCTGTTTGCCGGTTAGTGAAGTGGGAGAGTAAGGAAATGATGAGTGTCGATCAACCGCGCGGCAATCCCACTCAAGGGTTGGGTGGAGGCGGAATCGATGCTGCTTTTTCCCTGAGGTCAAGCAGCCAAGACGGATTTACCAGATGCAGAAGGAGCCAAGAACCGAATTTTCCACTCGGCTAAGTTGATGGCTTAGATGAGTAGCTCAACTTTGTCATCAAAGTTCAGCGGACGGACTATTCACACACAGCGAGTACGCCAAATACAAGCGATCGACTCAAAGCAGCACAAAATATTTTCCGTGAATCTCGAGGCTCCGATAACGTACAATAGTTGTGCCTCGGCATCTCTCTGTAGCCATGCAAGGCAACAATGGGATCACGAAAAAAAAAGACAAAGGTTCGAGATTGAGATCTGTATCGCGGCCGCATTATAGAGTAATAGATATGCAACGCCTATCGGAGCATTGAACTGGCAAGTCAATATCTTCGGAGAACCTGAAGAGGAAGGACTGCCCAAGGTCTTGATCACTCAAGAACAAGAGGTCGGACAGCAACTAGTTCCGTGTATATCAAGATTGTTGTAGAAATAAGTGAAATGAGGAGGGACTGTGCTTCATGATGAATTGGCAAAGTATGGCGTAGTGTGATATACTCGACTAATATTGATACGAGCTCCGGGCCATCTTAAGTGAACCATGCACGGCCACAGCCCTTGACAGTCCATCATTCAGGCCGTTATCTACACACATGGGTATTTATAATCAAGTTGCCTCATACAGCGCATTCACAGGGGCAGTTTTCACTTGAGAAGAGTCGAAAAGTTTGGCGGAGGCGATGATGGCACAGGCGTGGGAACATGAATCAGCAGTTATGACTTATTGGGGGCTGTTGTAGGGGCATTAACACCTTGTCTCTGACCACCATCACTGGAGTCGTTGAAGTGCTTGCAGTGACTCTAGGTAATGATTTGTTGTGTCTCTATACCCTAAAAAGGCTTCTGTAGACCCTTTGATGTACTCACCATGACTTGAAAGCCTCTAGAGTTTCTATCTGAAGCATTCCATTTTTCCCGGACCTCTGCTGTCGTCCCACCTCCTTTACAGTCGCATAAGATCTCGCGCACGACTCCGTACTCATGTCTGTCATTCCTCAAACTGCTCCATCCACCCTTATGGCCCCTTCTGCTCCTTACATCCCGCCGACTGGGACTCGCGACTTGGCTGTGCGCCTCATCTGTCCCGAGTGCCAGGATCCTAACCCCAAGATTATCGAGTCCTTCGCAAGTGGTGATCTTGTCTGTGGTGACTGTGGGATAGTCCTAGGCGACCGGATCGTCGATACCAGGAGCGAATGTACGTTTACTAACTGGCTGTGTCCCCGACCTGCTGACTCATTCGTACCTTGCGTCTATAGGGAGAGTGCGTATCATAAGAACCAGGGATCATCGCTATCAATGTACTGACACTTCTTTTTAGACGTTTGCTAACGACGAGGGAGATGATCCTTCTCGTGTCGGTGCAACAGCAAATCCTCTCCTCGACGGCATGGAACAACTGGACACAACAATCGGCTTCCGAGATGGCAACACGGGCGTCGCTCGAGAGCTTCAACGTGCAGCAGCTCGAGCGAGTGGCGTGAAAGCCGAGAGGAACCTCCTCTCTGCATTCCGTGAGATCCAGAACAAGTGCGAGGCTATCGGCCTGACGAAAAACATTGGAGACATGGCGAAACAGCTATACAAGCGCACTGATGAGGAGAAAATCCTCCGCGGGAAGAGCGTAGATGCTATCATCGCCTGCTGCATCTTCATTGCATGCCGGCAGGGGAACGCTCCCCGCACGTTCCGGGAAATCTGCGAGTATACGCAGGTGCCCAAGAAAACGTTGGGGCAATGTTTCAAGACTATTGAATCTGCATTCAACCTGACGCCTCGCGGACCCATCGACGGCCTTGCGCAGGGCGGTGGAAGCAACACTGCAAGCACCGGTGCTTCTGCAGAGGATCTGCTTACTCGCTATTGCAATTGGCTCAAGCTGCATCCGTCTGTTCAGGGCGTTTGCCGTGACGTCATCCTCAATGCGCGCCAGCATGGTATCGCTCTCGGCCGGAGTCCCGTGTCCATCGCTGGCGGCGCAATCCTCTTCACAACCTTACTCCTCGGGACACCGAAGACGGCGAAGGAGATCAGCGCTGTCGCCGGTGTCAGCGAGAGCACGATCAAGCTCGTGTATCGTCTGTTCTTCGCTGCGAAGGACCAGCTGGTCAATAAGGAGTGGATTGATAACGGCAAGGCGGAGATGAGCCGGCTGACTGTTGTCGAGCCGGTGAAGAGTTCCGTGCCGAGCGGGGCGAACACGCCTAGTGCGGGCACGGACAGCGCGCCAGGCACGCCGCTTGCGCAGAAGGTAGCGCTGCCCGCCGAGGGCGCTCCTACCCCAGCTTCTTCGAACACGCCTTCCACGTCCACTCCTGGCGCCGCGTAGCTCCATAAATCCATAGACTGCCGTGCACAGAATCTTTTCCCTGTCCTTCGTCTGGTACTCTGGGAGCCAGACTGTAAACACCAAGCACTTCCAACCTACATTATTAACACCCTAACTATTCATGTCTCATTTTCTTCTCGAACTCTTGCATCATCACGATCCCATCCCTTTCCCATCCTACCTACCTACATCACATTCTGCACGGACCCACCACTTCCTCCCCAACCACTTACACATACATATACATGCCTTGTAAAATAACTTCCAGCCAATCCTACGTGTTGTTTTGTTTGCTCATTTTCTGCTCGTCTCGTCCTTCTCGTGGTTGGTTGAATAAGATTGAACAGAACTGAAGTGATATGACAACGTTATGAATACACTACTTTCCCTTCCTTCCCATCCCACCTCGCCTTGCACCACCTCTCCCTCTCCCACCAGCAAGTGCAGCGCTTCCCCTACCACGGCTCGCGAACCGAATCGCCTTGCGCACATTGAGGACACCCTCACCTCCGTCACCACCTCTCGGATCATCGCTTGGCGCAGGCTCCCGACGCTTCTTGGAGTGTGATGATGACGATTGCGAGTCGAGTCGTGATAGGACAGCGAGGGAGGTCCTCTTTTCGTCTGAGATGGATTGCTCATTTGGTGCGAACTGTTTGAGAGAGGAGAGTAAGAAAGCGAGGGTTAGAGATAATTGTCGGAATTGAGAGCTTTGGACGCACCTTTCGCTTGACGCCCCGTACTTTTGGTTCGCCTTCTAGCTTCTTATCGAACCTATGAGATGGTCGAGAGTTAGTATTGCTTGTTTCAAAGAGGAATGCGAGGCGGGTGTGAGGAGTACTGCTTACTTGCCCATACTCGCTGTGCTGGTCTTCGACTGCAGTAATGACTTCTCAAGCGTCGACTTTCGTGCCGTACGCTCTGCGCGAGCAAGATTGGCTTTTTGTTGCGCTTCGTTCTTCGCGATGCGCTGTTTGCGTTCGGCTTTTGCTGCGGTCGCAGGGTTATAGTCATTCGCTATAGCATATTGCAGGATGCAGGTGGAAATTGTCAGCCGTAATTCGGAATGGACAACGCATAAGAAGAAACTCACGGGCATCATCTGGGACCTCATGAATCCATTGCTCCTCCTTCTCCCTGTTCTTGCCTCCCTTACCCCACCGATCGACCCACTCTTGTCTCTCCTCGTCCCACATCTTCTTATCCTTCTTCGTCTTATTGATACCCTTTGCAGCAGCGAACTGCTCCCATTTCGTTTGGGGTTTCGGTTGTGGAAGGGGCTTGGCTCGTGGTAGAAGAGTCGTGGGTTTGGGAAGGGATGCGAGTGGGCCGTCTTCAGAGGAGGATACAGGGAGGGAAAAGAGGGTGTTGAGCAGGGACTGGACGCCGTCGCGGGCATTTTGGTGGAGATATGATTCTGTGTCCACTCTACATGCCGAATTATGATATGATAGTCGAATAAGAGTGGCAAAGAGGTTAGCTGGGCACAAGTGGCGTTAGGTAGCATAGTACGTACTTGTAGAGTTCAGGATCGATTGGGTTCAGGTCGGTCACTAAGAGTAATCCAGCATCGATCTCGAGAGGTATTTCTCTCTCTACTTCAGTCCCATTTCTGAATTGTTGAGGAAGAATTTTCTAGTCGCTGAATACCTAGTCAAGGATCGTGACATACTGCTGGGAGGATTGTGATGATATAATATCTGAAACGTCCATTGTGCCTCAATCGGACATATTACCGATTCGCGAGGTCACAATCGAGCGAGAAGCAGCAGCCAAAAGCACAGAGTGCCACTGAGAAAATGTAAGCAGGACCAAACAAACACCAACAAGATCGCCCAACTTGCTTAGACCACCTCTCCTCACTGTCTCCAAGAGTCTTCAATCTTCAATAATCGCAACATATAAGCCCGAGCCGCACTCGAGGTAATCATCTCTCCTGTTGTGAATCTCGACAGCAGCAACAAACATCACCGCCTCATCACACCCATCAACTGGCATCACGGCGCTCGTGCTTGGCATTCCCCCTTGCCACTTGAGACTTAAGACCTAATAGCAACCACCAAACTCGACTATAACCGCCAAAATGTACTCTTTCCGCCATGACGATATCCTCAACGGGACCTGGGAGCTCGCAATCGCTCGCAAGAACGGAAACCAATACTTCCTCGTTCTATCTAAACCTTCCGGTTTCATTGAGCGCCGTGAACTCTCTCACCTGAACGTATCGACCTCCCCCTCCCCTAATTCACCACTTCTTTCCACCTCTGGACGACCCCTTATCTGGTTTGACCCCGATGTTACTCGTCGGCCTCAAGCCTCTCCCCTCGGCACACTCGATGCGCTGAAACATATTCAGCCTCGAGCCGTACTCAACGAAACCGGAAGAAATGAGCACATGGCCCCTCAAGAGGGGTCTGATGTCCCAGGAGGAGCAAAGCTCGTGCCAGAAGTCGAGCTCCTGTTGCCCGAACACGATCTCTGTCATTCGTGCGAGTACTGTGGCGATTTGGAGATCAACGATACAGGAAACGACGCGTTCGAATGCACGGGTGGTCAAGGGTATAGCTCTCGGTATAGCTGTTCCAAGGTATGATCACAGATATTCAGTTATGGCGAATGGTGTCACTCACTTCTTGTCTTTTGTCATCGTAGTGCCTCAATGCCTCATGGTATAGAAGAGCCTCCGCAACGGTCTACAAGTCTATCGGATGGTAGAACCTTCGTTCGGTTTTGGTACGTATAGCACACCTCTTTGAGGTGCCGTAGCTGATGGCAATTTCTTTCAGTAGTGTGTATTACTACGCCATTGTGAATACATTACTGTTGAGCAATAGTGCTTATCAATTCAATAAATAACCACCATTCCACTCCTCAATCCTGCTTC
>WIDE01000036.1:266757-281289 GCA_015039315.1 Clavulina sp. PMI_390
GAAGTACGATCGTCCTTCAATAGCTCTGCACGTCCATTGATCAAGTGACTCTCGTCAATAGGTCTGCTCATACCTTCATCCTGTCGACTTACTGCACCTTGTGCAGAGTTCCAAGATATTTGCTTTGTTTCTTCTGGGGACTCCAGGAACTTGGCGCTTCGGTCGTCTTCAGCTCGATGATCTTCCTGAACCTCCAGAGGATCTGACGGAACAGCAATATGCATGCCTCTTGTTCGGAACTAACTGCCAGGTATTTGTTCCCTCAAGTGCCAATATTCACAATTAACATTCCTGCCGGCAGAGCTGTGGGACAATGTGCCGTATATCCAAGCACACATTTGCGTGGGGGATAAGGAGACGGTGGTGTGAAAAGTGTCGGGATCGAGTGTATGTCTGACCACCTCTGCCAGTCCTCCACCTCAACCGAACTCACCGCTGAGATTAGGGCTAGAGGGAAAGATAAGAAATATATAATTTCTAAAAATGGTGACATGAAGTGCCGGATGATGCTCAGGTCAACGCTTATTACGAGTGCGTTCTGCTGCTATCTCGATTGATTCCGTCGATCAACTCACATCTATGCTCTTTCAACTATTAAGAAACCCAGCACACTACGGTTATTCACCGTACTCACTATGACGCCATACTCGCCGAAATACAAAAGCGACTAGGCAATGAACAGTCAATGGAGGAGTATACTAAGTCTCGGGAAGAGATCATTCAGCAGGAAATAAAGGTATCATCACCTTTTTCTACCCTCGTAAACTCAGCCTAACAGTCTACCTAGCGACGCGATACCATTCTAGAGTGGCTCAATAGCCGGGACTCCGATCGTTCCGAAGAACTTCGAGGAATAAGGGCGCAGCGTCTTCAAGAGTATGCCAGCAGTGATAATCAGATATAAGCGCTGGAGACTGATCATTTGCTTAGCCTCAAAGGGCATCTTGAGAAAGCTGGCTACTCGGCCAGAATACTTGCCTTGATCCATGATCGCGAATATGAAAGATTTCCAACCATGCAACAATCCAAACGACTCACCCCTCAAGGTGAGGTTCAATACTAAACATCCAATCCGTTGCAAGGCCATTATTGACGTTCAAACAAGTCTGGGAGAAGTGTGAATCAATGATAATGCCTGCCCTCGAGCATGCGTTGGTCCCAGTTCACGACAAAGTGATCCGCGAAGCACGAAAGTTGTTTGGATTGATTATCCAGAGTGCAATGAAAGAATTTGATGACCATCTCGACTATGTGCCACACCGCCACGCATTTGGATGGTCTCATCTCTCTGCTACAGTCGAGGTTGGTCCCCTCTCAAATTTACATCAAAGTCATGACCCAAAATGCTTCACCGTTGCATAGGCGGCACTACGAGAGTGGGCCCTGATAGAGGAGAACTGCATTCGCCTTCACCAGTCAGCATGGCCGGGACACGTAAAAGAAGAAATTGTGCTTCCGGATCGCATTATCGACTTGGCTGCCCCGTTCCTCGTAGACTGCAGGCGTGAAGTCAGAGAACTATTCGTCAGCCTCATCCAATCTTCCGGCAAATTTCCAAACACGTTCGAAGCGCCAGAAACCTTGGAACTTGCCACTTGTGTTTTTTCTCGCCCCAGGTTCTCAAACTCCTACATAGGAGACTGTATTGCTTTGCCATACTGGCTTACTCATCGTCTAGATAGAAGTGGTCTCCTTTGGGACGGCGGCCTTGTCAATAAAGCCGCTTGCGACTGGATTTTTGATGCGATTGCATCCAGTGTCTTCCATCAAATTATCATCCAGGCTGGCGGAGATCCCAACACCTGCACGCGTGAAGCTTTCTTGAACATGGCGGAACATGTGAGCTGCCTCCTATGTGACGAGGACAACACAATGCATTTAGAGGCATCGGTAAGCTTTAGCCAAGCCTAGCAGCTCGAAACCTTAGTATTCACCAACCTATCTCCAAAGGCATTTCATTGGAGTCGGAGCCATGCTGGTCAAGATCCCAGCACTGGCTCGTGGCGGTTACTTACTCCCACTGACTCAGCATCCTTGTGTACCCTTTGGGTCAATGGGCTTCGTATACAAAACAAAGGCCCAGTATACGCATGCCTTCTATGCATCGCAGTACGCTACTCTCAATACTCCGGGCGCTCATACGAGGAGACAATACAACATATCAAATCCACGTGAGTTCTCATCTTGTAGCTTTATGTTTTGCAGTCAAGGCGCTTACTCTGGAAACTTTGTGCGTGGTAGGCACAAGGATGTCGGGAGTGAGGACAATGACTGGGCTAAATTCTACAGAAGAGTCCCCACAGGGCTCGTGGAGAAAGGAGCGACGTGGAATCCTCCAAAGGAAAAGGCTCAATCCTCGATTGTTGATTTTTTCAAGAAGTAGTTCTCACCCTCACCCTCAAGGGTCGTCGTTGGTAATAATAATATGACAAATGGTGCTCTTGTGTTCTGCTTTTCGGGCAACTTCGTCTTCTTTTGGCTTGCTGTTTGGTCATAGTCACACGACGTATTCAGTTCGCGGAACCAATGAAAAGGGTGCATCTTCAATAGTGCTGAAGTCCTGACTAGTCTACTGAGTAGCACCAGCATCTAAATCGGGAATAATATATCGCAGCTGTGAGGGCAAAGTGGAATACAAGTCAACCAAAGATGTCAGGAAGCTATGACGATTCCATTTAGGGACACAAGGGCGACGGGCTTCGTCAAGTCCGTGACCCCGAAGCAAATGCGGTGATACGGGGGAATACATGCGTCATTCTGCTACTGGTGGGGGTGGTGAAGGGGGCCATTGCTTAGAGTCTCTACTCTGGTTCTGCATAACGCGCAGCCCATAATGCGAACTAACGAGGTCTGTATCCTTGATATCTTCATGCCTGTTCTGATATATGAGCTTCACTATCAAGAAAAAAAAAACCTTCTGCCACACTCACTCATTGGCGATGTGATTCGTCAACGACAGCAGCGTGTAACCATACCCACCACCAAGACATAGAAGGCACGAGTATTTTGGCTCTCCAGACGCCGATTGTGATCCAGTCCATAGCGGCCCAAAGCTCGCCGTTTCATGGTCTTCAAGTCTTCTCCATGAGCTCTCCTTCGCGTCAACATCTTTATGCACATGTGCCCAGTGATACCGCTATATTTACCAAACAGACGGGTACGATAGTTAGTAGGAATAAACAAATCAACATACGAAAATCGAGCGTACGGCAGCTTCCCAATGCATTCCCTGATCCCCACAAAGGAGACAGAGTATATAGCTGGCGCCACTATATAGATCGTTCTGGGTACAAGTCGAGGGGTCCATGCCATAGAGTTCAATCAGCCCACGCATCAAATTGGAGCCAACCAGATCAAATTTCCACTTTCTCTGGAGCCTTTCTGTGTCAATCTTGCGATCGCCCCAAGGGATAAAGTTATATCCTCGATGAGCGTATGGATAAAAGTACCCCTTGATTGAAGAAATCTCTGCGTCCTGAAATACGGCGACAGCAAGGTTTAAGGCTTCCTTGGCGGAAAGGGAGGGTGCTAGTTCCATCGCGGATTGGAGCACAGCAAAAAAGTGATCCTGGACAACCTGACTGGTATTCGTGACGAATCCGGAAGCAAGAGTCTGAATATGGGACGGAAGTGCAGTTTTCAGGGCGTCGTTGTGGTCCGCCTGAATGATGCCGCATAGATCGTCTCCCGTCGCCCATTCGTCAAGTAGAGCCTAGAATTAGTGTTAGATTTGGCTTGCTACACAGGCAAGGGTGTAATTCACCTTGGCTTCTTTTGGTAAACGTGATTGGACTGAGTAGTTGCAATCTGGAAGATAGTCAAGAGTTGGGAGTCGAGCGCGACATTCTTCCCTTACTGCGTCCGTCATACGCGACGCTGAGATACTTTTTGCTCGATCATGAAGCACTTGAACAGCTTTATCAATATGCGGAAGTATCTCCGCTCTTTGATTCGCCCAAGCTATGAGTACAGTCAGTTGATCTATTAGGGATGAAATCGAGAAACACGACATACTTCGGCTGCTGAGACGTTTGGACAGGCGCATTGTAGGCATCTTACGAAAAGTAGAGTCGGGTATCGCGTCCAAAACACCTCGAGAATATCCATCGCCTTCAAGGTGACCCTTTAAGCTATAAGATTTATTAGTTATCCATGAGAAACAACATAGTAAAGAAGTTGAAGAGTGTACTCTTCGATCCGTAGATTCCTCATCTCAGAGAGCTCGGTTTCGCGGTTACGAGTACGACTTTCGACCCAGGCGAGAAGAGCACCTGAGTACTGGTGATGGATACAATGCTTGAGGCCCCAACACATAAAGAGCCGGTGGAGTAGACGTACCTCTGCTTCTTCGTTTACAAATTTGGCCCTTTGTTGCTCAAAAGTTGCTAGTTCGGCAGCGTTTCCTTTGAGCTCGTTTAGCTGCTTTTCAATGGCAGAACATTCATCGCGTCGGTATAGTTCACCGGAAGAGTATCCTCGCTCTAGAGGCAACCGATGTTTCGTATCGACAGTAACCCGAAGTGTGTTGAAGGCATGAGGACTCACTCGTGCCTTGAATAGGGGAAATCACGAGTAGCCGGCTTAACCTACTGTCAATGTAGTAGTCTACGCGTTTGTAGATTTCGTCGTCGCCAGTCACCCTGTATATCTGGTTGTTAAAGAAAGTTCGCAGTACACCTTCAGTTTCACAAGAGATCCACTCACAATCTGTTGCGGCAGCCTTGGCACCAGCGTCGCCTCATCCCACAGATCAGCGTTCGGCTATTCGCGGGACATCCAGTCGCTCCACAGCCCTATCCATGTCAGGGATCTTAGCGAGGGTGACCCGAACTCCTTTTGGGGAATGGAGAGGGGCGGTGGATGTCGACGCACCTGGCAATAGTGTCCATACAACAAACAGGCGTATTGCTGCTCAGTGATATCAGCAGGGCATTGGGGTAATCCATCCACAGTGAGTCTTGCATATCGCCAAATGGAGGCACTGGAGGCAGCGAGAAGAAAGAGGGCAAATATCTTCGAGCTTTGCACGAGGTGAAGGAGGTCCGCAGGCTGAACATGAGAACAGATCTGAAACAACGCTCTCAGTAAGGACAATGGAGATAGAATTGTAGGGCGTACATCGCTAATAACTTCGTTCGGCATGATTATCAGCATGCTAGATAGCTTGCCTTTCTTGCGTTTCGGTGCCGGCTGTTTTTTGCCTCCAGTCGCTTTTCCCTTGCGAGGTCGAGCAGTGGGGACTTCATCGTCTACAAGCACTTGAATGAGCCCAATGGTAGGTCAGCAGATGTAGGAAGCACTAGCCAGATTCCCAAAAGTCCCCGAGTTCAGTCTCACTACGACTTTTATCATCGTCAGTGTTCGGGGCAATCCCATTTGGCGGGGGTGTCGAGGCGGGGCTCTTGGAGGCTGGCAGATGGCGAACCCTGGAGGTCAATATGGGGAGTGGAGAGGATTACTAGGAACACACCAATTCTTGTGCTGCGACGCATTCTGGCAGTAATAGTTTGTGAGACAAGAAGGGATTTTGGAGTCGAGTGAGGGCAAAAATAGGTAACAACAGCCCGTTCAGGCGTGACTGGAGCATTCGGGCCCATCATTCTGAAAATCTTCGGGCTTTGAATTGAGCTTCCTAAATCACATCACAACAAGACTGGATCGGCTTCCATTTTCTGGCATGTATTAAGGCACGAGTTACGAATGGGGCAGAGTGGTTGATTGTGGTGGCGAAAGTGAGACAAGGGGACTCAATGGCGACTTGGGTCTTGTGCTCGCAGCTGGAGGAGGTAGCTCGAGCGGCTTCGCGTTTGCTTGTTGGACAAATTCCATGGCACTGGGGAGAATAGCATTCTACCTGGAAGGGCGACTGGACCCATGTCGTGTGTCTAGTTTGGTAGAGCAGCTGATCGAGTCCACGATATGGAGAATGCTGGGTGGGGGTGCAAAGTTGAGGCAGACATGGTGCTGAGTAGATGCGTCTTCTCGACACTCACAGACCTCCTAAACAGCTGAAACCAGTGGAAATAGTGAAATAGGACAGAGGCACTATTAGCGATAGCATATGAGAAGATTAGTGCTTCCTGCCCCGCTTCATGCTAGGCTTTGGCTCAGACTCGGATCTCCCTTCAGATTATTGCACAAATCCATATAGCGTACTGGAGGGGCTGGAAATCGGCGCTCAAGAGTGTCCAATTGATCGCCAGTCGGCATTCGGGCCCGCATGGGGCAGGATGGATGTCATAAATATAGGCTCTCAATGCTTCCATTGGGATTTCGGAAGGTCAGCGTGAGACATATCACGATCGGCCTAAGTAATCTGAGGTAGACTGGCATCGTCGATAGGTGAACGACGTGAGCGGCAACGCAATTCAGATAAGGAAGATATGGGTAGCCGTATCAGAAGCTTGAGACTGTCGCTGAACAAGGTGGTCAAGAGGTGGTATGCATCTCATCGCGTTGGAGGCCGCGAATAGAACGCAAAGGGTGTTGGGGCAGGAAAGTAGGCAGATGGGAGACAGTTATCATATGGGATGGCGGGAGATGGGCTAATATTAGGGCCAATGGTGCTTTTTCTTAACCCCAACATTTTTTGGATAAAGTGTTCGCCCTAGTTCGTGAAGTGTATCGCCTCAACGACTTCCCCTTCAACGAGCTGGTGAGTCGGGCGAGCCTAAGAGGCGCATCTGTGAATGAGCTACGCTATTCCCATCACGAAGCTTTCGCCGCAGGATTTTTCAAGCTTATTCCCACAAAAAACCACAAGGAGAGTCAAGCGTTGCGTTTGAGGAGCGAGAGAGATTAATTGTTGGTGCTTGTTTACATCCTCCTCGACCCAAATCAGTATGGACGAATCGTCGCGTCCAGCAACGCCAGAACAAAATCTTTGGGACTCGATTCTCAATTCCGTCTCAACAAGACGTTCAATTCCTTCAGGAAATGTGCTCATTCTAGGCGACCCATCGACTGGAAAATCGACCCTTGGAAACGCCCTCCTTCAACGCTCGGCTGAGGCAAAGGACGCGCGCGTTGTCGATGCCGCTGACGGATTCACGAAGAATGATTTTGCCTTGGGATACCAATGGTCAAACGTGAAAGAAGAGGGCGAAGAAGGTCAGCCGCATACTTCTCAGGTTGACGAACTTGATGGGCCTAAATTCTTGACCGTGATGCCTACGTCTTGGGTGCAAATAGATATTGTCGCAAGGCTATCCGTCTACACCGTTCCATCGTCAGATTCTTCTCACTTGACCCTGGTGCCCCAGTTTCTACCTCCAAGGACGGCTTTGCCTCGTACTCTGGCCGTAATTGTCCTCGACTGGACAAAACCGTGGACTTTCGTCGATCAGCTTCGTACATGGCTTTCGTGGATAGAGTCATGGGCTGGGAGTGATTCAAGCCGTGAAGCACAAGTCGTGCGCGAGGAGGGTCACGATCGCCGTACGTCACCGCACATTCCGCCCTCCTATTCGTCCTCTCATTGCCTCCTAATATCCTACAGTAAAATCCCATCTCCAACATTATGTCGAGCCTACCTCTACTTCCGCCCCACTAGAGGGACTTACCGCCGTCACTTCGTCCATCAATTCTACCCTACTACCTCTCGGTGATGGATCCCTAACACACAACGTTGCTGGTGTGCCGATTGTTGTTGTATGCACCAAGGCCGACCTTATCGACGAAGAAGAGAATGTTGGTTTGGGGACTGTGAAGGGGAAGGGAGGCGAATGGGAAGAGAAAACGGATGCAGTGATGCAGGTTCTACGAACCATAAGCCTACAATGTTCGTGACTATTGCCCCTCACTGCGCTTCCTAGCACTCACACCAATCTGACATCAATGGCTTGCTCATCGCTATTATTTCCCCAATCTGATTACCATCCCGTACACAAAATCAGACGGCGCCGCACTTTTCTACACAACACCCCAGCCAAATACCCTTTCCACCCTCCGGCAATACGTTCTGCACTTCCTCTTCACACCCCCTCCACCACCACCCGACTCTCCTCCGCTCAAGTATCCTTTCCCATTCTCCAGTACACCGAACACCCTCGACAGGGATCGTATCCTTGTCCCTGCAGGGTGGGACTCGTGGGGCAAGATCGCCGTGTTGAGGGATGGCTTTGACGCCTCCCGGTGGAGTGAAGCGTGGGAGAGGGATCTCGACGCTGAGGGTGAGCAGGAATTGCCGAGAGGTGGGGCCAGGGCATTGTTCCGCGAGATTATAGGAGACGATACTAGTTCGAAGGCATGCATCTTTGCTCAAACGCCATCCACTCTAAATCCACATCTAACATCCTATGCTCTTTACTTAGACTGTCCCGCTACCAGCGATGGTCACTACTGATCCTGAGCAATCCTTCCTTCAACACCACTTTGAGCTGCTCTCCAAGGATCGTGATCCACGCCAACAATTCCGACAGCCTCCACCCTCCTCTGCTGGTGCCGCTGCTGGCGGAGCAGAGGATGGGTACGGTTCGTATGCAGGAGTGGTCGGCCCTATGGGCGGAGCGTCAAGCTTGAGCTTGCCGAGTGTGAGGGCGGCGATGCACGCTAACGATGATGGCGAGGGTGGCGCAGGCGACGTGGCTGGTAGGATATTGGGGAGAGTAGGAAGAAATGACACTGCTGGAGGATCTGCTCCTATTCGTAGGGTTCGGACCAGATTCTTATCACGAACTGAACCGCATCATCATGCTTACTACGTCCATGTTACAGGACTCCCGCTCTACCGCTCTCTCAAACGGGCTTAGTATCCCTTCTCTATCCGTCGCCACATCCGCGGGCCCTTCATCCGCATCGGGGACATCTCGTCCTGGCCCGCCTTCTTCAATCACCTCGTCCCGTGCAGCCGCTGCCGCTGCCCTCAATTTGCCGACTTCTCCAAACTCTGGGATCAGTCCAGGTGGAGGACTTGGTGCAGGCGAGGCGCAACGAGAGGTGCTTCAAAGCTTCTTCACGACGCTTCTGCAGAGCAAGACGGCGGGTAGCCCTGCGAGCCCGAGCAGTCCGTTGCCTGCTGTGAGGGGAATAAATGCTGGATCGAGAAGTAGGACAACTAGTCAGACCACGTCGGGAGCAGGAGGGAATGCACCTGCGGGCGGTAATGGGGAGAGTTAAGCGGGGGGCTACCATGTCGCATGTTCACTCCTTTTGATCCCATTTAAATCACGCATTCACAATCATGCCAGGAGGAGTATTTCCGGCCATATCATGCTACGCTAAATCATTCGTATAGTTTGGAGATACCCTGCCTCGTCCTTTGTGGAAGTTTTCGCGACCCTACGCGCCGATCACTGAGTGACAACGTTCGCTTTTGTGTGGGACCACTGCTTGATTCATGCTACTTCCCGTAAAACGAAGACATCATTCCTCCAACACGTGGGGACTAAATGCCGGAGCGGCACGCTTGACGCCCTTTATATTCCTCATAGCTTTATAAACAGCCTCAGCGCGCCAGTCTTTTGAGCGAATGATCCGAAAACTGACTTGAAATCGGTGCTGATGGGATCTTGAGACAGCCTCATGTGCGGCGCTCATCATTCATGGCAGGATTTGCGCGTTCTTGTTCTAACCCTGGCATCCGAGTGGCTGATACATTGATGTCCTCTTGGTCAGTATTAGTCTCGTGCCCGGCTTGCAGTCCGGCGCTCGGTTACGAAGACTCCTCCCAATAGGAGTTCTTGGCTCCCTCAACTCTAAGCAGACTTCCAAGATGATATAGATTACCAACAGTCGTCATGCATGGTACCTACATATAGGCAAAATCTCTCAGCTTGTATTGGAGATTCCCTAGAAGAGTAGATAAATCGTAACAAGCACAATTTAGTTGGGCGTCATCGCCTAGTCTCTGATCTGAAACGGGCGACTCACATCAAAAGTGACGCTCATGCGGGGGTCAAGAACGGGGACTTGAGCTAGAAGATGATCCAATGGTTCCAGGTACCCAGAGGCTCCTATCACGGAGAACTTGGCCAGCGAAGGGATGTGCTTGCGCGTGACGGTCAAGCTTTGCGGGAGTCCACTACGCTTGATGAATGTGAGGAAGGCATCCGGATGTACTTGAAGCTCAAGGGAGGAGAGATTTGGGGGAAGGAGCTGATGGCAATTCCAGGCGGGATACCGAGAGGGGCGTCGCCATGCTGGTAGATCTCCCCTATCGTCCGGGTCATCATCCTCATCATCCTCGTCGCGAGGTTCGTCGATCATACTGAACCACTCAGCGCCTTCAAATATAATCGGTAAAGAGACCCGTAGGGTCTCAAGCGCGCCAAAAGCAGACAGGGAGCGAATGAACGGGGTATCGTCATCCCAATAATATTCGATGCGCTCAGTCACTAGGGTGAGCTCTCTCAGAGAAGAGGCGTGTCTCTCGAGACCGGGGAGAAGCTCGGAAGCGTTGAAAGGGTCGGGCCTCTCGACTTTTGAGGAAATTCGATATTCAAAAGTAGTCAGATGCAAGGGAAGCCTCAATACTTCGGCTACGATTTCGCACGACGCCGACGAGCTTTGGAGGTGAAGAGCCGTGATGGCGCTTGACATGGCTCGAATGGCGTACCCACGTGAGAACTTGGTGATGGATGAAGCTTTATCAGAAGTTGACGCGCGCGCTATTCTGATACGAGGAGGGTGTCCTCCGTAGAATCTCGACATTGTCATGCGTTGGAGCGAGGGAAGGGTCATAAACGCCAGAAGCTCCTCGGTGTCAAACCCGCCCTATAATGAAGCATCAGAGTATGTTCTCATGAGAGAGGAGTCTCGTACATCTGTGTCGTAGTCTCCTACAGGGTCAACAGAAATCGACAGCTCAACAATCGACTGAAGGGCAGCAGGAATCTTGCCTCCGAACGCTCCAAAGCACGAATACGCGATGAAGTTCAGAGGACCCTTCGCTTCGACAGATAGAGATTGAAGCTTGGGAAGTAATTGCAAGAGGGTAATAAAAAGGCCGTCTGCACCACCGTGCCGTACGAGACCGGTTTTCAGACCCAGCGGCTCAAGGGCCTTGAGGATGATTGACAGATCTGGTCCGTCATCCGGACAGTCAGAAAGAAGCTCCTCTACCTCACCCTCAGAGACAGCTTCATTCCACGAGGCCAAAGTAGACTCAAACTCATCCCATTCAACACCCAGGGAAGATACAAACAGTTGACGAACGTGTTTGCCTAGTGGTGGGCGCAGTAAGATTGCGCGAGTGAAACAAAGGATTTGGCGGTACGATATCGTGGCTTTATGCATTGGATATATTAAGGACCAATCGAGCAAAATAAGGCGAACATCTCGATACAGGACCATGTCTGCGATTGCCCTGAAATTATGGGAGACCTGTGTGCAAGAGAGGAGATTTGTTGTATGGGAGGGGCTACGCGCGGCGCCTCTCCCATCGGGCACCGACAACTCTTTGATCACCTGTAGTGCGAGCTCGGTGGGTAAGTCAGACCACGTGCCCATCGTGGAGATAGTGATTCGTAGTGGATGTCCCTGGTTCCCACGGTCCCTCTGTGTAACCCGCGCACTAATTTCTCTTCCTCGACTAATCTGGCGATCACTTGGGCAAGCCCAACCAACTTTAGCGTGGCGGTTGACTGAAATATATATCAGGCGCACAAGGCACCTTGGTGCCTATCACTGCCAGTTCACCACTCCTTGAAAAGTCTTGCTTGAGAGAGGGGAGATAAAATTCACGAGACGAAGATTCGAAGCGAACGATGATGGGAGTCAGTGGCAAGAAAGCATCTTGGGGTCTCAGTGGTGCAGGTTGGGGAACAATGTTCGAGGAAACTCGGAGGCAGGTCACCTTCCTCGTGTTGCTCCAGTTTTTATGTGAGTCAAATACGATTAATACCAGCGTAGCAAACTTGTTTGAGGAACATGCCTCTTATCGGCGCTGTAGCTCAGTCAACTGAAAATCAACCCTGGTCAGCTCCTTGGTCTTAACTCTGCAACGTGATTTGACCGAGGGTTAAAGCTTTGTGGACACTCGTACTGCGGTGGCCCCACCCAGCTACGTTCTTCGACTAGCCCCCTATCCACTGTGAGTAGTTGTGCCCAACAATCCCCTGAAATATAAATTTGACCAGTCGCTACCGCAGAAGACAAGGCCTGCTTGTGTAACATGGCACGAACCAAGCAAACGGCCCGTAAACAATGCGGTGGACGCGCCCCACATAGAAAAATTAGTGAGCTTCACTGAGCCGTCTCAGTTCACCTTCGCGGTGATGCGACATCACCTGGGAGCCTAATCATACCTTTGCCGTTACTGTAGGAGAGCGATGGCGTCGTGGGACTGATCATTTGTACCGTTCCAGAATGAAATCCAAGCCAAAGCTCTATCGTTCTCAGTCCCCCTCTAGCAGCATGTGGGGTGAGGGAAACGTAGAGCCCAAGGATTTGAGCGAGCCAGAAACAGAGCAGGCGGAATGACGAGGTAATTGGAGGCTCACTGAACTGGCTCGATATATACGCTGGTGGTCCCTTCCCGCGCGCAAATCCACAAGACAATTCGCACCCATCATTACCCAACCTTCCCAAGCACCTGCAATTTACGCATGCAAACAGAAAGCACTTCGCCGTGATCATCCTCTTATCCCTCTCACTGCTCGTCATGCGTAGCCTGATCAACTTTGCCAACTGGCCTGAATACGAAACCCTCGCGGACAAACGTTCAAGCAGCCCGGACCTCAGTTGAAAACTCTAGCTCCGTGTGTGACATCTGATCCTCCTTCGTTCTCTTCTCTTCCCGGTCTTGTCGTCCCACAGCTCCACGTTCTTCCTAACCCTAGGAGACGATGATTGACCGTGCCTTCGCCGCTGACGAATTTTCACAGTGCATGGGACCAGAGACAGTCCGAAGCTATCCCCTACCCTATTACCAATCCGACCATATGGCCGTCAAATGACTTCTCAGTTCCATGAAACACAGTCTGAATCGCTCTCGGCTTTTTTAAGCACTTTCCTTGTAGTTGTACCCAAATCTGAATCATTCATTATTGCTGACGACTTGTGATGGCTCCCGGATGGTTCACGACTTGAGCATTACGGTTCATAACTGCTGGGAATATCGCCTGGCCCATCGCTGAGACAGCGGTGGCACGTCACCCGAGGTCTCGCCAAGTCTAGGATCATACCCCGAAAGAACCAGGTCAGAGCAAAAATTCACTGGGGCGACCGATCGAGCGCGAGATGGCGGATCAATTGACGCAATGACTGCATAAAGAATACATGGGGGTGACACGTCGTACACCTCAGCGTTAGAGAACCTGAGTAACCTTACGGGATCTCTCCGACATATGATGCGGACGAGAATCGTTGCCGTCTCCACATGCGCCATCTAAGGCGTTTGAAATGTGTGTATCTCTTGCACGCCAGTATGTAATTTGGACGGCGGCCTCAGCCATGAGCTACCTATTACCGGGCTTTCTCTCCCGTATACTCATTCTTCCTCCGTCCGCTGCCAGCCTTCGCTTCTCTTTCGCAGCCGAATTGCGCTTTGGGTAA
This sequence comes from Clavulina sp. PMI_390, assembly GCA_015039315.1. Classification (NCBI taxonomy): domain Eukaryota; kingdom Fungi; phylum Basidiomycota; class Agaricomycetes; order Cantharellales; family Hydnaceae; genus Clavulina; species Clavulina sp. PMI_390. The sequence continues at coordinate 280,252 of WIDE01000036.1, forward strand.
CTGTCGTCTCCGCCTTGGTGCGAATCGTTTGATTGTCTCCGCCTTGCAAACCTCACCTGTGCGTGCGAATGGCAGTTACCTCTCAGCTCGCAGATATATATTCAACCTTGTGCCTGGACTTCCATCGTGATGGATACTGCATCACGAGGAAAGAGCAGCAATAACTGCTGGATTCCCATCATGTCTCGAGTCTGTTGGCAGGGGTCTCTGAGCTCCTGTCATCGACAGATAAAACTTCAAGAGCTACATCAGCCCCGGCACGTTTCGGACTCCTTGGCTTTGTTACTTTGTCAATACTTGCTGTGAGATAGCGTAATTCGCTCATTCGACTTAACATGCTACAATTGACAATCTGTCCGTCCATCCGTTAGTCCAATCCGAGCGGCACACTTAACGCGGCACTGGAACTACATCCAGATCGGCGGAAGTCAGTGTGGTGAGGAAATATGAAGTGTTAGGAGTGGTTCCTACCAACTGTTCGGTTCTAGCTGGCATCGAGTCAGCCCGACCTCCCCAGGCCGCAAACTATTCCATATAGCGAAAGCTCATTCTAGCTAATGCATAATATTCTTGCCCGTATCAAGCACATTGTAGCTTTGAGTCGATCTTACCATCACAACGTGTCGGTATACTAGCCCAGAGAAATTCTTCACTATATACATCATGATGCTGTCATATCTTGAGCTCAAACACTGGTCTGTAACCTTTCAAGCGCCCTTTACAAAACTACATACGCCGTGACCAGGCACATAGAATGCATCACAAGGGCGAACGACTTCTTTGTCCTTATAAGCATATATTACATTATCGGGTGCAAGTCAGAATATGTGAATTTTAGGGAGGGGAGGGGAGCAAAGATTCCCGTTGAATGGCTAGGCCGGCAAAGTTGCCTGCTACTGACCGCCCAGAACCGTCGACAGTAAACGACGATTCGCTGGCGGGGACCACTACCACAAGCGCTTCAATCAGCCTATGGTCTTTTCTCCGGCTCTAGAATTGCCTCATGCTCCCTCATATCCTGGCCTGTATGTCGAAAAA
>WIDE01000037.1:2532-220228 GCA_015039315.1 Clavulina sp. PMI_390
GAGTAACAGTGCTGTTATGACGAGAAGCATGAAAACATCCCGAAATTTCCACGAACATATACCCATGATTCCACATGGGCCTTCTACACAAGTCCTACATGCAACGGCGATCATGGCTCCGCCTAGGCTACTTGCCAGCTGTGCAGAATTCGGTCGAGTCGGAGATCTGGGCCGTTGTTGAGGACTAGGTTGATGTCTTAATCCTAATGTTCTATATTGTCGAAGACCCCTGGATATATCAGACGTAATGGGCGGGATTGATATCGCGTTCAGAACTCATTTCCGATTCTCCATTGGGCGTACGCAAATCGGCAAGGTGCTGGCGGCCGTGATAGAGCCCTCTCAAACATAGTGAAGGGGCGCTAGGTATGCGCCTGCGAATCTAGACTTTTGACACCCCCCTAGATAAAGTACCATTGGTGTGAAGGCTAGGAGATTTGCGGGCGTTGGGTGTGGGGCTCGTCACGCTGCAACTTCCCACGGTCCAGAGCAGGTTGAACCTGTAAGATGACGATGAAGGTACTGACCCGGAAGCGGCTTGAACAATTATGGGCTAACGAAGGCACCCTTTCATTCTCATCTAATGTTCCAGCTTCTGGGCTTCCAAACACTTTACTACAAATTTGACATTTTCTGCTAGAGATTCATCCAGACTTACGCTATCTTAGCACTCAGGTTAGGACTCTGTTGCTCCATGTCGTCAACCTCGGCCCGGCGGCTCTCCCGCTGTTATCCGCACTCCTTAGCAGGAATCCATTATGGGAAAAAAAACCCCAGTAAGGGATAGCATCGGCGCTATCGTTTGGACCATCAGATGCTCCTTACGTATACTTATGGTCCCGAATTCAAGCCGTGGATCGCTCGTGCATGGTTTAGTGATGTATTCTAATGAAGCATGTGGATTGATTCGCTTTGTCCCCTCCTATGTGATCAGCTTCCTTCAAAAACCGGAAGGGTTGGATTGAATGTGCATGGGTTCAGTTTGCGTCATGAGTTTATACATTATTTCCAAAGAAAAGTCAGAAGATTCAAGGGTCACGGGAAAGAAAATTGCAAAATAATCCGGGAACGGTGATTATCTGGGTCCTTTGCCGCGATATCCTTTCATCAGAGCAATTGATTTGTCACGGACAGCCATATTCCATACTGGTATCTGGCAAATGCCCTATTCTAGGGGCCGACTACTGTTTAATGGATTCAAAGCAGGGGACGTTCACGACCTAAGCAGATACCTTCAAAGTGGCTGATGCTTTCGATCAAGCAAGGCTTGTAGCAGTTGTTATAGTACTAGTGCTAGTGGAGCTGCTAGTAGAACTACCTGGTGGATTGGTGGTGGTGCCATACCCAACTGGGAGGCCTATTTTCCGATCAAAAGAGAGTTCGGCGTGCAGCCGTAGGATGTCAGCCTCATACGAGTAGTGTCTGGATCCTAGATTTAAGCAGCAACATACATTCATAATAGTCTATCAGGATGGACTCGAGTAAGTAAAAGGCTGCTGCATTTATCAGGTGTACATCGCTTTCAGCGTACGTACATAGATTGAAGACTGTGCAAACATATGGTGCCTCACAAACGGTTTCACCTAACCAACCAATCCCACCACCTGTGAATTCATGTGGCGCAGTTGTGGGGGCCAAGTGGTCAGTATTGTGAGTCTCCAATACCGTTCTGCAGACAAAAGAGTACAACATTGTGAATGTTCGGGGAGTCCTTGAGCATTGACGCTCGTGATAGAAGCTAGCACGCCTAGAAGTAGAGCTGGCGTGCATAAATTCTTCATGTCTGGTATGGTGAGGTGGAAAGGCGACTGGAATCTAATCCACCCGGTTGGGTGGTAGGTAGTTGAGGGATCCGACGTCGCATGGTTGCTGCAGAATATATACTTTTTTTTGGTCCAGCACGGCTTGGCGAAATCTCAGCAGTGATCGTTTTCCGATGTTGTAGGTGGTCAGTCTATTCTTAACTTTCTTCTAATAACGTCAGAGCACACTGCTGATATTACATGGAACTGGTAGCCGCCCGATATTTCAACGAAGATATGGCTGCCATTCCCGCAGAGTTTTGGATGTACATCCTACATGGGATGGTTATCGTGACCCATTTGCCGCCGGCAGTGTGGAAAGTCAGTCGGTAATGTCGGAACTTTGAGCGGAGGTTTGAAGGCCGCTATATGACCCTAACAAGCGCCTCGGGTTTGGAAATCCGCGATCGTCATAGCCTGTAGAATATCAAACGCAAGTGGTGGACCTGGGTCCAAGACTACGGAAGCCATAGAACGTGAGCAAGTGAACTTGGCGGCTCAAAGAGCTCGGAAGTTTTGGCGATTTGGCACCAGAAGAGACGTATCCAGAGCGATCAAATGAGCAGTTCGGCATACAAGCGTTTGAGAGTCCAGGATATTGGGTGCTGTTTGGAGGAGCTGCGATTAGTAGCCGCGTATAGAGATCGGGTACATCAGCAAACATCGATCGCCTAGTTTGGTCGGTTGAATCAGTCATGACTTGCTCAACCGCCAAACGACCCAACATATGTCCCTAGTTAAGACTAGCATTCTAGTTGGCAGTTTTGCTAGTTTGATGGTTTGAGGTTGCGAGTTGAGTCATTTGGCTCGGTTCACGGTTGTGGGTCAGACCAGTTGGAGTAGTTGTATCGATTCAGAGCAGTATAAGATAGAATATGATTCGCGCCAAGGTGTAAGTTACATGACAAGGTGCAGATACTACAGTAACACAGGCATAACGACACGCGAGAACCACACATGGTACAACGGCCAATGCAAGGGCAGGTGCTGCAACGTCGAAGAGTGGGTCCAGCCTATAAGATATAGATAAGCGATGTGGCAATCGTAAAAAATTGCGGAACCTCGCGTACCAAGTATGCCTCCCAAGTCAATTGGCTTAGGATTTGATCAGCTCCGCCACCCTGGTCTTCCGAAGGTCGAAGAGAACCTATCTGGAATTAGAAGCGCAGATTGTCAACCTTCGGCGCCAATAATTCAGGAATGGACTAAGTAGAGTTACCTGTCACGAGAGAAAAACGCGCCATAAGATAACTGAACAAGGAAGCGAGCTCCGGTCGCGAGGAGCTTTCTGCTACTAGCTGGGGCGCTGGGCCGATTGGTGGTTCAGATCATCTGTTCAAACTGAAAAAAAAAGGTAGGAAGAAATGATGTTTTCAGTCTCAGTCCGAAAAAGCCTATATTGGCGGTACACGCGCACCGAAAAATTCTTAAACGATGAAAGATAATCTATATCCAGAAAACGATTGTTACATATCATTCGACCTGTTCATGGCGGCAAGTCGACTCACCAGCACGGAGCATCTTATGAGTTCGTCGAGCAACCACAGTCTATCCTAGACACAGGTGAGGGACTGCTTGTCTCGAGAAAAGAATTATCGTGTTTGAGGGAAAATATGACGCGCTGCGCTGGATCGCAGATTTGATGCTAGACATGAAGACGGACACAGACGAGTCGAGGAAAGCAGATGCATCAACATATTTACAGGTGTTGTCTTCGCGCAAACAGTTGGAGCCAGATATTCCCTCGAATATCCACCGATTGCATAGCCATCCGCCTAGACAACCCGCGCCGGCATCCATCCTATCGCATTCAATAACACCACTAGCCTAGATATAGACGACCATGTGACCTTCACGATAATGTTTCTGTATTGCCTATGCGCCTTCTTGTCCGATTCGCTCATCTCTATGCTCGTTAGCGCAGCGCGCACTCGGCGTGGGTGTCTTGGGAATTTGGATTCACCACATTATTTACTATTTCGTCGAAAAATGACTTTAGCACTATGCTAGCCTATCATGCATGTAAATACACTTTGGAAATCCCATGGACTTTTGGAGCGCTGTTGCTGACCGCATGGCCAAGAATAGTCAGTGGAGTCCGGGTTAACACCAGACCTCTTAAGGTCTATGAACATGAGTTCGTAGGTTTGGTGGGTTTGAGAGTTCACAACTCACGCAACTTCACCAACTCACGAACGGATAACAGTGTTTGGAGGGTTTCAACTGGTTGTCAGGTTGACGGGTTCCTGACTCACTCAACCGGCCAAACTGGGCGATCGATGTTTGCTGATGTAGGCACCGAGGTTAAGAGGATCAGTGGCGAGGAACAGCTCATGATGAGCATGGATGGCCATTATCACGGGATGACGTCGCAAATACTGTTTCGGAGTGAACCCCAAGGATTTTGACGATCACTGATATGCTTTGCACACTTATGTTAGGCATTATCGCTGGTTGTTGAAATTTGAGCTATATATTAGTCTTTCTACTTCAACCGCTTGAGAATTTATGGAACATAGAGCTTGAACGCGTCAGTGATGAGCTCAACATCAGTCCACGTCGATCCGCTCTTGGTTGGTGTCAGAGTCAGCGTGTATGTAGAATCAAATGAGCCGGCCGCCCAGCCAACATAGCCCAAGAATACTACATCGCCCATAAGGTAAGTCCATAGTATCAGATTAAGTTGAAATCGTAAAGACGTACCATCTGAATTCTCGCTGACGAATTGCAGCTGGGAGTTGAGGTAGGTAACGCACGAAGCGGTATTCCCTCCTCCGGTTTCCGTGTTGAGTGCTTGACGGCCATTGCACCTCAACCACGCCGCAAGGGGCGCAAAAGCATCCGCAATATTGTCTGTTACACAGGTAGAGGAGGTACCGGAGTTGTCCGAGTCAAGGTACTACAGGTCACAACTTCGTGAGTATGTGCCAGAGCAAACGCAGCGCCTCAATGGCGGAAATAATATACCTTGTGCACATCGAACACGAGATTGGTGAAGCTTCCGTCTGGGTTCTTGACCGTACTCAACGCCGCCGCAGACCCGTCGCTGATGAATGTGCCAGCAGACGTCCAGTCATTTCCTGGAAGCAGAATGATTTGTGACGTCGCCCCAGCATTACGAATGGCCGTAACCACCAGCTGGACCGTCGCTGCCCATGTCTACAGAAATTGAGGCAAACAATCGAGATGAGGGAGTGGAATGCAAAAGGGAAGTAAACGAAACTACACACGGTGACGGAACTTAGGTCATGTGGCTCATTCATGACGCCGAACATGATCTTGCTCTGGGACGCATATTTCGTGGCGAGTTGCGTCCAAAGGCTGACGAATTGATCATTGGTCGGTCCGCCTTGTCCAATAATCCCTCCATCCCACTATATGGATCGACATTGAAGATCAGCTATCAAATGTCCAGTGCGCATCTTTCGATTATCTTGGCGGGAATGAAGGGGACTTACGCGAGCATAGTTATGAATATCGATAATACAGTATGCTCCAGTGGCCAAGCAACCCTGCACCAGTTCGTCGTATGTAGCAGTGTTAGAGGCGTCAAGGGTGCCGCCCAAGACGTTGTTGACGAGATATTGCCACCCTACTGGTAGCCTGAAGATGTTGAATTTATCATCCTGTTATATGCCACAACACCTTGTGAGCTCACTGACGCCAAATACAGGCAACAGGTATGGTGGACTCACATTGACAAAGTGTTGCATCTGCCCAATCCCATCCGGGTTGCCTAGGCTTGCCAGAGGAGGGTAGGTCCCACTCGTGCCGGTAATCACACAAGTCCCATCCGTGCCACACCCAAAATCGAACCCTGCAATATTCACACCAGCGTATGCGACCTTGCCTGCGGAAGCTGGTGCCGTGGAGCAAGCAGCACCAGTGGCAGTTGTTGTTGCAGAGCCGCTCGTCGAGCTAGCCTTGGTTGTCGTGGTGGTAGCCTTGGTCGTAGTACTGCTGGTGGCGCTGGTAGTGGTTCCTGACCCACCCGTTGTCGTGCCAGAACCGGCAGTGAGACCTATATATAATGCAGTAGATGGGCGGGTCCCAGGAGTCTCTGTTAGTCCGCACTGGATGTTAGATATCGATTGTTCAGAGACGTACACTGGAAGTAGTCTAGTACAACGTAATGAATAAGAAAGCGAACATGAAGCCATTTCTTTTGTAGAATTTACTCACAAGCATTGATTACTGTGCAAGCGTACGGAGAAACACAAGACGTCGAGCCTGTGTAGCCAATCCCGCCACCTAAGGATTGGAGTAGAGCAGCCAAGCAGTTGAGTGGTATGCCCGGCAAACACAGGTGCCAGTCATCATAACGACTGCAGGCCCAAGACTAACATTGTCCATACTCAGCGACCTGAGCACTCACGCTCGCAGCTAGAGCTATCGCGCCTAGAAGCGCGGTCGATGTACGCATATTCTTCATGTCAGCCCTAGTCCACTTTCTAACCGTAGATTAATTCCTCAAGAAGATCTTGCAAGAAGAAAAGCGAAGTGGAGATCGACCCTCATGGATGGATGGAGTGCTTATATAGCCCATGAAAGTTACAAATAGTATGAGTTAGCGATTGCCAGCTCACGGGAGAGCTACAGGCGTGATATCTCCCCGAAATGCGCCCAGGCGTTGATGAGCAATATTGCTCATCACATCACTTTACGACGCGTATGACACTAGCACCAGTCGAGAAGACGCGCCCGATTTTCGGTGGACGATCCCTTCCTCGAAACAATCTAATACAGATCACAAGCCCGACGGCGTCAATAGAAGACTATGGTTGACGCGAGGAAACCCCACCTGAATAGGGCGAGCTATTATTAGACTGCTGCCAAGTGGCAACAGCGATAGCACTAGATAACTATGATATAGGCGCAGCAATGGTTCGGGGACACCGAAAATCTAACGAAGAAACACCCAGAGTCGCAAAGCACAAGCTTAAGTGGCTTGTACCATTCTCGGTGATCGTAGACTCGTCCGAGGCTTGGGGTGTTACCGAAATGACGGCTTAGTTTCGAGACCAATAAGCGTTGATATCACATGGTTCCGTGGTTTCAGAAGAGCTCCAGCGAGATAATACCCCGTAGGGACCTTACATCACCAACAGTGCTTGAGACAGACTGCTCGTGAAGCCTTGGTATGCCAGAGGCTGAAAGCGAGATTGACATTAGCACAATATAGATGAACAAGAGAGTTGCAGATAGGGTACACGTAATTTTCTTCACGATACCTTGCCTTATGGTTGCCAATACCACATAGATTGGCAGAGTTGGCTGGTTATCGTGCGAGGGCAAGCTCAGAATGCCTAAGTGATAGCCCAGAAGTTACAGAGAAGTTAGTATCAAGTCCAGTGAAAAGTTGCTAGTAGGATGTTGATGAGGATATCCTTCTGAATTGGGGCGGACGTCAGCTCAACAAGGCTCTGGCTCGTTTTCGGAACCGGCCGCAGCGAGCCCCGAACCACCAACTACCAGCGCACAATGAGCCAAGTACAGGGACAAGACACGACGAACCAGGGATCGAATTTACCTCCGCAACGCGTTGAAAATATTACCTATCTATGTGCTGGTCTGTGTTTTTGCGCTCCTCCGCTGTCGATTGCGGATCATTGCTGAGGAAATCTTCTCTGACCTTCTTGTGGCTTCGTCGCATGTAGACTGCAGCGCTGAAAACAGCATCAAAACTCGCGAACCAATCCGCTGCAAAGAGTGCGGCCACCGTATCATGTACAAGAAGCGAACCCGGAACAGTGAGTGTCCCCACTCTTACTCTCCGTCTTCCTCACCGTTGGTACTGACAAGTGGTGGCATCAACCTTTCTTCTACCACAAGTGGTGCAATTCGAGGCTCGGTAGGGATGCGAGATCGAAGAGATGATATTTTGTCGTCTCTGTCGGGGCGTAGACTTCTTTGCTCGATGTATGCTCTTGAGTGAGTCAGCTCGATGAAGCATCATGAACCCCTCATCATCTCTGGGATCAACCTTGTAGGGCATGACGCAATAGAAGAGTATTTTACTCATGTATTCTGGGCAGAATCTGATATAATAATAGCATTACCCTCACGCTTCACGACCCCACGTTAGGTGTGACTGGCATGAACGACCATCTTGCGACTTTGACACATTAATGCTATTACTCTAAAGGTGTTATTAAGCGACCTTTTAATCATGGGCATCTTCCTCCTTTCCAGGACAAGAGCCCACCATATCCTCTTGGCTATCATACTGCGTTCCGCACCAGAAGCAATATGCGTATTTATCTCTGAGATATTCCAACACCCTCTCCAGCCTTTCCTTTGCCTATATTGAAGAATGAATCGCACAATTAGACTTTGGGAAGTCGTGAACTCGCAATTGCGGCCACTCACCGAGAGATTGAGGAACTCTCTTGCTTCCGCTACTTGCTCAGACGTGAACTCGAGAGAGCTGATGTCCGCATCGTAATCAGGTTCACCATCGTCCGTCCCTTTCCTATTTGAGCTAAATGGACGCCCCACAAATGAATCTTCCCCATCGTCATTAGCTTGCTGTAGTGCATCGCGACGCATCTGATCACGGAGTTTGGCAGCATAAGAAGCGCCCTCCATTCGAGACGCTTGATTTGATGGAGGTTTGCGCCGTCGGGATGCCCCAGGATCGTCATCGTCCCCGTCAAGGAGTTCGGGAGGCTCCTCGGTTGGCGCAAGGGAATCAATCAGTTCGTCATTAGCAGAGGCACTCATGTCATCGAGAGCTGCTTCACGGGTGAACGCTTCAAGGAGCTCTGGAGGGCACGAATTGGGGTTTTTAGGGTTGAGCCAAAGAACGTTGAACTATGTAGAAAGAATAGAAAAAGGAACGAGGTGATGAGGGGCATGGAATTTTAGCAGAATTGGAAGGACTCTCACCCTCATTCCCCCCTTCTTTTCATCTAGAGATACGCATGTTCTCGTAGCAGCCGTAAGGCGAGCCTCCGCCCGACGATCCTCATACTCAAGACGCGTACGCTCGCGGAACTGCTCAGCTGTCTCGTTCTCCTGTGCTTCAGTGCGAGCTTTCTTGGGTGATGGCGCATAGGGATTTGCCCTAGAGCCCGAGACTTGCGAGCGCCTTTGCCCAATCCCGGTTCTGCCTGGCAATTATTGCTTCAGCAAGTAATACAAGGAGCGGTTTGTGGAGACAACCTCACCTGCCCAAAAATCGACACGAATAGGCTCTGTCCGATGAGCCCCCGAAGAAGTGGAAGGTTCCGATTCCTCGTGTTCCTCCGCTCCCGCTTTCCTCTTCATTCCCAGGCCAGAGGTATTTGGCTCAAGGGAGGTGAGAGGAGGCAAACTTGTGGCTGAGCTGGAACCAGCAGCAGACTCGCTCTTGCCAAGACTCTGCCCCGGTTTGAAACCCATCTTCATCATCATCCCTAATGCCTTATTCTTGCCCATACCCGCAGCCTCCTGCTCTTTAGCTTTGTCAAATAGACTGGTGTTCAGTCCCTCCTCAACGATCTCGCGTCGGCTCTTCTTGCGCCCGGCAGCATTCTTGGCCTCAGCTGCGCGCAAAGCCTGTTTCCGCATCTCACTGTATGTGGTTGGCTTGGAAGCATTACGGTTCTTGGAGGAGGATGAAGTATCGCCGAGAAGAAACTTGTCAGATAGATAGTCATCTTCGTCGTCAGACATTGCAGGAGTGGGGTTGGAATAGGAGGGGTTTCGCGAGAGATTTGGAAGAACCCGAGGAAGGATAGGTGATGTCACAGAAGGATCACGGCAGAGGATGGAGTCAACTTGACCATCGATGCAGTGTGTCACTCTATTGACACCTGTGCGATTCGCGCTCCTCGACCCAAACACCCAATTCATCCTGCGAAATTTCTTGCCATCGTTCCCGCCACGCACATGTCGCTCTTTGAAGCTCCTGGCTGGGACAGCGGCGCCAGTTCAATTACTTCTGCCTCATCATCAACGAGGAAAAATAATAAACGAAAAAGAGGCGCGGGTGCCACCACCGATGAGGATGGACCCTCCCCAACCCAACGCAGCGCTTCTGTATCCACTAGCAACTCTCAGAATCTCCAAAAACTTATGCAAAAGATGAAGATAGAAAAGAACGCCAAAAACTCCGCGATGGAACGCCTCAAACCCTCGGAGAGCGTGCAGAAATTTTTGAAAGCGCGTAAGAGGGCTGCTCCTCCTATCGGGGGTTTGCCTCCTATCTTGACCTCTATGGAACCCCCGAGCACTTCATCTCCCCAATCTGCCGATGGTACCTCGTCTTCATTCTCATGGAGTCAGCCCCCGCCAAGCAAGAAACCACGAATGCGGAGAGAGGAGAGCGATGTCTTCCCACCTTCTTCCGCAGGTGACGAGACCGATCCATCTTTTGTTGCTGAGATCAAAAAGAAAAAGCGCACCAAGAAGTCCCGCAGACAAACTTCCGATTCTACATCAGCCAAACCCGTTATTACAATGCTTGGCGGAACGGAAACAACATCGGAAGCAGACCAAGATTCCGGGATGGAAACGACACGATTGGGCTCTACTTCTACCTCGATACGCAACCCTTCGAAAGCCTCGGTCGATATAGAAACTACCTCCGATGAGTATGCAGGATTGACGAAAATGCAGCGGGAGATGAAGCAAAAATTGAGCGGAGGTCGCTTCAGGTGAGGTGGTGAAATGGTTCAAGATATCATGCGCTGAATCATTAAACGTTTGGCAGGATGATAAACGAGCTCTTGTACAAGTCTGAAAGCTCCTCAGCACATGAGTTAATGCGAGATGATCCTTCTACATTCCACGATGTGCGCTGCATCTCAATACCCTCACATTGGCAAAAGTTGACTCTTCTCTAGTACCATGTTGGGTTCCGGAATCAAGTCCAATCCTGGCCGACAAACCCAGTCGACTACTTTACCCAGTCTATCTCCAGCACGCACTCTGCCAAGTCAACAGTTATCGTGGACTTGGGCTGTGGAGATGCCGCTCTTGCTAAGCAACTAGCAAAGCAAGGCTTCAAGGTTCTCTCTTTTGACCTCGTATCCGATGGCGAATGGGTTACGGAAGCGGACATCTGTGACAAAATACCTCTTCCAGGGAAGGAGGAGACGGACAGCGCCCAGATCGTGGATGTCTGCGTTTGTGCACTTAGTTTGATGAGCACAAACTGGTTGAGATGCGTACGAGAAGCTCGGCGTATTCTCAAGATGAAGTGGGTGTGAGTTTCCTTGCCATGTCTTACCGTGCTGATTATTTTACTGTAGAGGCGAGTTTGATATTGCAGAGGTGACCAGTCGGTTTCCGGACATCAATGGATTTGTGGCCTTGATTTCATCTGTGGGGTTCGAACTGGTCAAAAAGGTAAGCTGGTGCCGATCCCCAATTTGAGCTTCTTATTCACCGAACCGATCTGTTGTAGACCGAACCGAGCTCGCACTTTACGATCTTCAAATTCCGCAAAGTGCCTCTGCCAAAACCGCTCACGCGAAAAGATTGGGCCTCGCTTGAGACCAGATCTAAAGAGCTCCTTACGCCGTGCGAGTACAAGCGTCGATGATGTTGATCGATGATCCACACTACCCGACCTTCGCGCTCAGACTCGCAGTTCCCGCGCACATATATGCATTCTTTGTACTTTCATTATCAATACCGTCATTATCCATTATCCGAGAATTACGCAGCGATGAATCAGGATCTTTTTGGTCGAATATCAGAAATGGTGAGGTATTTTACTACGAGGCCACAAACTGGTCATCGTAGCACGTGCTGGTGTCGCCCGAGATCGATTCAAGTTTGGGTCACATTTGGCATAAACTCTCCGCCGGTTTTCCCTCGTCACTGACCCCACCACCACCACCAACAACAAGGACAACAACTTTCCTTCCGACCAGCCCCGACACCCCGCAATACCTCTCTTCCTCTCATCTATCCTACCAAGTTACGCCCCGTAATGAGCCCAGTGCCTGTGACGCCTTCGCCGAACTCCGGGACCAGCATCCCCGTCTCGGTCCTGACCAAGTTAGGCGAGATCGAATCGGGTTTCGTCATTGACGACGCCCTGTTAGAGAAGATCCTAGCCAAGCTCATCGAGGATTTTGCTCTGGGGCTGTCAAAATATGGCGAACCTATGGCTATGATCCCAACATACGTGACGGGTGTACCCACGGGCAAGGAGACAGGGTATGCTGCCCGCTATATGCACACATCTCGAAGCTCTAACGTCTTTTTCGACGGTATCCCTATGCCGCTGATAGCACCTTTTTGGCTCTGGACCTCGGTGGGACAAATCTGTACGCCGCTTTCCCCAACGCTCTTCTCTTCCTTGGCGTCTAGATCGGGCTCACCCCCTCTCTCTTTATCGTATTCCAGACGTGTTTGCGAGGTCAAACTGGATGGAAACCATGGGTTTCAGCTTCGGCAGCAAAAGTATAAAGTATCCGAAGCACTGAAAACTGGCGATGCACGCGCATTGTTCGGTGAGCACCCCTTGTGAATGCCAACACAATCTGTTATGCTAACGTATCGCAACTGGTTGATATTAAGATTACATGGCGGATAGTGTTGATTCATTCCTGACCCAGCTTGGACCTACTGGCGACGATATCGATTCATACCACCTGGGCTTCACATTCAGCTTCCCCGTCGAACAAACAGCACTCGATTCTGGGACACTGCTCACATGGACAAAAGGATTCTCGGCGAAGAATGCGCAAGGAAACGATGTCGTGAAAATGTTGCAGGATGCCCTGGACCGCAAGCATCTGCATGTCAAGTGCACAGCGCTTGTGAATGACGTATGTCCTGCCCATCCTCGACGGTTTTCTGGGATCGATCACAATTGTGCCATCCGTAACTAAATATTTGACACCGCTCCTTCGCCCTCCAATATAGACTGTCGGAACGATGCTGTCGCGAGCGTACGGTGCTGGCGATTGCCTCGTCGGGTGCATCTTTGGGACTGGAACGAATGCCGCATATGTAGATGACATCGAGACCTTGGGCAAGCTTCCAGATGAGCTAAGGTTGCGGGGAGGGAAGATGATCGCTAACACGGAATGGGGAGCGTTCGATAATGCCGTGAGTGTACCTGCCATTATGCGTCCTAGGGGCCTACGCTGAAAATCACACCCCCTCGTCTTTGACTATTGCTTCTTCTAGCGCACTGTACTTCCTTTCACTCAGTTTGATAACAAGGTGGATCGAGAAAGCATTAATCCGTAAGCGCTTCTTTGGTCAACATTCCTCGGACCCGCGAGCTCTGATGTCAGGGTTATAGACGCTTCCAAGCCTTCGAGAAGTTCATCTCTGGCATGTGTGAGTTTCTCCACCCAATTCAAGGAGTCTTAGCCCAAGCTCACATCGAGGATTGCTTACAGACCAGGGTGAAGTTACCCGGAATCTCCTTCGTAAGTACCAACGATCCTCCACGTCCTCGCATGTATACAATCTCATTTTCTTTCCGTGTCTCCCTTCACTACTTCTAGTCTACCTCATCGACAACAACATCATCCTCAAGGGCTATTCCACTCCTCAGCTCAACTCGCATTACGGCTTCGATACGGCGCTCATGTCCGAGCTCGAAACTGAGGAGCCGCGCACGCCCGAATTCTACACTAGAGCACGAAAGGTTTTCACTGATATCGGGTTCAAGGACGCTCAGGTCAGCGATATCGATTGTGATATTGCACGATGGGCGTGCGAGGTCGTGGCAACGCGCGCTGCACGATTGAGCGCGGTTGGGATAGCGGCAGTGGTGAAGAAGACGAAGGCAGCAGAGAAAATGACAGGAGATATCCAGGTCGGAGTCGATGGGAGGTGCGTATCATTCCCCCCTATAGTGAGAGCTGGTTGCGCTTACTGACCTGATTCATCCTTCGTCATATAGTGTGGTGGAACACTATCCTCATTTCGAGGAGCGGGTCCGCATCGCCCTAAAAGCGATGCTTGGCCCTGAAATTGAATCGAGAATCAAGATCGGTATGGCGAAGGATGGGAGCGGTGTTGGAGGTATGTTTCACATTTTCTGCTCTGGTAGTGGAACAGTATCATCAAAGGTCCTCAACTCATAACGTCAATTTCACTTTACAGCTGCCTTGTGTGCACTGCAAGCATACAAGGATAGTGGCCTCCAAGCTGCTCCACTAGAGGCGGCAAACATCGACACATCTGCCGCTGCCCACGGTGTCCCTCTTGCACCCACAGTGAACGTGCCTGAACCAGCCACCCAACCAGCTCCGTGATTATTGACGCCTTGTAGCTTTGTGTCTCCTCCAGTGTCTATCCGCCTGCTATTTCCTTGTTTTCGTACTAGTGACCCTTTCCTGGAAGAAAGAAGAAATGTCCAAGTGGGAGTACGTGTACTTTGTACAGTACCAAATATGTATATCAGTTGTTGTGTAGGGATATTCGTAAATCTTGTCGTTCAAATAGTGGAATTAGCCTTCCTCCTAAACACTCGTTAGCTTGAAGCTCTGGAAGGTCACTCTGGTAGGAAATTGTGATTGAGCTTGATGGGTTATGATATAGAACATGCAAGAAGAGGATATGAATAGGCTACGTAGGCTCAAACGAAACGAGGCGTCAGATGAGAGGCGCATCGACTTCCGTGACTAATGCTTCAAGGTGTTGAATTGGCGGTCACCCTATATTGGAGCGGAGTTTCTTAGATGTTGATCTCGCTACAGGCAGGGAGGAGATTGAGATGAACGCACCGCATCACCCAGGCCGGGAGAAATATAGCCCTTGTCAGTCAGAACGTCATCAACAGCTGCGACCCAAATCTGCATGGATCACAGAGTAATTAGCGAGCTGCTGCCCACTGGTAAGATACTGATGGTTTACCTCAACCTCAGGGAATTGTTCTTGTACAGCGGCCAATCCTTCCTTAGATGCAAGAACAACCAGGAGCTTAACCTTCTCAACTACGCACAATAAAGACGTCGGATCGTGAATCAAGTCCGGTAAATCATGCACAACGTACCGGGATAGCCCCAATCCTTGATCATGGCCAGAGCCGCGCAAACAGTACCACCGGTGGCAATGAGGGGATCAAGGAGGAAAACTTGATCAACATTGGGCTGCGAGGGAAGCTTTGAATAATCTGAGCAGTAAAGCAGAGATCAAATGCTTATATGAGCCTAATGGCCAGCCAGCGAAGGGAAGCCGGCTAGGAGGGCTTACATTCGACGGGTTGGAGGGATACTTTCTCACGAAACAGACCAAGGTGATAAGTCTTGGCGAGAGGGAACTAGATGTCCCGAGAGAGCCGTCAGTCAAATATACAAATGAACCCGATCGGCGGAATCAGTACACACCAGGTTCATCAGAGCATCGGTCATCCCTAGACCAGCTCGAAGAATGGGGAGGAGACCAATCGTTGGTGCTATCTGGCTCCCAGTAAAGGGAGATATTGGTGTATTCTATGGAGTATTCAGGCAGTCATTTGTTGAGGTTTCCTTGAAACGCACAGGACAAAATTCTCACCCCTTGAACAGGGACCTCCGGAAGATCGCGACTAGCTTCGATGCCTAGGATGTAGCTGATATCTCGTACATTCTATAGTACGATAAGTCAGTGTAGGTATGTTATTGAGTGGTGCCGAAGGCATCCATATCGCGATGGGACCGACGCACATCGCGGAAATCTCGAGGAGTTGTGGCGGCCTCACGGAGAGTGGTCATCTTGGCTCTCACAACGGGATGCGAAAGGATATGCAGCTTCGATGATGACTCCATTTCGTGTGGTTTACTGCTACAAGAACGACGATCGGGGAATTTGGTGCTTCTGATAGGTTGCTGCTCTCGGCATCAGATGTCAGTTCCGGGTGAAGTTTCACTTGGGTACAGCCTCTAGGCGTGATGACGAGCGGACTGATGGGCAAATGAGTACCTACTTTCGTTAGAATAAGGACGATCGGGTGTCTGCTTTCGGTTCCGGTGTCTTGTTGTATTCACGAATTGTCACGCGCTCAGAGGTGACATCACCGACACTACAGATCCCCAAAGTACACACAAGGATGAATAGAAAATAAAGCGTATAATACTATACTCTCCATTCTATCTCTCCTTTCGCGCTGGTTCTCACGCCTTTGAAAGCCTTGTACGCCTCCTTCATCACCTTCATATAGTCCACTCGAATACCAGATAAGCATTCGTTTGCTAGTTGGAAGGTAACGTGCATAGAGCGAGATGGCCTCGGCGGAAGCACGCTAGAGCGTCTCGTTGTCAGCTATCAGAATGTATTGGTAGGACCCAGCTTTACACACCTTGTGATCCAAGCTCCTTTGATCGAGCGCGGGTGGGAGTCAAGGACAGGGATGTTCCAACTGAGCGTCTGACAGACAAAACATCAGTCCCTTGATACTACCTTATTTATATGAGTCACTTACATTGGTTCGCGGGTTGAAGTCCCAAGTCCCTTCATTCGATTTATTTTTCCCTGGCATGACGCCGCCAGCTCCCATTCCGGTGGAGGATATACCAAGGCCCATTGTGGCTGTTACGGAACCCGATCCTTCGCCGAGGTAGAAGCTTACAGTCACGTTTTCGAGGGCACGATTCGATGGTAATTTGGACGTTGCGCTAATATCAAAGGTTCCTGAGGCGGGATGTTAGATGACGGAATCGGGCGGATGCAAGAAAGGACCTCACCTCCATCATCATTGATCTGGACAATCGGTTTCAGGGTGATAGGGATCATCCCGGTTGCCGAGATATGGGACCCTGCCGTTCGATCCACACGATACTCCATCAGAGTGAACGAGCCGTCTGGAGGCACAAATGAGAGTTCCCTTTTCGATATAAACCTTGCTATTCTATTGGTTTGTGGGTTGAACGTTTACGTCGAGAAATTTTGATTGAGAGCGCAACATACCTGACGCACGGATGGAATGTGGCATCTACCATTACCTGAGATCCCCCAAAGGCCATGAGAAGATCGGGAGTGCCTAATGGTTCAAGAGCATGGACGGGATGTTATTAACATGCCTGATCGATTGGAGACAAGGTTGATATACCGGATAGTCGGGATGTGCTATGGATTTTCCCGTACACCTCCCGAGTGATTACCTTGCCTGAACTAACCTGCCAGTCAGGAAGACAAGGTTGGGCAACGACGGTGAAAGGTATCTTACTTTGACACCACAGCATCAAGGGTTTCGATAATGTCAAAGTATATTTCGTTGTTGTTATATCGTAATCCTGTTTTTCTCCACGGGATGGGCGACGAGAATGGAGCTGGAGTTGAGGTTGGCAGCCTGAGGAAGCCTGGCGAATCAGTAGGCACAATAACACCAGTCAAAAGCACTGACCCAGCAACACCCGCCACCGATAGTATCTTGTTCATAAGGGAGGGTGGCAAGACAATGTCCTTCAAGGTATTCGGTTCAGTTGTGAGAGGGATCCCGTTATCGAGCATCTCTTCCAATAACTGAGGATAGTGTGAGTACTGGGACAGGGCTTGATAGTAGAGTGAGCTACCTGGTACACCACATCGAAGTGGTCCTTTATTGACGAAGACGAGACTGTCCCCAAATAATCCTCAAGAATGCTGATGAACGTCTCCACAAATGCAAACACGAACGCGGGATCGACTAGGCAGAATTTCATGCTGCGTTAAACAAGCGTTCTACCACGAATGTTGCAAGGGGTCGTACCATCGGCGCTTACTGGGCAGAGAAAGTATATCCCTGCTCGCTCAACATGACAGCATACTGACGAGGATCGATCGGGCGACGCTGGTATATTCACAGGAAGCACGGAATCTATCTTCTTTGGATAGCTCGTTGAGCTCAACCGAGCCTTCTCGAGAGCATTGTTGAAAGCGTCAAGATGTAAGAGAGGGTAAGCGGCGGGGGTGCCGTGAAAGCTGGTCTGTACGATAGGCTTCCTAATCCAACATCCGTTGAGAGCTACGTAGCGCGTGAAAGAGGTTGATACTAGTACCTGGATTCATCCACAATTATGAGACCGTCGACATGAGCGCTGACCATGGTCTTGTGCTAAGGCTGGTGATTGAACCCCACGGTTCTCTACTTGCAAGGGAAGTGTCACGTCGCGTGACTGGCCTTGTGACGGTGCCTTTTACTCAACTGCCTTGCTTGTTGGGAGGCTCTCAGCTGTCAATATGCTTCCTTCGTCGTCTTCGAGGTCCGTTAGGTCGAAAGATGTGTTACCGCTCCACCCTGGTATACGAATTCCGCCCCGAACGACAAGCAATCCCTGGTCAGCAATGGAGCCTGCACCCGTCATGGAGGTTACTTCTTTTGGGTCGAAACGAAAGAGGCCGGGAGGAGCTTTGGCTATGGAAGAGGCGGTTGCTGAACTAAGCGCTTCAGTGGCGGGAGAACGGAAGAACTTCAAGAGAGTTGCTGACCTCGTCCACGGGATGTACGGCGTGACGATTACATTCGGAGAACGCGCGAAAAATAGGAATTTCATCCCAGATGAAGCTGTATCGCTAAGGGAAGAAAGGTAGGCTCCTTTTAGGTCATCAAAACTGGCGCTCATTCCTCTCTAGAATCGAAGTATCGCTCGATAATTCGCTCCTAAGCTGTATCCCATCCCCCCCTCGATCTCCTCGCGAAACTCTTCCGGACGACCCACAATTCGTGATTTTTGCCAAAAACCCGCTTATAACTCCAGCTCACTCCTCCGATTCGATCTTGCCGCCTACTCCACGCCCCCAGCAAGCCAGACCCAGCACCACTTTGCGCAATGATGTTAATCTGTTCACCTCCTTATCTGTTCAAGATGACTTCGAACTGCTCCAAAACCAGAAAGTTCGTGAAGAACCGCTTGCAGCGTTTTTAGAAACAACGAGGGATGGTGATGTCCAGGGTGATGTGCTCATCACGCCCGAACTCGGCGAACCAATAGCATCAGTGGGCACAGACGACGACGAGTCCTACGATGATGGCCTTTATGAATGGCTCGCCCTCCAAGGCACACTTACCAAATAACCAATGGTTCCTACCGGCTCTCCTTTCTCTCTCGCTTATAACGATCATCCAGGGTTTTTGCCGTCTCCCATCTCGCTCTCTTCGCCTCGTATCACTGGAATGGCTTCTCGAATGAAGGAGGAAAATATAATACTTCATAGCTTTCATTCTCCGCTATCCATGCACGCTACTTACCCAGATTCCGGACCCACATCACCCACATCGATATTATCACCTCCTGCTTCCATCGGAGCCGTCCACGAGCTAGAGGCACAGACCATCAAAACTTCGAACCTAGATTCTTCCGACCCCATTAACACCCGGATGATGAGCGGTAAAGTCGCGGTTGGTGGCTTAGGGATCATCTTCGGGCCTCGAGCTCAAGAAAGAGACGCGGATCAGTTTCCGTACAACGCAACCTTGTCGGACCTTGATCGTAACGCTTCCTTTACTGGCCACTCGAGCCATTATGATGGCAGCATCGATGATCGGCCCTTTCAATCCCACCTCACAACCTCGGATTTGGACAAACTCCAAGCAGGCAATCCTGCGCCGGGCACTTCCAGTTTTGGCCAACGACCTCTGATTTCTGTCTCTCCCATGCTTACGGAACCTGGCGAATCCACCGGAACTATCCCGCCAGATCTTCTCCAGTTTGAAGAAGTCGAGGAGGATCCTGTTTCTGCGCCACAGGGCCGGCCACCGATGAATATTCACCGCCAGTTCTTAAAGGTCATCGCGGAGATGCGAGCAAACTCAACGGTAGACGCTGATTTAGAAGATGAGAGGCCTGATGGAGAAGAGATGGCGTTGAAGAACCCAATCTCGGACGGGCCGACGGTTCAGCCTCGCATACTCGACGATCTTGATTCTCAGCTGAACGAGGCGACAATCAACGGGACAAACAACAGGTTGAAGGGTGCTTCGCACGAGCAAGAGGAAATGGACAAAGATTGGCGAGAGCTAACGAGGACACTCATCGAAGAAAGTCATGCACAGGAGGCTCAGGCGCAGAAATTACGCAGGCTGGCGGAAGAGATGATGGACATCGCTTTGCTACGTAGGACGCTCAGCGCGATGCTCACGTCAAAATGCATGTAAAAAAGTGGGAAGGAATCGATGGGATTGTATTGAAGAGATGGTTGAAAACTTGTCATAAATAAGCATAGATAGTTCTATTACAGCTTTGTATCATTGGTGGAAGATACTATAATAGTATTTTCATGAAATTGTAGAATGGGGTCTTCTCTAGATCGTCATTTGCGAACCGTAGTGGCAGGGTTAGCAGAGGTTCTCCCCGATCGTCGTGAATGAGGTCGAGAAATACTCGGTTCCTCGGCCGGCTGAGCCCCACCAGCCCTCAGCTTGAGACGCGCGAGCAGTTCTCTTGTCGACTCATCGCTCCAATATGCATCGCTCGGCGGCAATCGAGCCTCCCATTCCTGGAGTTTTGTAGCCACCGCCCTTGCAAGGTCCCAATGCTTTGTAGCCAGCGCAGTGGAGAGCACGGCGACGTACGTCCCGGCGTCAGCTGTAGGTACGTCAGAGGGTTTGAGCGTTGTCGTATCCTGCTTGGGCTGCATCATTCCGAGTAGCTGAAGGACCACAGCATCCTCGCCTTTTGTCACAAAATGCTTCAATATGACGATCCAACTTGCTCGTGTGGGGTTTACCCCGAATCGACGCATGTCTTTGAGGACTGTCTGGAACCACGAGTCACCTTGCAGATGGGGTGAAGTGAGGAAGGAGTGGAAGAGAGTAGCGTCGGGTAGAAGCTGGACAGGGACAGATTCGACTGGGAAGGAAACGTCTGATTTTTGAGAATTTGCTGTCCTCTCCAGAAGGGCGATACAATCAGCGTAGAGTTCCCTAGCAACGCGCACAGGCGTCAAGTGAAGTTGTCTCAGAGAGGACCGAGACATCTCGAGGTTCAGCGTCGAAAGCAGAGCATTGACCAGCATGGTCACAGCATGCGGGCCAGGAGTGAGGGGTTGTTCAGGTCGCAATGACCACTCTTCAACGAATCCTGATGACCCCAAGCCTGCGAAATCTTGTTTCTGATCCACCTCTAGGCGATTCGCCAGATTTTCTAGCAAGTTTCTCCCTGGGACACCATCGAGAGAATAGAAGGATAGGAATGTAGTGATGGCTCGGAAGGGTCGCTGATCAGAGAGAGCGAGGTACATAGCTGCCTTGGCCCATAACTGCTGAGGCGCGTAGCTTCGAGGCATAAAGCGTCCTTGAACTTGCATGTGATGGTTCCGCGAGCCCAGGTGGAGCCATCGCTCACGCAAAGAGGCGATTTCTTTGTTTTGCCCAGCCTCTCGGGCAGTGCCCATCCACAATGCTAGAGTCTCGACGCTTGGAAGATCTGCTTCATGGCTGATAGCCATGAGTTCTTCGAATGTTGGGAGGGTAGGGGTTTCTAAGGATTGAGGTGCTGCATCGCTGGGGACCTCTCCCTCCAGCTGCGGGTTCTGAATCGAATGCTCCATAGATTGGACTTGTGAGCCATGAATCGCAGCAGCAAGACGATTGTTCTTTGTTGGTAGAGGGAGGGCTTTCATCTTGTTGGTCAGGGAATTGACCTGAGCAGGCCACAGGCTTTTGCGAGCAATATGCCACACTCGTTCAGCAAGGAGTGCCTCTCCGGTCCCATTCACGTCAAGGGGTTGCAGACAAGAGAGTATAGTAGCGTGATTGATGAGATTCGGGGAAGTGGAGAAAAGATGATCGAGCAGCTGAACCGCTTCCTTGGCTCGACCAGAAAAGGCCTGTGTTCGTATAGCCAAAAGCCAACGCCTCGCGCTGTGCCTGCGGATGTTCGCGGGAGTATTGGAATCAAACTCGATGCCGCGCTTGGAGACAATCCTTGAGCTGGCCGAGGATTCGCCCCGCGGTTCGGCCTGAACGCGTCGTCGTTCGGCATCAGACTCGATCTCCGCGACGTCCAGTGCATGCAAGAACGGGGCTATTTCGGATGGGAGAGAAAATCTGACGATTCGGGAAGTAAGGGATAGGAGGGGTGCAGTGCAAGCTTTGGATGCCAGCGCGACGGCACCAACTCGAGCGTCACTGACGGGAATATTCGAATCCTTCAATAGTCGCCCGATGCTTTCTAGGACATCAGAAGGGAGAGTTTGGTCCTCGCGATTCACTGCAACGAGTGACCACCAGTTGAGAAAGTCTTGGAAGGCGAGGGGACGCGTGGAAAAAGCTGGAGGATGGTTTGCTCGTCCCGCCAGAGACAGAAGGATGTGGAGGGCCAAGGCTGAGTATGAGGGGTGGAATGGGATGGGGATGTCAGAGTCTACCATCTTTTCTCTGACTGTCTCTGCTGTGGCATAGTCGCCCTTGAGAACGGACTCTAGGATGGCATTCTGGAGAAGTTCTCGTTCAATGGCACCGTCGCCATAGCCGTACTCGTCGGATACGTCTTCCAAGAATATAGAAGCATCGGAGAGGGTTTGGTCTAGTTCATGTGGAGTTGCTTGGAGGGCTGCCGAACTAGTGGAAAGGTTGCTTGATCCGAGCGTTTCTCCATTGGGATTCCAGCCCAGCTGACCAGAGCCAGACACGGAGTAACTCAACTGGCGAGGAGCAGCTGTAACAGTGGGACGAAGCAGTGCTCCTTGCCGTACAGACAGGTGTCGAGCCTGTCTGCCAGCCAGAAGGAGCATATTCCTCAAAGTTCGTTGTGGGATGGATGTCGTTTGAGCTGGTGGCAGTGCCAAATTTCGTTCGCCTCCTGCCGTCGCCACCGAAACACGGCTGCTCCTCGTCGTCAGCCACCACCACCATGTTTGGCCGATTATTCCATCTGGGTGTAGACCTTGTTATCATCAGTGCCTTTTTGGCGGGTAAGTAGTCGCTTAGAATACTCTCATACTCCTCTCGATCTAACCAGCACCCCCTGTTAGGCGTTAAACGGTCAACTGGCCTAACGTGAGGAGGCTCGACCTGTGTCAGTTACAAGACAATTCAACTAACATATGGACATATTCAGACCCGCTCTACAAGTGATTAAAAACAAAGACATTCGAAGTGAGTCAAACTTCTTATCAACGTCGACACCGGCCCAATGCCTGACTCTACCACCTCAGAATGGGTTCGCAATTACCTTGAGATGGGCGAATACACATTCGACCTTGCTGTTGTTTTCCTCGGTGTATGTTCCACCTATCTATGATGATCCCTCGTACTGACTTCCGCGTATTCAGCGCTCTGCCTCGTTCGAGCGAACCAACACACGATGAGAGTCCATAATCCCACTTCACATCCTCGGACAGCTTGCCCCCCTCTCCTCCTTGCTATTAGACTTGCACTCAACACTGCTCTAATTCCTGTATTTCATGGTCATTCCTTGGCTTCTTGGTATTTAATATCTGCATGCCGCGCTCTCTCTATCTTTGTCGCATACATCCACTCCAGCTCACAATTCTAAGATTGGGACTGAGGCGAAATAAACGAAGTGTATTGAAGGGGATTAAGGGGAGTATTCGTAGGGGTGTTTAACGTATTTCGCAGAGCACCGAATTGGTTCTCTAGACACGAGGTCGTGAGAGCTCATAATGTAGCTGGCTGACCTGTCCCCAGTTCAGCACATTCCAGAAATTCTTCAAATACTCTTCCTTGCCCCAAACGCCGTAATCCGACAACCATGCATGCTCGTGCACGCTCAAGCAGAACAAGGGCGTCAGTTTGGCACCATACCCAAGCAGCGGCCCAGTGTTCGACGGAGGCTCCCCGCCAACCTTGCCCTCAGCCCAAGAAGAGTAGACTTCTCCACGCTTGTTGAACAAGGAGCTCTTGTCTTCCTCCGACGCAGCGCTGAGTGAAGGATTGCCAATGCTGAACTGCCTGATTTGCCCACGGGTGTCGAACGGAGAGGTTGAAGAGGTTTGGGAAGTGGCCGAGGAGGGTGTGGATGAAGAGAATGGGTCGGCGAGACGACGGCTCTTGACGGTACTGGGGTCAATAGCAGATGGCGAGCCAGCGTTGCGGTCGACCGTAGGCTCGAGGTAACGCGGCAATGCCTGCTGACGACCACGGGCTAGCACGGTCCCCGCCCCATAAGTAGGAAGGATAGCCAGACGCCTGTTGGAATCCATGACGAGCCAGACCCAGCCGCTCGACATCATGCCCAACGCAGCGGCGCTGAAGTTGGATTTGAACTGGGCAAGTGAGCCAAACTCTGTCTTGATAGCCGTGGCAAAGTTGAAAAGGATTTCATCTTCATGGTTTGTTGCTGGCTCTCTAGGTGGTGCCTACCGAAGTGGGAAGTGGATTGAGAATTCTGCCATGTCACAAGACATAGAACGTGGTAGGCCACACGCACCAGATTGTCCAGGAAGAAGCTGTTGTTCAACGCCTGGCTCGCAAGATTGAACGGAAGTATCCTGCTCGAGTCCTGGGCTGCAGTAATAACGGTACCCACAACGCTCAAATTCTCGAGCAGCGGATCCCCTACAAATTACAAGTCACACCAAAACGACTGGTTCGTAAATATGCCGGGTTCACGAGGAAAGACTGTGCTCACCTCGAATAAGGTCATTTAACCTCGAGAGCAGACCCGCCTGGTAGTCCACAGCGACGGTTCGGAGAGCATTCGGCGACAGAAAGTTACCCATGCCATTCTCAACAGCGTAAGGATAAGGAGGGAGTGTGTGCAGGCTGCGCGAACGCGCTCCAAAGGACGTGGGTATCCTCAAAGCCCTTCTGCTCCCCGCTACACGCACCGCCAACACGGCTTTGCTCGTCGACGCGAAGGGACGCATATTTTTGAGTTTGTTGCTGTTGACGTCCAGGTCGTCGTCGCGTCACAGCGCTTCCCAGACTTTGTCACCCCCTCCTCCGCACACACACACCAGACACGTCGCCACACAAATGGCTCCGCCAAAAGTAGCTTCCACCCAAACCTCGCCGCTCGTTACCCTATGGAATAGGTGATTTCTCCGAACGAGTACCCAGCCTCATAGAATGCGTCGCTAACTTTGCTGCGTGGCAATCTCAAAATAGCTACAATGACCAAACACCCGCCAGGTTGAAGGTCATCGACTCCTTCCTTGTCTTCATTATGCTCTCTGGAATCATCCAATTCGCCTACTGTGTGCTGGTCACTACCTTCCCCTACAATGCATTCCTTGCTGGGTGAGTAACATCTTGAAGTTTGAGCACACCTTGCCAATACTTACGACCCTTCTCCCTTCCGTAGTTTCGCAAGTACGATCGGTCAATTTGTCCTCACTGCATCGCTGCGATCCCAAGTAAACCCTGCTAGCCGAGAACAGTTCCCGAATGTCTCTCCTCAAAGGTATGTTGGGTCCATTTGTATGCTCTACCTAATATCTAACATTTCCCCACAATCCCTTGCGCAGAGCGTTTGCAGACTTTGTCGTGGGGTCCATAGTGCTGCATTTCTTTGTATTTAACTTCCTAGGGTGATTGAATTTGATACCACAACCCTTGGCGCTCCATTCTCCAGAGTAAACTCTGACAGCTCTATCACACACACGCACTCAAAATTTGTTTTCGTGTGATACGAAAGATTTATTATACTAGATACGGCGACGAAAATGATAACCTCGGTGGGATATACGTGTGATAGGAATGTATATGAGACTATGTTAAGATGAGCGGCCAAGAAAGGCTCGCGGCAGTGAACGATTACGCCCATCCAGCGGTCTCAACAAGATACGCCACAGCAAGCTTGGAGAACTCCAAGGCGTGGGTGAAGCTGAACTCATCGGAGACATCAATGCGGCTGTTATTCCATTGAAACGTTGGTCAGCAGGATATCATGTTACAGCAACATGGGCGACACGTACTCGTTGGTAGAATGAACGTGATTGTCAATGGCTTCAAAGGCAGATTCTATGCCGAATGCGCTAGGATAGCCATACTTGTTCCAAGAGGCGTGATCAGAGCAAGCATAACCGCACTTGGTCTCAACCCAAGGGATGCTGAGGTATTGGTCAATAAGAGTCTTGATGAAGCCGGTCAACCTGGCGACAGTGGATCATGCTCAATTAGGTGGCACGGGGAGGTAGAAAGAGAATGACGAACGTGGGGTCAACAAAGTCAGTAACGACTCCAACAACTTCCTTGGTGCCTCTCTTCACCCAAGCCGTCATATCGAACTGTTGTAAATGACAGAATGTAAGAGTTATGCTCCGCCTAGATGAAGATCATGGGCTCACCTGAACTTGCGCAAGGATCTTTGCCTCACGGCTGGCGTACTCGGTCGCAACTGCCTGAGAGCCCAACAGGCCACCTTCCTCAGCAGAGTACCAGTGGAACTCCACATCGTGAACGGGAGTGAACTCAGCCGCAAGGAGAGCACGGTAGGCTTCAAGAATAGTGACAGTGCCAGATCCTATAAATTATGGGCCAATGAGTGCTGTGGTTGAACAACATACATCTCGTTAAATCTCACCATCGTCATCAGCACCTGGAGCAGGCAAGAAGGGGAACAGATTGGTGCTATCTTGGTGAGCGCTGATGATAACAGTGCCATTTGAATCCTCAGAACCCTTGATCTTTGCAATCTGTAGACGACAAAAATTCAATGTTAGTTCCAAGGGCTCGTTAGAGAAACTACTACGCACGATGCTGTTCTGACCCCATGGGTGAGTGAACTCCGAGATGGAAATCTGGTTCTGGAGTTTGGGAGAGGCGGTAGATGCGGTGATCTTCGGATGGCAGAGTCAGTTTTATGAGCCTCAATTCGCCTTGATATACGAACACACCTGGCCAATCTTGGACATCAGCCAAAGCTGACTCTCGCGACCGGTCTGGCTCTTGTAGTCTAAGGCTAAATATTAGTATGGAAATATAATATCCTGGTTGCAAGACGTACACCGAGTGCGGAAGCTCGTGAACTTCTGGAGGTTCTCAATGGGGCCTTCCACAGACAAGGTCTCAATGACAGCCTTGATCTTCTTTGATACGCTGAAGGCGCCATCTACATGGTAATTTATAAGTAATGAAGACACTGATATAGGCCAGATGCATCTATCTCACAAGACTGTTCGTCCTTGGGGGCCACGAATGCACCCGCGAACCAAGGGATGTCGGTGCTTCAAGAAAACCTCGGTTTAGTAAGACTAAATAGCAGGATAGCATTGTGTAAAACTTACACATCCATAAAGTTGAGACCCTTCGCCTTGGCCATGAACTTGATATGCCGGACATGTTAGTTTAGTAAACAGTGTTCGAAGGCCAATCCTTTGTATGATAACTCACTTTCTCCTTCTCCGTAATCCAGACGGGATCCTCATCCTCGCTAAACTGGACAAGACGTTTCTCGTCAAGGTCCACATAGTACCCTAGACAAAGAAAAATGGTTTCTATGCATGTCGTCACCCTCACTAAGGGGTTCGTTCTCACCAGCTGGGACTTCGCTCAAGTGCTTCTCAAGAGCACTCGCCGAGAAGACTTCCTGTGAGCCTGGAAGCACAAGCTGGGGCGCTGCGAGGGCGGTGGTCGCAAGCAGCGCAGTGGTGAATATTGACGACAACATCGTTGTTGGTGGTGTAATCCAGGGATGTGCGCGTGTGACGAAGCCGTTCCGTGGGAATCTCGGGACCGAGTCTACTTTCAAAGCACTTTCTGTAAAATGTCCTTGACACCGTCACTTGTGGTGCGCGTCCTTCATGAATTCATATCAGGCTTCAAGATAGCGAAATATTGATCGTCATACTCTCCCGTCCCCTACCGTGTCGCGTCTTTTATCTTTGTAGAGGCTGGTTGTTGGCGCAGGCAAGGCGGCACCCACCCCCCCAGTGGGCCCCGCACTTGGTGCCAAGGGTGTCAAGTCTATGGACTTCTGTAAAGAGTTCAATGCTAGGACAGCTCACATCAACACTGGTGTCCCTGTCCCGTGCACTATTATTGTCCAACCTGACAGGTCATTCACATTCACCACCAAATCCCCCACCACTTCCTACTTGTTGAAGCAAATAACTGGCATCGAGAAGGGGACAGCAAAGACGGGGCACGAGACTCTGGCGACAATAAGCCTCAAACATGTATACGAGATTGCGAAAATCAAGCGCACAGATGAGCACATGCAGGGACTGCCGTTAGAGAGCATTTGCCGAGCAGTTGTAGGCTCTGCCCGTTCTCTTGGGATCAACGTGATCCCGTAGAGTTATTTTATCGTGGTTCTGCCATTTCGGCTGCTTGGCCTACGCACACGACTCCCCCTTCTCTGCATTTGACTCGCCACCCTAGTCCATAAAGTGAGTTGCCGTTCCTTCTTGCATTTACTTTCTCCATCGATCTCGAGAGGTTTTCTCGTAAGCCCAGCAGCAGAACCCCAATTCCCAGCGATCTTAGTCCCTTCTGACCTCGCTTTTTCTCCACAGATCGACAGCATTTTCCCCTTAATGAGGCGGCCCTGCATTACGCGCTCGTCTGTAAGCCTTCGTTACTCGCTCTTTTGTGGCCTTGCAATTAAGAATTCCCCCAGATAGTTCCTTTCATTAATGACATATCATCGCGAATCCTGTCTCGAACCAGACGTATCTCACATCGTCCGACGTTGCTTGAGAGCTACGGCATCACGCATTGACATGAGCGTCTGAGCACCAGGAACGACGGTGAGATTCGGACCTGCCGAACGCTTTTCTGGCGGATTCCCCAGTGTACCGTGGTGATAGCGGCGCTTCCTGGTACCTTGAGCGACCACCAACGTCAAGTTCGAGCTTGCTACCTTCTAAAGCTTCCTACAGGGCCAACTACCTGGTCTTAACTTGGTAACTACCGCGCAAGGCATATATTGTTCACGATGTTGACAACTTTGATCGCGTCTTTGCTGGGTTGATGGTTCCTTGCAAGATTTTACGGCTTCGTGCTGCCGCGTTCAGTTGACCCATCTCTCCATCACGGCTTGAACCATCATTTCTCATGCCCATGCATATGTTTATTTTTACTCACAGGGAAGTCAAACTGCACATCACCAGATGAGAGAGGACTCGTGGCCCCCGTAGTTCCACATCATAAGGCCCCAATCGGTTGTTTCTCTCTGGAGAGTTCCTGGCGTCCCACTCACGGCATCCCAGATTCTCACCATGCGCGCTTCAAATCTACGATTGGTTCTCGAGGTCCTGATGCCCGCCGCGTTGTTGCACCTAACCTTGTGGAGTCACGCCTCATCATTTTACCTCAAGCACACTAATTAGCCTCTGCCGCTGTGCCTGCGATCAGTCAAATGGCACATATGCCTTGTGCCTCCATCATCACACGTAACCAGGCATCGCTTGTCGTACCTGGCCTGCTAAATATTGAATATTATCATTCCGCCGTTGCTCGGCGCCGTTTTCACCCACGCAAGCCTCCGCTTTTGATAATAGACCCCTCAAGAGGGTCGAGGCACTCGGGTCCTCCCAATAGTTTTCATGTGCGTGTGAGAGCCACTTGAATCAGATGCGATGACGTCTTTTGTTTTCCTAGGCTTACACTCGCTTCTCACTCCTCACGGATACCCCAGAGGTAGATACGACTCCATTCTTCATGAGAAGCGGGTGCTACGTATGGAGCCTCCCGTGCGCTGACGGTCGATCATGAAATATGCCATTCGAGTTACATACACTTGGCCAGGTGCAACTCTTCATGATATGGCGCATCTCCAATGACTTCGGCTTTGACAGTTGCAAGAATGAAATGCAACTGGGGAAATCGTATGCCGAGCAATACGTTGCTAAACGGATCCGGCCCGGCCAGAGCGTATGACGCTCCCTCACTAGCGCGATGCATGCACAGTGGAGTGTGTTCAGAGAAGTCCCGTTCACGCCCGTCTTCTGCCATACCCTAGTTGCTTGATTGGGACTGTTGTGCCATGATGCCTATCGGGTACGTCCCCCTCATGGTATGAGCGGGTTCTAACCGAGATACCGCGCGTCTCAGTGGTCGTGAAAGGTGCCGCAACACAGCACGAGAGGAATGAAAGGCCTAGGTGTTGTTGATTCAGCCACATACTAAAATCGGCCCGAATACATCGAATCGATGATGCGGTTCACTCCGCAAGAGCAAAAATTTACCTTGAATCGCATGCATGTACTTCGAACAGCCAGCTTTTTCTCATTACTGAAAGCACAATGGGGTTACAACCTTTTCGAGGACTAGTTGGTTGAAATATTGATGCAGATCGCTGGAATTACTCCGTTGTGGCCCCGAAGCTTCTATTTCTTTTGGTCTGAAGGAGGGTTTACAAAATGTACTAGGAACAGGTGTTATCGAGATTCCGAACCTCTCCCTCGATCGCATTGTACATGTAACTCGCTTAGCCCCATCTTCTCTTCAATAGAGCTTGTCAAGTGATCCAGGAGGGATTGGCCCAGAGAAGAAGTTAATCGGAAGATCGGATCTATTATGAAGGGCGGAAATCGTTCGAAGCAGGCAGGAGCGCGAAGTGAACCAATCCGGGACATCCTAACTGTGGATCCGTGGAGAACGATTCGCGATCGGGGATTATCTTGATGATATAGGACTCGTTTCCGACCGCCGAGAAAAAAAGGTCGTTCGACTCTCGTCGCCCAGGGAAACGTCTGTTGATTGCAGCGGTCATTGACGGGCGGAGTTATCGAAGGGCACGAGTAGCGCCAAAGTTTCTCCTCTTTGCAACCATTTGGGGAGATCAGACACAAAGAAGCCGAACGTTGAGGACCTAATGCTATACAGTCTCAGCGGTTCTACCGTTGGTCGTCATCGATCGATCTCCGCGATAGTGCATTGGGGGGTCTGGGTGCATGGCAATCCCTAATGCATTTCCCACCCATGACTGAATGAAAACTTCCAATTTTGAGCTGTCGAGGAATCATTGCACTAAAGAGAAGTATTATTGCATTTTTGCTTCCTAGCTTCATGACATGCGGCACGAGTATTACTCACAGTAATTTGAGGCAAGTCCGCAAACTATTCGCCAGGGAACTTGGCTGTGTTGACTGGCTAAAGGGCGGGTTCCTTTCTTACCCGAGGCTCGGCACTCCGTAGCTCGACCACAGGGGAGACCTATTCAGTGTTGCAATATCGAATCAGCCAACAATTCATCCGAGGGCATCAACAGGTGGAATCCAGCGCCCCTGGAAGTCGAGACTCGGATATCGGCGAAAGTTGGTGCCACGTTTCCGGTATTCGTGCGGCGATCCTTCCATTGATGGTCGAGACTGCGCACCACACTGGGCGCAGAAGAACCTCTGTGTCGCTCTCTCACTCTTGTCCACGGTTGCCCCGGAAGTTTGGGGGGGCTGACATCACAGCCCGAACGAATCACCTATAGCTGATAACGCAGTGTGGCGCAAGCATAGAAGATTCGCTTTTCTATCTGCCGAACCGACACTTGCGTTGTTAGCTAGTTGTTCAGAATAGGCGCACCTGTACGGCATTCAACCATGCTGACGCTTAACGCAAGGCACGTTTTTCCTGCAAGTATATAATTTTTCCCCCCTTGGCTCACACCAAAGCCCGCCGATGATACCACCCAATAACCAATAGTATTTTTATGGGGAATCGTTGATGGGTTCGTGGTATATGCACTTAACGGCTGAGGCTTGGGCAGCCAGCCAATAAAGCGACGCTGTCAAGGGGAAGCAGTAAACGATGGGGAGGAAAAAGAGCGTGCGCGTGTGGATTCGGGACATCGTCCCAGATCGACGTCGAGGAAAGCTGAGCGATAGGAGCATGTGCGAGTAGCTTTAACACGACCAAGAACCGGTAACTGTGGGACTGAATGGCAGACATCCCACCCGGGTTCAGCAGGCCATTCTGTGACTTTTGTACGCAAATGTGCCGCCTGCTCGCGAGAAGCATGGAGTCATTAGACGTGCAAGAAGAACACACACACGCACACAATCTGTCATGAGGTATGGGGGCAAGAAATTAGGTACTATTATGCTCATTATCTCCAAGTCGGAGAAACGGGGGCTGTTCGGATGGGTGGGTAGGGCCGAACGCACGGTGCGAAGGCCATCCGTGGGACCGGCTTTTCCTGGGCTGGCAATGCCTGGGCCATGATTCCGTGGTGCGAAAAGTTTGGTGGGTGGGACTCGAGTCGTCGACTCTGTGGGTGAGAGAGAAGGCCTGGACTGATGCGAAGGGCGAGGAAGCAACTCAGTTGGCCCGCCCGCAAGTTAAACATTGGTCGTGATGCGTGTTGCGAGGTGGTGGCACAGATATGCAGCTCCTTGTCACATCACGCATCAGCAAGCCAGCGCATGAGAAGCAAAGACGAGGCCACTGGTCTCTCGAATTATGCACCTCTTGTTTAGAATGGGAACGAACTCAATTGAGCCAGTCGCGCTGCTTTTTTTATTGACAATGGAAGGAGGTTGGCGGTGAATAGGCTAAATTCACTTTTGCCTGCTTCTCCCCCTTCATGAGTCCAAGATAAAGATTGAGCGCGTCAAGGGGGGTGCTCACCCATCCGAACCAACTCCCCCCTCTTCTCTTCCTCCACTTTGCTCTCCAGCCCTCCTCGCTTACCTCGTCATCATGCCACCCTTCCCTGTGTCCGAATTGCTCGTCATGTCCTGGAGCTCGGGGGACCCAAGAGACTCTGCGCTCTTCACAAACTGGGGGATCCTCTACCGCTTCGAGACTGGCACAGAGCGCAGAAAGACCGTCACAACCATCTGGCGCGCCATATCTGAGACAAAACAAGAGCGCGTAGCCCGCTTCGAGTGGAATGCTGAAGGCGATCTGGGCCGTGCCCTCATAGGTGAATCATCCGTGTTCCTCCTCACTACCCCCACATGCACGGCAATGCACCGCAGCATTAGGCACCCCCGCTGACATCCCGAATGCCTCAATAGGCCGATCGACGATTCCAATGGCTGATCTTGTCCGACCAATCGGACCTGCTGCAAGGTATGGTTCCCAATCGACACCGTCATTCATTTCGTGCTCATCGCGATCGACTGCATCTTCCCAACAGCACGTGGACTGGTCCAGACGGACTTGAGTACACCTGGTCCGCCTCGAGCGCGTCACCTGGCGAAATTCACGTATGTGCTCTCTCGCGTCATCTCTGAGTTCACTATTGTTTCTTCCCCCCCGCACAATGTTCGCTCACTCCTAATTTTTGTCGTAATTTTCTCCTTTTTTTTTTCTATGCTGCTCCTCCTCTTCATCATGGTGCCTACACTTTTCGCCGCCCCGCTCTACCAGCTATACGATCCCAACCGGTCCATCATTGCCCTGTACCGGAAAGTCCCTGCACGGAGATGGGACATTGGCGAGGTTGTTACGACAGACGCCGAATTACATTTCTTTAGCAACGCTGGGAGCCGGACCGTAACACATCCAGTATGTCGATGTTTATTCGGTTCCGTAAACTACTCGAAAAAAGAGAGGGAGCAGATGACTCACGCTACTACACATTGTCCCTTCATATCCTCTGCCCCCTGTTACTGCTCGCCCGCGTTTTGTTCGTCCCTCCCGGTACTTTCCATGCCATCTAGCCGATGATGGATCTCGTCATATTGTCGGTGATGCTCCATCGGGTGGTATTCAACCGTGCATGATCCTGGGACTGGCACGGCACATTGCGATCTCATCGTGTAGTGGCGAGGTGGGAATTTCATGATCAACCCTCTCTTCCTGATATGTGTTTATGTAACAATCGACGTCGGTCAATCCCTGTTAGGCATTCTTCCTCCCTTTGCGGGCTGGTCCTCAGAGCACCACACGCCATACCCTTTTTCGTCCCCATCCGATCCCTCTCTTTGTACACCACTCTCCATGATCATCCCAACTTGCCTCAACATACCCGAGCTGCCATGTCCCTCACCAACTGCTATCACACTCGGAACCGTCCGCCCTCACTTATTCATTATTGCAAAGACCCGTCCCTTGCGCCCATACCACCGCACCGGACATCCGTGGCATGGGCGTCTTCATCTCTGCAATCTCCGCATCCCCTGCCGCGAACCCGTGATGGGATGTTAGTGGCTTTCGCCGCATGGCGATGCATTGCACATCGAAAATCATCCTCATCGTCACCCTCAATCAATACATTGCATACGCGCCCCGCCAACTCTTCACTCCCGGCCGTCCCCTATCTCTTGATGCCGCCCGCGCAGTCGCCTAAAAAAAGTGTCAGATGCTCGTCGCCTGTGGCCGATTCTGCTGATTTTGTGTTATTCATGTATACCGTACGCCACCCTCATCCTACATTCTTGTTATCTTAGTTACGATCCATTCCATCGTTGTACACCACACCAAAACTTCCCTTCTGCCTCCATATCATTTCCTGTCCTTCTTCAGTCGTTTTGGATGTTTGTCCCCCCGTCACTTACTGCCGTTTATTCTACTCATCAGCTGTCTCCGCCACCGACCCTAGCATCGTACAAGTTTGCATACCTGTTTATTCGAATCGTATTGATCTAATACATGTCTGGCTATCTGCTTTCCTCCGGCCCTTGTCCAGATCTGCCCACGTATCCGTTATCCCGATGATCTCGCTCCCCCTGCAACCTCAAATCTGACTGCGAACCTTGCATGAATTCACCTCGCCTGCTTTCTAGATCCTCAGTGGCCAGCTTCGGGTAACCCCTTCCAACATCAGAACGCCCATTCAGAAGTCATTCCATTCTGGTGACCATCCTGAAACAAACTCAGGGCCATCACTCTTAGTTGTACGAGAGACTTGCATTCTGTTGACCCTCGTTCAAGCGTCATTACACCGCACCGTGCACATGCTGATCCGCCAGCCCAGACCTTTAAGCAGCCTTCCATCTGCTTTGTTTCATCACGCTAAACCTCGGCTGTACTCTTATTCCAACTCGAAACGCTTTATTGAGAGACTTCATTCAGAACCACTTCCCCCCGCGCCGTTCTGTTTTGCGCCTATCTGGCCAGGCATTCTTGCGAAGTGATCGCGGCCCTTCAGTGGCACTCTATGTGATCAAATGCCTGGCGCTTCTGCACATGGAGCAGGGGGGCTACTACTTTTGCTGATGGTCTGCATGGTAGCCTCACCGCGAACTTCAAGAAGACAGCACTTGGCGTGAGCTTTTGCGCACGACGCGACATTAACGTGCATAAGCAACTCTTCGGTCGGTACAGTCCTCTGATCGAATCGAGCAAAGTCTTTTTGGCGAAATCGCAGAACCGAGTATTGATACCACCTCTTACGGCCACACCCCACTTGACCTTTCTATTGCTTGAGTAATAGGACGCACATGCATGCTATTGTTGTTGTTGTTGCAATATCTTGATACCACAACCCTCGGCAGAGACGGTGCCGCGCTCACAGTGAAATTGCGAGAGAGCCGTGTAAGTAGAAGTTCGGCAGCCCTCACACCCATGCGGAAAACTCCGTCGCGGTAATGAAAAACTTTCCAGGTGCGGAGACGCGGAAGGCTCCCTTCACTCACGTTTTTTGTTCTCGCACGAGGCAATTACGCACGCAAGGATTTTTGACCCCCCCGTTTGATGCATGTGACCTTCGACAGGTTGTAGGCTTCGAAGCTTCTGCCGGTGGGATGGGAGGCGGTTGACTCCATGGAACCAAAGCACTCATGCTCATGGTCGGCCAGCGACGGCACCGCGCGCTTCCTCAACTCGCTATCTGTGAGCGTGACTTTCTGCACAAAGGGAATCGCGCATACTGGTAGCGGCTGGTTAAACGCATTAGATCTTCACCCGATATCTCATTGCAACTCGCTCCCCATGAGCTACATGTATGCCCCCTCGGAATCACCGGTCAGCGTACCAGCATCGTGGCAACAGGACGAGTAAGGGTTTTTTGCTCCTTGGAACTTTCACGTTGTATCTTGATGTGATTGGCGTCGTACGTACAGTAGATGTCCACGTGAACCGAGATAATGTGGTGGCCTCAAGGATGGGTGATGATTTGCGCTCAGGAATTCTGCCTCTCAATGCAGCGTGGCTTCTCCCCACTTCAAAGAGACGTGGGGTCGAGCATACTGTAATCTTGAATCTCGATAGATCTGCAGGCTCAGAATCCGCGCGGCCGTGTTGTGCCACCAAAACCCCGATCTCGTGTCCGAACTGAATGGGCCATCATATCTTCGCATCTCGCACCTTCAGGCAACCCCAGTCCCTGGCAAGGCTTTACAACGTGAGTGATTCCGCCCCTTTTGAATGGTTTTTTCTTGCAGGGCCCCAAGCCTCACCCCCATCAGATGAGTTGATTTGCGAAGGCCAATCCCGAAGCAGGCACCCCAGTAGTCAGTTTTCATGAACTGCCTGACTTGAAGCCTCCGACTCGCCGACGTCGTCAACAAGGTGTGTGTGTGAGTAGCCGATGTCGTTGACCAGCGGGAGCAGTGAGTGCAACGACGTTCGGGGCGAGCCGACCCCAATGCATGTGCATATCTCGTGCGTCATACGCTCTATTCGATGGGGATCGAGCCGGGAAGTTGCCGTGCCAGGAAATGTAACCTTTATCGTCGGGTCATCGGGCGTGGCACGACTTGATGCCTGGAGATGCAAATGACCGCACGCACCCCTTCCACGAGGCTTGGGACCTCGTGATTGATAAACCACACAGAGATTACCACACCATCAATGACATGCCGACCCCAGAGAAGACTCGTCAAGATCCACCGAAACCGATCGAGATATGTGGCTTCAAATTTACGAGGAGCGGCAAGGACCACCGATAACGCTTTTCAGGTCAAATGGAGCTGGATTCATACATTAGGCGGCCTAATATTTGAGTGGTGATGTGACAGCCCAATAAGCATGCCAACCATTATGATGTTAAACCTGGGACCAAGGTTTTGTTCTTCCTTCCCACCCGCACCTGAGCGACTCCTTAATGAGAAAATAGGATGATAAGGCTACTGTTGAATTCTTGACTGGAATATAGACGCGCTACGATGTCCGCCGACTTGTATTGTACCACAAAAGACAGATCTACGACGAAGCGCCCATAGAGAGGCCGGAGAATCACTTCCATGCTTTCCGAACTGGTCACCTGTTGAGGATGGCTTGGTGGTAGAAAGGGGATAGACAATGTTAAGAGCATCCTCTAAGGTATACCAATTTGATTGAAAGTCGTCATGGCCAGAGAGATTGAATTTCCTGGAAAAGGCGTGGGGTGGTAGTTTGCTCGGCAGTAACCTTTCAACCGACCAAGAGCTTGCAGTTTAGGGCTATTGCTGCGCTCAAGCCATAGGTTAAGGGGTCCTCACCTCTCACGATCGGGTGAATATAGACACAAAAGCTCGGGCAAAATGACAGAGCTAAGATTTGGCGCTGATCGGTATTAAGAAGACATAGCCCATCGCGGATGCCAAAGCACTCCACATTTAGGTCAATATCAATGAAGCAGTCCGCCATTTCGTCAAAGATACGGTTGCATAGACAGTCTAATGGCGGAGACAGCGATAGAAACCATCAATGCGGTTCATGACCGCTGGGAGCCATTGCTATTGCCTTATTGTTACTCCTCCCTGGAACTGGTCTAAGAGCATCAATGTGGTAGCTCTTAGGAGAACCGAACTATTGCTCAAACAGATTGTCAGAGCTTGGATGCGGTCGGTCCGAGTCTCCCGCGTAATGCAGTTTAGCTTTCCTCATTGATGCAGGCTTAGCTGAGGGATCAAGCGATGTGCCGAGTGCTTGTGAAGGGCAATGAAGCATTCTGAGTAAGTCGATATTGCCGACATGAAATGGTCGGCTTGAGATTCGTATTCAACAGTATGAATATCCTTTGAACTGAATACTGGCGGTGGGGCAACGACTTTATGTCATAGTCCTAGGCAAGTGCGTACTCACAAGCTGGAGCCGCTATTTCAATTGTCAAGTACATTCTCCCATATGTCATTCTTGGTTGTGGTGCTCGAGGTCTTCAGAAAATTCGCGCTGGCAGTATGCAGGTGTGGTTATTATCGTGCACCCTGGGTGAGCCGAAGTCCGTAAGCCCATGAGAAGATGAAAGAAGCGGTGCACCAATCAAATGTAGGCTCCTTCTGCTCGCATCAGCTGTAAAAGCTGATCGTGAGTAGATAGCTTCCAGCCGAGCGAGGAAAAGAAGGTGGCTCACCTTGAGCCAAAAATGGAGATTTAGCACGACCCTGATCCTGCGAAGTTGTCGTACTCACTCCCCTTCGCATCGAGTCCCTTAAGCCCGGTACATGGGCTGGTTGACAGCCAGAGTGATGCTAGATCCACCAGTACAAGAACCCACGCCAGCGGTAATGTCGTTCAATCAATCGCACGGAGCAATACTCGCCTCTCACTTTCAAAATATCTGTTGGCGCGATGGATCGTCCGAGGAATATCGAGGCCGACCCTCCGGGTAACAAAGAAAAAGGGTCCCATATATGATCGACCCTTTCTGAACTTTTATACGCAGCTTTCATGGATCAGTGCAGTGCAGTATCACATTGAGACGCCACCTTGAAGAGGTCACTTTCACGCGAGGTAGAATGTGAAAAACGCTGGCATTGGTGTAATCACCGAAGCCTCGACTGCAATTCCGACGAGAGAAATCACATTGGTTCTCCTTGAAGTAGTAGGTACAGTTCTGTGGGGTCCTTTCCACGGAGGCCTGATCAGCTCCCAAAAGAAGGGAAGGGTGTAAATTACTGCTTCTCCGATCAAACCAGTTAATGAAGCGTTCACTCACTTGCTCATAGCTTAGCTTTCACATTCGTGTCCACACTCACACCTGCATCAAGCACGTCTACAAGCCTATCCACCACACCCACAACCCACATTGCCCCATCGACCGAACTCAGCCACTCCTCACCCTCCCCAACCCCAGCCGCATCCATCTCTTTACCCTCGTACCCATGAGCCTTGAGCAAACCGTACACATGAGAAATGAGCTGTGGCCCGACTCCGCCGCTGGCACGCAGGCACGCGACGCCAGTCGCCGAAGTGAGCGCACGACCCACGCGACCCACGCGCGGCCAAGAGGCGTGAGGTGGGTCGGACAGGAGAGCGCCGTATTCTTGTTGGATGATGAAGTCTGATGGAGAAGTGTTGTCCCGAGAATTTACATTGGCAATCCGGTAACATGCAACAACGAGGGATACGAAAGGTGAGAAGCACTATTTTTACGACGCTCTCAGAGCGAGAGAAGCATGTCTTTACGTACCAGGGAAATCAGGATGATATGATCCAAGCTTTTTCAGCAACTTTTCTGTGTGGGGGTCATAGACTGATGCGAACAGCTTCTGTCCACGGCTAGTCACTCCCTCTATCCCAGCCTTGGTGTTCTCTTCAGTCCTAGCAGAGGCGAGCCAGACGGTCAGGACGCCAGCTACCACCGGCCGCTTCAAATGACTCGAACAATGTGCGCTCACCTGGAAGGGATCTTTCGGAGTCCCTCCTTGACGTCGTCGTCGAGAGCCGCAGTAAGTCCTGCGAGAGAGTTGATGACCTTTGGCACCCCCACGAACACTGCACACTTGAGCGCAGCCTCTCGCATCGTCGCTGCATTCGCGATCCTCTCCTCCGTATTGAGAAGGCTCTGGCTATGCAGATCTGCCTCTGGATCGCTCGAGCTTGTCCGAGACGCGAAGGTGTAGAGCTCGCCCACTGCATCAGGGGAGTTTCTAGTGAGGAACGTGGCGGTCTATTTTCATCCATGCAGGTTTTGATGAGTTTTGGACATGAAGAGAGATGTAAAGAGAATGCAATGTCAGCGACTGCGGCTCTCGTTTGGCCGGAATGGCTCGGAATGAAACGGCGG
Source organism: Clavulina sp. PMI_390 (assembly GCA_015039315.1). Taxonomy (NCBI): domain Eukaryota; kingdom Fungi; phylum Basidiomycota; class Agaricomycetes; order Cantharellales; family Hydnaceae; genus Clavulina; species Clavulina sp. PMI_390. The sequence continues at coordinate 41,915 of WIDE01000037.1, forward strand.
CTCGTCTCTCCTATCTTTCATCGAAGAAGGCGAAAAGAAGGCAATCGATAAGAAAAACTGGAGTGATCATGGACAACTTACGGCGACGCATAGCCATCCCCTCTCAGCCCTTCTCGCCTTTGCCTCCCCAAGTGTGCTCTTCAATACAGGAGCAAGACTCTTCAGCCCGGGACTGGCAAGGGAATTAGGTCCGCGCTGAGTCAGGAGGTGCTTTAGAGCGGCCGGAAGCGACATCTCAGAAGACGACTGGGGCTTAATCTTGGCTATGACTGGGATGTGTTCCTCTCGAATGGTATCGAGCCTTCACGACAATGACGGCGCGTCCAATGCTGTAGAGTGCGTCACAATCGGGGGTTTGAAACACCTCTCAACTAAGGGAATCGAATCGCTTGGGTGACTGAAGCTAGCACTAGACGTCGAGCGGGCGTATTGTTTAGAAGCAACGCGAATCAAGTCCTATAAGTAGCCAAATCAACATCACCTCGTGGGGTCATGAGAATGGGCATGTTTGACTCACCGAGAGATCCCCTCCTCTCTAAAGATACTCACGATTGAATAAAGAGGACGAAGCCTCAATGAGAGTAAATATTGCTACAAGCTGGAGTGCTGTGAGGAAACGAAGTGGTGGATCAACCGGCAAGCCGGACCAAACAACTGCCGTTCCTTCCATGTTCAGGTCTCGCTCATTGCATCCTGTTTTCAGTGATTCCAGCTGTGGGACTATGCTGTGGCCAGCAATTTCTCGATATTGGGTTCCTAGCTTTATACATCTACTCTACTCTACTAGAGACCAGCAGTAGGGGTGCGTACAAAGCATATCAAGGAAAGAGCAACAACTGAGAAATCAACAAGCAATAAGGGAACAAATGACCGCCTCGAGCGATCGAAAGGAGGTAAAAGAAAGAAAAAGAAGAGAGTGAGACAAATCAAAAGGGATTCGTAGAGAAAATGAGGGAGGGATGGGTATATGGTCCGGGGCTATTAGATGCAGATGAGGATGGAGGGTGTTACGGGTCTACCGCAGAGACAAGCAGGCAATGGGGAGGGGGACGTGGCGAGCGAGAAGGGAGCTAAACCTGGCTCAACCAGTGGGATAGATCACATAACAACGCGGCATCGCCACGCTACGTCAACGTGCGAGGACAGGGCAAATGATGCTAAAATGCTATTACGATACGTAGAAGTCCAGTGCGGGGCAAACGAGTGCCCTTGATACTCTGGTAGGCAATAGACAATTTACCCCTCGTAGTTGATGAACCAACTGCCGAGTGCGGTGGGTTTGCCACTGGATGACATGAGAGCACAGGACTCCGCGACGTTACCAAGATCCTCCATGAAGCCTAAAGAAGGATACGCGGAAGATGAGTATCCCGCTCGCATGAAACCAACATCTACACTTACCGAAAGGAGCGATACCCCAGCACATGGAGCTGCTATAGCACCATTTAGTGACAGTCTGGATGAACGTGGTGGCTTGGGAGGTGCTGCAGGTGGGATCGCTACCGTAGAAGCCTAAAAGATATACTTTAGTCTCAAGCGCCAACCAAAAACTGAATAGAAGGGGTACACACGCTGGCAGGCAGTCTCAGAGATGAAGACGGGAAGACCGTACTTGCTGTGCATCTGTTCAACGTACGAAATGACTTTCTGAGGGTCGGTGTCATAGACGTGAGCCTGCATGACCTGGGCCTATGGTCGATGAATGCAAAAGAAAGAAGTTCAGATGTGGACAGCTAGTTAGGCATCGAGATGATAGACGTACACCACACATATTACCACCGCAGGCGTTGCTGAAGTCATCGAGGTAATCAAAGCCGTTGGTGGCAGTGGTGACAGACGGGGCGATCAGAACACGTCCACTTGCGTATGGCTTGATCTCCTTGTTCCATAAGGCAGCAGCCTCAGCGCCGGTCATCTCAGATTGGGCAGCCAAGTTGATCCTGAACAATGGGTTTCATAAATCAAATTGCATCGCGCGGAAGTGAGCGATTGACCATCAACCGTGATATTATGGCATGAAAAAACGTACTCGTTCGGGCCCATCAAGTGAGTGCACTTGCTACGAGCGCTTTGGAAGGCAGCCTCGTTCTTGTAGCCCCAGAGCTGGCAAATGCCGAACATGTTGTCGGGAACGGTTGGGTTGGCGCCCCAGTTGTAGATACCAACCATTTGGTTACCAGTGAAGGCAGAGAGCTGATCGGGAGAACCACCCCAAGCAAAGAGCTTCTTGCCGTTGGGGGAAGCGACAGCGGTATCAAGAGTGTTCTTGGATGAGCCGGTGGAGCCGGTAGAGGCCTTGCTGGTGGTAGCAGGAGCAGTGGTCTTCTTGGTAGAAGTGGTCTTGTGGGTGGTGGTAGCAGCCTTGGTGGTGGTGGTGGCGGCATGGGTAGAGGAGAGTGTAGTGGTCTTGGCAGCACAGCGCTTAGCAACGGATCGCTTGCGCTGGTTGTTATTCACAGCGCGGGCATGGGCCGCCCGCTCGTTGTGGTACTCGTGGCTGCGAGCACGGTGCGCTGCCACGGCATAGTTGTCAGCGGCCGATGCGGCAGCAGAGTCCACGAGGACGAGGGAGAGGAGAGTCGCTGCGGCGACAATTCGGCTGAAGATGGCCATTGCGAGTCCAAGACGCAAACTAGCACTATCGAACGCCAATTTTTGTTTTCGGTAACGGGAAAGACAGCAGACAGAGAAGACGTGGAAAACGAGAGGTGATGAGACGTGTGTTTGAAGTTTTTTGGGTTGAAACGGGTCCGCAGCAGCGGTGACAAAGGCCCCTCGGTTAGTTTTCCGAGCTTGATGGGGCGGTCGTTGGGTGCGATAAACTTACGAGGATAAGGTCTATAAACGATTGGAAGGTGCAGAAAGAGCGTTACGATGAACCAAGAGGAACAGGCGGAAGGGATGGAGAGCGGTGGTGGTGGTGGAAAGGATGAAAGCGGAGCTGAAGAAGAGAAACGGAACAGCGGTGTGATGATGTATTATTGACCGCACGTGATCTGATCTTACTGGCAACGGCCTATTAATATTGCCAAACGGTCTCGCCCCACGGCCCCTCCCTGAATATTCCGCACCCCAAATGGACACGCAACGGCCGACACCAGAAACGTTCCGACCAAAGGATAAGATAACGTCGTGCAAAGCATGTCCCATCCCAGAGCCAGACAGTGTGGTTCATCGTGAGAGGAGGTATTCATTCAGCGCAATACAACCGCCTGCCGATCATACATAAATGTGTTGTACTAAGTTAAGCTTCAGCCTCTCTGTTCAAGTTTCAGGTACGAGATCGAAGCACGGCTCGCGAGCGAAAGTTACTCCACGAGTCGCAATTTGGAGGAATTTTTTTCTATCAATGACATCTTGTACCCTTACCTCCCACGCTACGCAAACCCCACTAGCGTCCCCCTTGCAACAGTGCCTGTTGTTATTGGTCCCCACAGATCGCCAAGCGACTAAACGAAACAATGCAAAAAGGCCAAGACATTCAGAAATCCGAATTTGTGGGATGGGCGCATGTCAACGCCCATGCCGAAGTATCACCGGGATACACGGTTTCTCAAGCCCATAAAAATGATCGCTACCGTCGTGACAACTATAATAGGCTTGTCGACGACGTAAAAACCAAGCATGCCAAGAATGGAAACCGCAGCAGCAGTTTAGGGTTGGCGGGGGCGATGCTGGGTTAGATAATGTACGTACCTCAGCTGCTCCGGGAGTGCTCGATATGCTAACAATAGCCGTAATTCCAAAGAGCTGGTGGGCTTGTTTTATGAGCTGGCGGCATGCCCATTGGGTGGGCCAACTATGGAGCGCTGACAAGATCGTGCCGGAGAGAAAAATACTTCAATTATCTTCATGCAGACCCTTCTAGAGCAAATCGTCGTCGCCGCATATCACGAAGGAAGAGTCTGACCAGTTTTGGCCCGAATGACGCCAAATTAGCGTTTGCAACAGGCCCACATATTTGTCGCGTCTCTCGGCTCGGGCCCTGATCAGCTAATGTGGGGATGAGATATTTCACCTCGCCTTGAAACAACCGTCCAGCTTTGTGTGATGAAGGGAAGAAATATGGCAACAGCACTTCGTGACCCGACAGGAAACCAACACACGGTTGAATAAGAACTTGGGATCTGGGATCCTGAGTTGGTATAGGAGACTATACCGCACAATATATTGGGTCGAGTGCAAGCTTTGAGTATAGAATTTGGTCATAAATGCTACGATGGCATGAGAGCTCATCACAGATCCTCGTTACACGGCTGCTTTTGGAAGACGACATGCTCAAGAGTAGCCCTATACACCACTTTCTCCGCAGCTTACTATTCAGAGAAAATCCCATTGAACTGAGGTATACGAGGGTACTTTTTGTTCGAGGACATGCTCTCACGACAGTCCCTTTGAACTCCTGACAGTCTCCGCAGATCGAAGGCACGCTTCCTGCAGCGCATGTGCTCAGCATATTAGGTTATGCCGATTCGGAAGAAATCATCCTTGGGGAGAGTACGAAGCTCATAGACAGATGCTGGGTGACTGGTCTGTCAGGTAACACACTGATAATATGAAATTTCTCTCGATATGATATGAACTTGATGAGACGTTGCGCGTTGATCTCTCTTGTGCTCTCAGCTGAGTATGAATTGCCTCATCTCGCAGGATTTGTTTTAGAAATCTGATGGAGGTGGCTGTGCATGATGCCGACCACGTCGGCAGCCGAGCCCAAACAAAAGCAGGGCAAAATGCAAGAAATGTGGGACATTAGCAAGGGTGTGGATGCGATAGATGCATCGAGTTGACAAATGGACAGTGCATAGAGCATGTAGTTGAGAAAAAAAGAGGGTCGAAACGTGGCTGGTGGAAAAAAAAAAATAATAGGAGGAGCGCTGGGCCTTCAAATTGATGCTGATCGTGACGGTAACAGCTTTCTCTCTCGTCCACCACCTCCCAAAAAGTCCAGTGAAGAGACACCGAAGCGTTCTTGAGGTCCCAAAGCTCAAGCAACTTTCATCCAAGTTCATCTGTTCCCCCCTAACCGATCCCTCGTCGCCCAATCGCGCCCAATGTCCGCAGCACCGTCCAACGAGGTCGCCACCGCGCCCGCGCAAGATGTCCCCGTTCCCGAGGTTGGCCACAAGGTACGCTATAACCACTGGCTTCCCCGCTTGATAACCTACTCACTCTTCACTCCTGTAGATCTTTGTGGGCAATCTTGCGTACGCGACCAACGATGAGGGATTGAAGACGTTGTTTGCTGGCGTTGTCAGCGACATGTAAGCCGCCATCTCCAAATTTTTGGCGCGCCCGACCCGACGCACTCGCACTCACGCCGCTTCTTTTCTTCTTATGATCCTTCGTTTTCTTCATCTTTGCTCTCCTCTTATCGTGCTCTAGCTTGTCTGCCCAGGTCATTCAGCGTGGCTCGCGCTCGGCTGGCTACGGCTTCGTCACTGTCCAGGACGTTGCCTCTGTCGAAAAGGCCGTTGCCGCGCTTAACAAGAAGGAGCTCGACGGTCGCGAGATCATCGTCGAGGCTGCCAAGCCCCCCGAAGATAAGGAGAAGGAGCGTTCTGAGCGCAGGACCAAGAAGAGGCAGACTGGCCGTCGTGGCAACAAGGCCCCTCCCGGAGAGGTGACTGAGGCCGAGGCGAATGGCGAGGCTGCTCCTGCTACCACAACTGATGCTGAGGGCGCTGCCACTGAAGGCGAGGGCGAGGCCAAGACCAAGAAGCGTAACAAGCGTTCTGTGAGTAGCTTTCTCATGGATCGACCCGTCTCTGTTTTGCCTTTCTTCTGCAAGGCACCCGCCCGGTTTCCCCTGCTATGTGATTCATTATTTCGATGTTCTGTTGCTGACGCTTCTAAATATTATTTTAGCGCAAGCCCAAGGCTAAGAAGGCCCCTGTTGAGGGTGAAGCTGCCGAGACTCCCGCTGCTGCCACCACTGAAGGCGAGGAGGCTGCTGCTCCTGCTGCTCCTAAAAAGGAGAAGAAGCCTCGCAAGCCTCGTGCGCCCAGGCCCCCTCGTCCTGAGGGTAGCAGCACTGAGCCCGCTGGCGAGCCTTCCAAGTCGGTCGTCTTTGTCGCGAACCTCGCGTTCAACGTTGATGATGATGCCCTCGCCACCCTCTTCAAGGAGGCTGGCATCAACGTTGTCAGCGCCCGTGTTGTGCGCCGTCGCTTCGGCCAGCCCAAGCGCTCTAAGGGTTACGGTTTCGTTGATGTTGGCGACGAGGAGCAGCAAAAGAAGGCCCTCGAGGCGTTCGCCGGCAAGGAGGTCAACGGGCGCGAGATTGCCGTCAAGATCGCTGTCTCTGGCCCCAACGGCCAGCCCGCCGATGGCTCTGGTGATGTCGAGGCCCCTGCTGGCGCCGATGCCCCCGTCCCCGCTTAAGCATGTGGCTGACCCCACCCTGTTCTTCGTGAACAGTTAGCCCAGTTGACCCTTTGTCTTCCTCGTTCCCTTGCCTCTTGATCTCATGCTATCCCTAACTCTGCCGTCTGTGACGTTTAACCACCTCCCAACCAACCAAAAAAGAGAAAAAATCAGAAACTCAAAACTCAAACCTACAATGCCCCAAGTTCTTGTTCCCTAATCGTTGTCAAGCTCTGTGTTTTCCCCGAGCCCCGAGCGTTGTGTCGTTTGTGCGTTTGCGTTTGCATGTGCCCGTACCCATTTTTTCCAGTTCCCATTTTCTCTTTTCCTGTTGATGTTTCTCTCATGGTGGCGCAGTCTTGAGACTCATTTCTTTCTTGCCCACTTCACTGTTCCCTTTTTGACAAAATGGTATTCACGTTCGCAGTGCTCGTATACTGTTACTCGTTCGTTGTGCCTATCCTTTTTTTACCACGACTGTACCCCCGCCTGTACCCCTGCCCTTTGCGCTCTTTCGCTTCCGTCACCTGCTTCTTTACTGAAGTTGGCACTGGAGCTGGACTGCTATGATAATGCACGCCTGTCACGTCTGATGTTACTTGCTGCTCGATATTTTGAGTATGAAAACGCTTGCTCCGGTGTGTGTGTGTGGGTATGAGAGGGCCCGCTGGGGGTGAACGGACGAACACCATGACTTGGTTCTTTCATAACAGATGAACAGTCGCTCAAACCGGTCGAAATAAGAGAGGGCTGTGTGGACATTGAAGCCGGCTTATTAGGCTTCCGATAGGCAGGTTGGTCTGCACCCTTTCCCCACCGACGGACACGCGCCGCTGGATGCGGGGTTTCATTGAGATTTTGGTGGGGTCGAGGTGGACATACATACATACAGTTGATCAGAAAGGGAAAACAAATGACACCGTCAAAATGCGCAAATGAAGAGAGCAAATCCCATAACGTTTCCAGATTTGAACGGTCAGCTGGCTCCCAAACTGGTTGGGGAAGACACGGGTATGGAATCCCTCGCAGCACGTGACCCGCGTCCATTCATTCAGTTCCCGCCTCACACAAGTAGTCTTGTCAGTGCCGACCGTGCTGAGCCCAGCGTTTTTTGCTTGCATACTTGCGCGCTTGTACTACACATCTCTCGGGTCTCGTCGTAGCCTTCGCAGGGCGAAGCTTTTGGTGCCTGCTTGGCCGGGGACGAGCTCGGAAGTCACCGGGCCCCCCTAGGTCGCACACAGTTGGTTGGGAGAAGAGAGAGACTGAGACTGGTTGGGAAGATCTTGCTGGTCCTATCAAAACCATTAGCAGGATCCGTTCTGATACCACTCATAAGAGCGAGTACAGAAGCTAGGATCAAGTTTGCCTACTACCAAAGGTCGTCGTGTTACTCCTCGTCGTTGTGAGTGGCAGCACCCTTTCCTGGCCCCAGGCCAGCCTGAACGTTCCACATCCGGATTTCCGGACCCAGTTCTAACAACTTTTGATCTGGTTTTTATTCTGTAGATATCAGCACTAGTTCCCATCCATACACGATGAACTCTTTAACATACATCTCGCGCCAGTTTGACGTCCTCGCAAGCACGACTGGCGTCTCGATCTCCAGCCCCAATGCACCCGCAAGGTCTGCGCCACCATCACCTTCTAACCGACATCGTGCCGTGATCAATCAGGATGCATATCTTAACGAGGCTTCATCGTCCTCGTCTGCTACCTCAACGTCGCTCTCGTTGTCGATGCCAGACATTCGAATCCGCAAGGCATCCCAGCCATCGTCATCGTCACTGTCGTCATCATCCTCTTCCGCATCTCCGTCCGGCTCAAACACAAACTCCAACTCGGGTAACACATCTATGCCTCGCGGGAGGAGTAAAGCCCAGGCGTTCTTGCAAGGCCCTCGTAGGACACGCACCCGTCCTTCCAGCAGAACAAACAGCAGTAACCTCCTCCACCATCCACCCCCGGCAGTATCAGAGAAGGATGCACTAGCGGCTATGGAGTTGGAGCTCGATATGCTTGACCCAGTGAACGTCCCGCTACCTCCTACACCATCTGGTCCCTTCGCATCGTTGCCATTCACCGAGTCTTCGTCGCAATCATCCTACCCATCAGCATCCCCGCACCCAAGCCAAGAATTTCTTACCATGCGCAAATCTTCGTCATCTACATCCCCCTCCACTTCCTCATCGCCGTCTACACAATCGACATCATCGGCCTCATCCATGAGCCCCGCTCCTCTGCGGAGGCGACGACGTCGACGCATGACTGTCGCCTTCTTGGTCCTTCGGCCTTTTGTCAGTATTTGGCATCTACTACTGTCGGCATGGCTCTGGCTTTTGGGGGTCGTTGGTGGAGAAGCCCCTGTTGCCACCTTTGAGCGAAGGCGCGGCTCGAGCTCAAGTTCTTTGAACTCGCGGTCGTTGAAGAAAAAGGCTTCATCATCTTCAATTCTCGAGCCATCCCCGTCTGATGCTACCAGTCCAAGGGGGTCTACCACTCAATCAACGATGGCCACTGCTTCAGAATCCAGTGCCGGAAGTGATGACAAGCCTGATGCGACGCTTGTCGGCACAGACGAAGAAACAGACAACCAGGGTATCACGGCAGCCGATGAAGGAACTTCAGAAATAGTGACCTCATCCCCTTCCAAAGATCTTGCCAAGTCGAGTCGGATGTCCTTATCTGATTCACGTTCTATTGGCCCCGAAACGGATCCAGAATCATTTGCAGCCTCAGCATCGTTGCTCCTCGAGACACCTCCACTCGAGGACATTTTAATAGACGATGATGCCGAAGACCCTATCCCCTCCTTGCTGCCTTCTTCTCTTCCTCCCCTATCATCTGGAGGACAAGTCCCTCCATCCTCCATACTTCTCAGCAGTGGAAGCACCACCAACAGTCGCGTGAGACTCTCTCTGCCATCACAATCCCCGTCCTCGACCTCCGCCCCGAAGAACCAAAGCCACCAGCGTCAGGACCGTCCTGAAGAGCGGGGTAAGCTGACACCGTGGCCGAGCGAAGAACGCATCCGTCGGCACGCGTCAGTAGATTCCGCCATGGCTAACCTTGGGGCAGGGTTAGGGCTGAGGGGACGCTTCTCACTCGGTGTTGAGACCGACGAGGAGGAAGATGAGGACGATGAAACGGAGGAAGAAGAAGATGCAGAGAGCAGGGAGCGCGAGGAGCAAGATGAAGAGGAGATCGACCAAGCCCTGCTGTGGAAGCGGAAAGGCAAGGGTAAAGGCAAACGTAAGGGGAAAGCACAACGGGCCGTGACGTTGCCACTCAACTCCCCACCGTTCGCTGTCTCGGCTACCATTGCTGATTCTTCGGCCCCTTCTCTTGCCCCATTGGATTTGAACGTCGACCATCTTCAACTCGAGAGGAGACCGTCAAAAGGCAAAGGGCTGGGCAAAACGAAGCAGCTCGAGCGGTCACTTGCTTCGGGGGAACTGACGGTCCCAAAGACTATCATTACTCCACCCTCTACCGCACAATTGGCATCCCTTGGCTCCGCTCCTGCGAAGGATGATACTGATGGCAGCCATACCTTTGACGAAGGGAAACCATCGGAAGACATCGTCCCTACTCCCGCTCCCGCTCCCAGTCCTCCAGAAGCTCCTTCTGCTCTTCCCTCAAAACCCTCTCAGACGCTCCTCCTTCCCAACAAACTCGGCAATTCTTACCTCACTGCATCGTCATCCCGCAAATCGAATCGCCGCGCATCGTCGCCTTCGCGCAAGAATAGCGGAAACAACACGTACCAGACTCTTACTTCGCCAACAGCTGGACTAGGATCAAGCACAGGTGTGAGTGCACCAATGGTGCGCACCAAAACGCCGTTCCATATGCCCAAGACGCTTGTGCTCGACTTGGACGAGACGCTCATCCACAGCACGTCCTCGCGCGCCTCGCTCCCCTCTCACTCTTCCTCTGGTGGATCAGGCGGTGGTTTGTTCAATGAGCTCGGGGGCTTGTTTGTTGGTGGTGGTTCTGGAGGAGGGTTTGGTGGGATGGGCCTGTTCTCGTCGGGCTTGCTGGCTGGTGCGGGCGGACTATTAGGGAAGGGGAGCGATAGGGAGAGGGCAAGAGCCGGACATATGATTGAGGTGGTTCTGAACGGGCGAAGCACGCTGTATACTGTGTATAAGCGGCCGTTTGTGGATTACTTCTTACGCAAGGTGAGAAGACGTGTCCCAAGTGATGTCGAGGATCACTTGACTGACTTTGTCATTTCAGGTATCTTCATGGTACACCCTCGTTGTGTTCACTGCGTCGATGCAGGAATATGCTGATCCTGTCATTGACTGGCTGGATGGCGGCCGCGGGATCCTGAGCAGACGGCTGTTCCGTGAGGTTCGTGTGCTCTTCTCGCTCACCCTCATCAATCCGTTACAAATCACTGAGCATATACATCGCTATAGTCGTGCACACAGTTACCGAACGGCAGCTACGCCAAGGACCTATCACAGATCGAGGCTGATCTAAGCCGCGTTTGCCTTTTGGACAACTCTCCTGCCAGTTATAGTCTTGACCAAGGTTCGTCGGGTTGTCGCTCCTGCATAAGGCTTGATAAACTCATGTTATTTTCCACAGCGAATGGCATCCCTATTGAAGGCTGGTACTCAGACCCTTCGGATGAAGCCCTCCTTGATCTGCTCCCAGTTCTGGACTCGCTCCGCTTCACAAGTGATGTGAGGCGGGTGTTGAGCATCAAGGCGTTCTAACGGGTTATTGGGGCTCAGTACGCAAGGGCTTTCAACCCCAGCCATAATATCGTTATTCTCCCAAAGTCAGAAATCTGGCCAAACTTCAAATGTGTTTTCAAGTCAACGCCCTCCCTCCATCGTTACTTGCTCCGTTTCCCTCCTCTCCGTCGTTCGTTGACTTGCTCCCTGCCCAACCCTCACACTCATCCTCTTTCTCTCTCCCTCTCATCGCGCTTTTAGGTGCCAAGAGACATTTCGATTATGCATTGCTTTCCTATTGCTAGAACTCAAAGGTTCCTCCTTTGCGATCTCGTTTTGCTCACCTTCTCCAAATTCAACTTTCGTGGCTGGTACTCAACTGCCAGCGATCACCTTCCGCATCACTTACTTCATACACTGAAAATTCTCTATTTTGCTTCAAATATCGCTACGTTCTTACTTCGTGAACATTACCAACCCATCCCACAAACATTGTGCCATCCTTTGCATTTTCCACTCTTGGCCCTAGTATATTTCACTACCTTTGTCGTCTTAGTAATAAAGCTGTAGTCTCCACTATCTATCTTTAGCTCCATCTCACTGAACTCATCTGATCTTGGGAGGTCATATGGAAAATGTGTTTCGCCAAGCAGATGTTGACACTGTTGGGTGCGGGACCGAAGTCAGAGCCCCACACAATCGGCCATCACTTGTGAAGGACCACTATTCAACCACAAAAATAGGGTCATATTCTCCCATAGTTGCTTAGGCGATTGGCGAGCACTATTCGTGTCCCAACGTTTGGTACGTACGCTCAGGACATTTCTCATGACCTTGCGGAATCTCGGGGAATCATCAACATATCTATCTTAGCGATCCCGGCCTTCACAGCCTTTCTTTTATTATACTTGATATCCAAGAAATGAAATTCGGGACGCTTCTCTAGCGAGGGGCCCACAAGTCTATGCCGGCCTCCGATCAAACTTCTGTGCCGAGCACAGGCACGGTGGAGGTTGATGATGAATCTGCCATAGACAATATTCTAGCTATAATACCACGCTGCTAAGCGAGCCTCTCTCTCTGCTCTCGCACTCACTCCTCGCCAAGAAAACTGCCGCCATGGTTCTCTTGAGGTACCTCTTCGCGAGTCTTGGCGCCGTCATAGGTGTAGTGAACGCTCAAGCGCAGGCTCCCACCGTCAAGCTGAAGAGCAAAGCCACGATTATTGGTTCCCATAATGCGGCCACCGGCTTAGACGAATTCCTTGGGATTCCGTATGCTCAACCTCCCCTGGGCCAGCTTCGATACGCTGCCCCCGCGCCACTCGTCCAGAATGCTTCTACAGTCGTGCAAGCCGCAAGCTATAGCAAAGTCTGCTGGCAGCCACCAGCTCCTGCAGTACGATTCTCATTTGTAGATCGTCATAAGGGGCCCATTTGAAGCTGATTGATTGTCTGCTGTCCGCCAGCCGTACTACAATACCTCTCAGATGTCAGAGGATTGCTTAACTGTGAACGTCTTCCGACCAGTCGGCGTGAAAAGCACAAATCTTCCCGTGATGGTTTGGATATATGGGGGCTCATATTTCCAGGGTGGGGCCTCCATTTACAATGGGTCCGCTCTGGTTCAGCGAAGTGTTCAGCTGGTAAGCTTCCACATTCTCTGGTCACTTGATCCACCATGTACGCTGCTGACCTTGTTCCCCCATGCCCCCTGCGCCTCAGAACGAACCAGTTATTTATGTCTCGTTCAACTACCGTCTCAATTCGTTTGGCTTCCTCGCTTCGTCCGAGGTGGCGACTGCTGCGAGCCATGGGACAGCTTCCCTCAATGTTGGGTTGTATGATATCCAAGCTGCTTTTCAATGGGTTCAGACCAACATTGCTGCCTTTGGTGGGGATCCAAAGAAGGTAACACCATTGACGCCTGGTCCATTGTATACTCGAAGGTAGAATGACTCAAATTACTCTGGCGGTATTTCCTGCAGGTTACAGGTGCGAATTTGACCATCCGCAATTGACCCCACATACATGTGCTAACCATGTATGTAGCATTCGGTCAGTCCGCTGGGGCCATATCAATTGGCTCTATGCTCGTCGCAAACCGCGGCCAGGCTGTCTCGAAACTTGGTTTGTTCCGTGGAGCAATTATGGAGAGCGGAGCACCAGCTGGGTAAGAATGTAGATCCTGAACTGACCAAACTCTCTTGCTCACGCCGACTTCCTTGACCTAATTCGGCTTGTACAGCGATCCTGTTCCTCCTCCCTCGTACCTTGACCCACAATATGAGGCCTTTGCGGCAGCTGCAGGCTGCTCAGCCAACGGGACTGCGTTAGCTTGCCTTCGCACAATCCCTGCTGATGTTCTGGCGGATGCAACACTGTCCGTCATCCCAACTACGAATCTGGCCTTCCCATTCAATCGCGTTGTGGACGGATATTGGTTCGATACCCAGCCTTCAGGACAAGTGAGAGAAAAGGCGGTGGCCCATGTGCCCTTGATGATGGGTAGGGACTCATCCTGTTGTGCTCTAGCTTAGTATTGATCCTCTCTCCTAAGGCAACAACCTAGATGAGGGGACTGTGTTCACCCAGCCTGTCGATAATGCTACTGAACTAGAATCAGTGCTCGAAAGTGAGCGTCTTAGCCTGACGGGGATGCCATCTCGGGACGCACTGGTCTTATATACCCCTCTTGAATTTCAGCGACGTTTTACCAGAATACGAACGCTAAATTCTCAGTCGCCTCCCTCATTCCTACCCTCTACTCGCTCTATCCTGACAACCCAGCCCTCGGTTCCCCATATGCACCACCAGATGTCTCACCCTATGACAGACTCTACCCTCCAGCCACAACCCAACAGTACAAGCGATTTGCCTCAATCCTCGGGGACTCCATCTTCCATGCCCCAAGGAGGTTTCTGCTTAGTGCCTACGAAGCAGCTGGTGGCTCGCAGTACCCCGTTTGGAACTATCTGTTCGTGCAGAACACGCCAGGGGCGGGCCCTGCCTATGGGGTGTATCACACGAGCGAGATTCCCTTTGGTAAGTGAATTCACTCCAAGTGGTTACCCTCACTTTTCACCCTAATACTGGCGAATTAACCATCCAAATGTTTCATTTTGTCCGCCTAATAGTGTTTGGAGAGTACGCAGCTTCTAATGCCTCGAGCCCTGAAGGGCAGACATCTTTATTCATGATGGATTCCTGGCTCAAATTTGCTAATACTCTTTCCCCGAATGGTCCCAGCCGTGCGTTAAATCACTCCATCCCGTGTCTTGCTAGTTTCTTCGTGCCATGGAAATCTGATATTTTTCCTATCGCTCTTTCTTTTTTGGCACAGTCCCTAACTGGCCAAAATACGGTTTATCACGCACGACGATGAGAATTGGCATGCCCACAAACGCTACCTCTAATGCAATCACAGCGCTAATCACGGATACATACCGCGAGAAAGGAATTGCTTTCTTAGGGTCGGAAGCGTGGACTAGCGCGAGCTTCATTTGAATTCTGCCTAGTCAAGAGTGATCGGAGACAAAGAGCAAGAGGGTTGGCTTGAGACAGGTGTATAGCTCGATGATATCGGAGAGCGTTCACTTGTCGTAAAGCACATATGTTATTCAAGACCTGGATTCTATGTAATAGGACATGAGGTCGTGCTAGCTGCTCCGGCACTTTGGAGAAGAGACATGATTGTGACCCGAGATTGACTGCACGACCGCCTTGTTCGCCACATGAGGCTTCGACCGATCAAGTATATGTTGCCCCTGTCCACGAGACACCGCCGAGGAAAGCCATACCTGCCTGGCGATAATTGTCCTGGATCAGAGTTGTCAGGTTCAGAGATGTGGCGTTGGCGGGCATGCCGATTTGCATCGTAGTGCGCGAGCTACCATATATAGGCCATATAGGGACTAGATAATGGCGTTAGGTTATCGGGGATATGTGAGCAATCAACTTTTTCCTGATAGTCTATGAAGGAGCACGTACGATTTGGCCCGTTGGGCGACATTGTGTTGGCGAACGTAATCCACGCATCGAGCATGAACAGAGAGGTTTGGCCCTCTATAGTAGTCGCGTTGTTAAATGCATACCCGCCGTATACTTGGTACATTGGGGTAAGTCAATAAAGAAGACAAGAATCGACGAAACATATATGCCCAGGTTAGCCAGCGTACACTTACCATTTCAAGGGAAACAAGGTATGCTTACCGAAAGGGATCTCGCTCGCATGATAAACTCCTTTTGCGGGGTTCGCCCCTGGTGTGTTCTGTACGAACAAATAGTTCCATGCGGGATACGACTGGTTTTTTGCAATGTAAGCGTCAAGCAACAGCCTTCTTCCCGCCTGGAAGATCGAGTCGCCGAGCATAGCAGCGAATCGTTTAAACTGGTTGGTGGTGAGCGGTGGGAAGAAGCGATATGAGAGTGAGACGTTGATTGGAGCGTAGGGTGACCCAAGTGAGGGATCGTCGGGATATAGCTCGAGGAGTGTTGGGATCAGGGTTTGTTGTAAAGATGAGGCAGACGCGGCATTAATATAAATATCCCCTAATTGAATCAAGTTAGACTTCTAAGAGATCGCAGACTTTGACTGTCGGGGGGTCCGCCTTACGTTCGATAACAAGTGGGAGTTCTGAGGCATTGGTTACGGCGGTACTGGCGAAGATTGTCCCTTCATCTAGATTATTGCCTATATTTATAGACAGATAGAGAAAGCCGAGTTAGTAAGCATTATGAAGCGCTTGACAAAAATTACATACCCATTAGAAGGGGGACCGTAGCTACTGCCTCAGAACGCACTTGCTGTGACGCCTGGGTATTGTGGAAGTATCCATCTACCACGCGAGCGAACGGGAGTGATAGCGATGGGCCAGGCGTGATTCGCTGAGTGAGGGCGTAGATAGTTGCGTTGTACAGGACTGCAGTCGACGCTGAGCGCAAACACGCAAGCGCAGAGCTATTCGCGAGTCCAGAGCCACAGCCCGCGGCGGTAGCGAAGAGTTCATAGCGTGGATTGAGGTACTCAGGTGGAGGAACAGGATGTCTACGTCATATATGCAGGAGACAAAAGGTTCATCGTGGATGTAAGAGCTGAAGATATGTAATACCCACCCCGAAGGGGCCCCGCTTTCCATGATCGCTGCTCGAAACAGGCCAAGCTTCTGTACCGCTTGACCACCCCCAGCGACGAGCAACGACCCGATCGAGATAGCCCCTGCTGATTCACCAAACGCTGGAAAGTGGGTTCGCAAACATATGAGCGTGGAGCCCTAGTGAGAACAACTTGGGGTAGTACCTGTAACCTGGGAAGGGAAGGTGTTATGACACCCATAACATGGGTTGAGAGCGACGTGCAATAAATCCTGTTAACACCTGTTTGCACCTCGCGTTATAGGGCATACCTTTTCTGGGTCCCCACCAAAGCTGGCGATATTCTGTTGAACCCAAAGAAGCGCTGCCTGGATATCATATAGCCCTGCGTTGAGCGCTGCTGTGCCATTCTGTGCAGCGTCCGCCAATTCTGACGATGCAAGGAAGCCAAAACTATTCAGGCGATAGTTAAACGAAACATAAATCACTGGCATGTTCTTGAACGGGAAGTATAGCATTCAGTCGCTGAATCAAATCATGGCTTCTGCCGCGTGCATTGTGACAGGCGAGAGAACTCACGAGCAAGATACTGCGGGCAACTAGGCCGCCAGCGGGATACAGAGGACTGCCGCCCTCAATGAATGAACCCCCAAATATCCACACCATGACAGGCAATTGTGCAGTAGAGTTCAACCCAGGAGGACGGATGACGTTTATGGACAAGCAATCCTCAGACATCTGGGAGACGTCGAAATAAGTCTAAAAGGCGAAGGGATCCAATCGCGTGGGTCAGTGAGTGCGTGATAGAGCTCGAGAAGATTTCATACTGGGTCTTGCACGCACACGGGGCCATAGGCCGTAGCGTTCACAACGGAGGATGCGTTCAGCAGCACAGGAGAAGGTGCGGCATATCTCAGGTTGCCTAATGGAGGTTGCGCATACGGGATCCCAAGGAATTCTTCAAGGCCAAATGAGTCGCGGATACCAACGACCGTGGTGTTCTGCCCCAGCGTTACGGTCGGGGATTGTGCAAGCACGCCTCCCGATCTGGTGAGAGCACTTAGGACCGCAAGGATAACGCTCGTTCTCTTCCACTTGGTGGTAGAGCCCATTGCGAAGCTAGGGCCGGTTAAGGCAACTGAGGGGGAAAGTTGATTGTTCAAGGACTGGGGCCATAAATAGCCGAGCTGTGTGCAATACGATTTCAAATTTGCGACCGTCGAGACTCTGACTCGTTATTTGCAATGGAATAGCCATCGCTGAAGATTGAGCTCGAGGTATCATCAAGAGTGCAGTAGGTTCAAATATTCCATGTCAGTGTTGAGATGTCATGATCCAAATACAGTGTGAGGCGATGCTCAAATGCTGCTTCGGTTGAGGGTTGCCCCGCGCTGTGCTGGGTGGGGTGTGTCAAATGGAGTGGCATGGAGTCGACGGTGTGGACACGGAGGCGGGAGGTGACAGAGAATCAGTGTAAATAAACCCCGCTATGAGCGTTGGATATAGTAATCGTGGCCTACGACGGCACATATGGATCGAAGAGAAGGTAGAGTACATTTCATAAAGTCCGTTAGCTCGCAACAGAAATGGTCGTGCTGAATCGTGAAATCAGATATAGTTGGCCGTCGTCCATGGCTCACTTCCCAAGAAAGCAATGCCTGAGACGCGATAGTTGTCCTTGATGAGAGCCGTTACGTTCGTCGCTGTAGAATTGGCAGGGATTCCAAATTGCATCGTCGTGCGCGAGGTACCGTATTTGGGCCAAGTGGATACTAGAAGACAGTTGATGATAAGGTGACTGGGATGGGAAACAAGTGCTGAGAGGAGGAGGGACGTACGACCAGCGCCGTTGGGCGACAGAGTGTGCGCGAATTGGAGCCACGCGTCAAGCATTGCGATTGAAGTTTGCCCCTCGACGCTTGTGGCATTTAGCGCGGCAAACTTGCCATAAACTGAAAGAGGAGAACCAGCAGCCACGATGGAGCAATAAGCACCAGTTAGCATTGGCACGTTATTCTCACTAGGATAGTGAGACAGTCACAAGAACGAATAATTGGCACATACCATACTGAATCTCGCTCGAATGATAAACTCCAAGAGCAGGAGTTGCCCCTGGCGTGTTCTGAACGAACAAGTAATTGTAGACAGGATAAAATTTGTCCCTCGCCAGGTACGCGTCGAGCAACAACCTCCTTCCAGCTTGGAAAATTGAGTCGCCGAGAACAGCTGCGTAGCGCTTATACTGGTTGGTCGCGAGCGGCTCGTAGAACCGGTATGAGGGCGAAACAGTCAGTGGGGCAAAAGGCGAGTCGAGAGCAGGGTTGTCGGGATATAGTTTGAGCAGGTCAGGGACGAGAGTTTTTGTCAACGAGCCCTCTGTGGCGTTGTTGATATATAGGCCAGCTAGAAGGAACAGTCGTAATATATGAAAAGAACAGCAAAATCGCAACAGATCAGCCTGTGCTTACATTCAATGACAGGAACAAATTCAGAGGAGTCGTTGACAGAAGATGAAGCAAATAGAGTGCCTTCGTCCAAGTTATTGCCTGTATCATAGGAATAGTCAGATCCCAGCCGTGACTACCTTGATTATTCAAGGGGCATATAATCAACTCACCCATCATGAGAGGAATCGTGGATACCCTCTTGCCTCTCACTTGAATTGAAGGGGATGAATCGTGGAAGTACCCATCAATGACTCGGTTGAAAGGCAAAGCAAGCGTGGAGGTGGAGAGCAAGAGCAAGCTGGCGTTGTACACAACAGCCGTTGGCATAGAACGAAGACATGCGATTGCCGTGCCATTTGCGAGTGCCGGACCGCATCCCGAAGCCGTCACGAAGGCTTCGTAGCGTGGGTCGAGGTACGAAGGTGGTGGAACGGGGTCGCTTTATTTCGAGCATGGTCAATAAGCTGAGGTTAAGTCATAATAAATTTTCACAATCAATAATACTTACCCAGAAGGCGCGCCACTCTCCATAATAGCACCACGGAACAGGCCCAATTTCTTCACAGCCTTACCACGTCCAGCAACGAGCATCGAACCAATGCCGATAGCACCAGCTGATTCACCGAATGCTAATTATACGAAAATTAGATGGTAAGCACACAGTTTCAGCCTAGGTGGGCTTGGGAAACATACCTGTCACCTGTGCACATACAGCAAGCCCAAAGTGGGGCAAAAGATTACCGGGCGGAAGTCAAATGCCCATTGGTTGGACGATAGGTCGATAGGAAGAGCACAAGTCTATTAGCGCAAGAGATGAGGCCGTAGAAGATTGAACGGACCTTTGTAGGGTCCCCACCAAAGCTGGCGATGTTCTTCTGAGTCCATTGGAATGCGGCCTGGATATCATACAGTCCAGCATTGAGAACTGTACTTCCTTTCTTCGCCGCAGCCGCCATGTCGGACGATCCCAAGAAACCGAAAGAGTTGACCCTGTAGTTGAACGAGACGTAGATCACTGGCTGGCTCTACAATAGTAAGGCGAAATGTGTGAATTAGCGGCCGAAAGTAATAGGTCATGGGTAAGCCCAGCCTGTAATACTCCCTCCGCTCCGATAGTAAGGGCAGAAAAATTACGCGAAAGGGTGGAACTAACCAGCTGAACACTGCGAAGGATAATCGCCGTAGGGTCGTACAGTGGGCTTCCACCGTTGAGGAATGATCCGCCATAAACCCACATCATAACTGGCAGCTTGGCAGTCGCGTTCACTCCCGTGGGGCGAACGACGTTCACAGAGAGGCAATCCTCTGACATTTGGGTCACATTGAAATCGGACTAAAGAGGGAGGAGAGGGGGTAATCAAGGGTCATTCACAGAACACGAGGTATTCTCTCAGGAGAGGACGTCATACCGTGTCTTGCATGCAAACGGGACCATAGGCAGTAGCATTGATCGCGGTCGTTGAGCTATAGTTCGCAGGGACTGGCGCAGCGTAACGTAGGTTGCCAACCGGAGGCTGGGCGTAGGAGATGCCGAGGAATTCTTCGAGACCGTAGATGCTGCGCGTGCCGATGACGGTGGCATTGCCTGTCAAAGACACGGTGGGAGCCTGGGCAGACACCTTTCCGGGAATGGCGAGCAAACCCAAGCCAACAAGGAGAGAACTCGACTTCCAGCTCGCAAAACCGACCATTGCGAACAAGGGATGGGGAGAGGGTGGTGCAAAGCTAGGGCCGGTGACTCGAGGTGCCGACGTGCATATATAGAACACCCACACTACCCCACAACGGCATCGGAGACAATAAAGCAGAATATAGCTAATGGGTCCGTGTGATGGCTGCTGCACATGACGAGTGAGCCCACTCCTAGAGACAGGCGTGTTTTTGTGCCTGATCACCTGTCTCTATGTGCCCTTTCGTTGGGATGGAACTTTTACTGCGACACACATTGTTTTCTTCGCTTCTTCTCCAAGCTCTTGCATCATCATGACTGAAGCGGTGGCTGGTCAAATGACCCGAGGCACTGAATACAGACGCAGCCGACAGTCCACGCGTTTTAATCTAAGATTCTCCCACAAGCGACGCAAGGTGGCGAATAAATCAACTTTTAACGTAAAGTCTATGCAGTCAAACGAGGCCCTGAGCGAGCATGGCCAACAATACAATCAAAGTGGAGGTGGTTGGAGCAGCGCAGCGTCAACAGGCCTCGACATCAACAACCCCGCTTGATGGAAATATTGTGGCAGTATAAATAAAAATCGTCCACGGGTCATACCCAAAAAAGTCTGGGTCAATTCTAAGCCAAAAATGTATCAGCTTGTTTTATCTAGTAGAGAATCTATTATGCTCAGGTCAATGGGGATACCAGCATCTGCAAGATATTGGTCGCTCCTGCACGACACAAAGGGAAGAGTGCTCAGCAAACTTGAAGTTATCTCCTGATCATTTATCACTCACCAGAACTGCAGTTACCGTGGAGCAGTACAAGAGCGACAATCAACCAGAGCGATGAATAAGCTATACTGATTGTCTCAGAGGAACGGAGATGGGACAAACCTTAGAATAATGCCTCGACCCGGAATCACAAAGAATCGTAACGATTACTTTTCCGCTTCGCCTTCCGAAGCCCGCAGTAGCATCCTTGGCGAGTCTGACACAAGCAACGAGGTTGCAGGCACTACTGGATCCCAAAAAGAGGCCGTCATTTTTCACCAGATAGCGAGACATTGCAACGGCTTCGGCGTCCGTCACTCTTTACGATAGAGATAGTGTCAGTAGGATACTATTTTCGATAGGCGCATCGACGCTTACCGATAGGCATCGTCAATCAGTGCCATGCCCATCTCAAAATTTTGAGTGAGACGGTTGATTCCTCTACGTTGACAAGTAGGGAATTGTGGTCAGTGTGCTGGATTGCTACTTTCTGCAAGACGATGATGCCTACATTCCCTCTACAACAGTGTCGACCTGGGTTCAGAGCATTAGATCATACAGCCAAAGGCGAAGTAAGGTGCTGTCAGCTTTCACGTACTTGATGTCGTCGCTTTGTGCCTTCACGCTCTTTCTTGTCGTACATGACGCCAAACTTGACCTTGTTATATAAACTAGAACCTTCTGGGTCCGCAAGAATAACCTTGACGGTAGGATCAACACTTTTCAGGTATTTGCTGCACCCAGAGATCGTCCCGCCGGTTCCTAGAGGTGCGAAGTCAGCGAATATGCCAATCTGTATTGCTAGTGTGTCGTGTCCTAAGAGGACGAACCTGCTCCAGAGACGAACGCGTCCACGTTGCCATTTGTCTGTCGCCAGATTTCCGGTCCAGTCCCCTCGAGATGCGCTGTGTAGTTTGCCAGATTCTCAAACTGGTCAGCGAAGAATCCTCGGGCCGCAGTTGAGGTGGAACTGTCTCCTTTCTCTACTGATGCTTTGGTTGTGACCGTGCTGATGGCGACGTCATGCGAGTCCTGGAGCTGTGTTCGTCCAAATTCGAGGGCTCGCTGTTTCGCAAGGTTCTTGAAAGCCCGCTTCAACTGAGTAGCGTTCCATGGTGGTAAAAAGGCAGAGAGACTAACCACAAACTATAGAGACATTTAGTACCTCACACAAAAGGAAACGCATGCTCGTACCTGCTTCTGATCAACGATGCTGGCAGGTCTAACTTTCTCAATGCGAGCGCCCAGGGCCTCGAGAGCCAGGGACTTCTCAGCGGCAACATCGTCCGGCATCACGATTGCTACGAGGTGTCAGCTTTCCATCCCCACGCTTGACTACGGATCCTTACTTGTTTGGTATCCCCTAGGAAAACCATCAGGCGGGGCGGAGAGACTAAGCATATATAGCAGTAATCAACTCACCGCGCTCTCGCCACGGTCGCTATTGATATGCCTGTTGAGCCTACTGTGCCCTCAAATATCATGGAGCCAGTGTTCGGAAACAAAAGGCCTTGCTGCTCAGCATCATCAATGACTTCGCAATGAGCGGTTAGCATACTCCCAGTACCATTGTCAGGGTGTAGTCAGGCTCACTTTTGAGTGCAACGCGATCCTTCACGCTACCCCCCGGATTGAGAAACTGGTAGGTATCCACATAAACCGTTAGGCTCCCTGAAGCATGATTTGCTGCTAAAAACACCAACTTCGGCCTTTCCCTAATCGTTGATAGTGTGAGAGCTTGCAGTATATGAGGAAGATCATCATAACAAACATACAAGAATCTCGACCCCAAGGGCATTGCTCAGAGAGTTGATGCGAATAAGAGGCGTATTCCCTAATTCTTTGTGCTAAGAAGGCCATGGATGTACTAGTAGCAAGTTCAGGTACCTATCACTCCTGCTATCCCGTCTACAATTTCGTCGCTCCTCAATTCGATAGGTCGTGCCGAGAACTCAGGTTCGTGTGTGTCATTGACCGATTTTGAGCGCCGAGAGGAGATATAAGTTACTGCAGACGCCGACGTCAATGCAATAGAGATCCCCAAGGCTGCTCCGATCAACACGTCACGGTATCTGCTGTCGATTGAGGTCCATGACATTTCAGCACGAAATCGTTGCAAATGTCGGAACCGAGAAGCTTTTGTTTGGTCACATTCTCGGATTAAACAAAGCCTGAGTAAACTTTTCTCTCCCGATCCCGATCTCATCCAATTACTCAACATGTTTTCGCATATAGTCCTTCTCTCAGAGTTATCGGATAAAACATGAGCGCTCCATCTGGTGCACAAGCTGCTGTTTTGGTACAATCCGCGCCGATACCTGAGGACGCCAAGGCAGTACAGGGACCAGATTTTGAGAAGAAGCAAGACTTGAACTCTTTTCTGGAAAGTTATGAGAAGATTGGCTTCCAAGCAACTAGCTTTGGACGTGCAGTCCAGATCGTTAATAATATGGTCAGCCGAACTTTGAATGCAACGCCATGTACCTGGTGCACACCGCCTTACCTCGAATTGATTACAGAGGAATTGGAGACTCTCGGATGAGACTCCTACCGAAAACGAGCCAGATGAACTCCTCGACCCCGCTATCCGTGCCAATGTGCAGTGCAAGATCCTCCTTGGCTACACGTCCAACCTTATTTCTTCTGGCCTTCGTGAAGTCATCAAGTTCCTTGTCAAAAACAATCACGTATCAGCTATCGTTACTACAGCTGGTGGTATCGAGGAAGACTTCATTAAGTGCCTTGGCCAAACTTATTTGGGGGATTTTGATCTCTCTGGGGCGGATCTGCGGAAGAAGGGTATGAATCGGATCGGGAATCTTGTGGTGCCCAATGATAACTACTGCAAATTCGAGGACTGGGTGACTCCAATTCTCGATGCGATGCTAAAGGAACAAAAAGAGGATGGGGTTATCTGGAGTCCTAGCTCCATCATACGAAGATTAGGGAAGGAAATCAACCACGAGGATTCGGTGTATTACTGGGCTTACAAAGTACGACGAGATTCCCTGCGACCGATCCTGTGCCTTCAGTCTGACGAGTCCTCCTAGAACGACATTCCGATATTCTGTCCTGCCCTAACTGATGGCTCCCTCGGAGATATGATCTATTTCCACTCGTTCCGGAACCCTGGCCTCATCGTTGACATAGCACAAGATATCAGAAAGCTCAACGATATTTCAATGAATGCAAAAAAGGCGGGGATGATCATTCTGGGTGGCGGGGTAGCGAAGCACCAAATCGCTAACGCGATGCTAATGGTGAGTATCGTCACTGTTCGGAAGGCTCGAAGCTTACACCTTGCTCCCTCTTCAGAGGAATGGCTCTGACTTTGCTGTATACATCGTAAGTCATCGCCCTCGCGGATTAATTCGAGTCTTTGACGTTCGCTTGAAATCTTTAGAACACGGGTCAAGAGTTTGATGGCTCTGATTCAGGGGCTCGACCCGACGAAGCGGTGTCATGGGGCAAAATTCGTGCGGGGTCACAATCAGTCAAGGTACACTGAATCTACTCCTTTTATTACCAATTTGAAACTAATCAAGTACGTAGATCTACGCTGATGCCACCCTGGTATTCCCAATGTTGGTGGCGGCAACATGGGGGAAGTCACATTGGGAAAATTCGCCGTAAATTACCACTATGGGGCTATCTATGCGCACATGTATCTAAACTGGGAATGGCAATGTTTGCCCCATATCTGTCATGAGAGCTGCAGCCTTGTCGCTAACATGTCATTGAAGGGCAGTCTCTTTATATGGGAAGGTGCATGGAACAGCTTGCAAGAACAGATTTCTTGCCGGTTCCATGCTGGTCCCAAGAGGATCAAGGGTGCAGACCCTGAAGCGAGTGCGATAGTATCACGCGAATTGAATCAAGCAAATAGGAATGCTCCTTATTACATTGGATTGTTTTCGCCCTTGAGGCTACCAATGGCTCGCCCAAGATCGTCAATGCGACGTGCAAGGCCTTTCCAGTGGGCACTCTGTACATTGAACAAAGTTGATGGGTCAACCCCAGTATCTCTAGCGAGTTCCATTCTTAGAAAGGGATTCGCCAATGTTTCAGAATAGGCTGTATGGACGGATTTGCATATCTATGTCAACCCAG
Organism: Clavulina sp. PMI_390; assembly: GCA_015039315.1. NCBI lineage: Eukaryota > Fungi > Basidiomycota > Agaricomycetes > Cantharellales > Hydnaceae > Clavulina > Clavulina sp. PMI_390. The sequence continues at coordinate 67,052 of WIDE01000037.1, forward strand.
AATGGCGTCAGCCTTCAGAGACTCTAAGGAACAAGAAGAGCCTTACCGTAATTATATCGGCATCCCGCACAATAGCATCCGCCAGCTCCAGCATGACGACGATTTTGAGGCGTGTAGGGGTAACATAACCGTACACAGCGCAATCCTCCATTGCATAGAGGTAGCCAAAGTAGCACTCATTGAATTTCGCAGCAGGGGCACCTAATCACAGCAGATCACAGTAGATGTTCTGGTTGAGACTGATTGGTTCTCGAAAAATCTCCGAGAAAGCTGGAGCTAACCGCGCTCTTCGAAGACATCCAGGCTGCAGTGGGCGACATAATTGTACTTCAGATAATCTTCTGGAATGAACGTCCTCACAATGACTGGAGAGTTACTGGCAGAGATTATGGCAATTGCGTTGACCTTTAGTTGGCGAGCCATGCTTCAGATGTGGGAATCGGGAACCCTGTGTGGTTGTTGCTGTGACTCTGCGAGCGAGTGGCCGTGCTGTTGCGGAGTGTTTGAGCCTCAACGCCTCCGGCAAAGCGCGCACCATTCCTTCTGTCTCATCCACCATGGCGTCTCTAGAGGATAAGATTCAGCAGCTCATGGAGATGGTACGTCCTTGTCTTTCGAATTATCGCTATTCATTATGTCTAGAGGCTCATATTCTGCTCCCTATGAAGGGCGCTACCCGAGCCCAAGCTCAGTACGCGTTTAAGCGGAACGAGGATGTGATGGAGGCCGCACAAGAATTCTTCGATGGGAAGTACGATAACGTGAAAGACGATGGTGCAGCTGTTGGGGCTTCCTCGTCTGCTCGATCGTCCAAACGCACGTCTGAGGTGAGCGGCGGCGGTGCACACTTCTAGCGTTGTACTAACCACAATTCCTACCCGATACAGGAACCTGATGAGGATGAAGATGATGGCTCCGAGGAGGAGCTCGAAGATGATGGTGAAGTGGAAGACTTCGGAGAGTATGATTCAGACGAGGAGTTCCAGGCGGTGCCCGCCACTGGCGCAGGTTCTGGCGTCGATCCATACGCAGGTGTGTGAGAACCCTTCATTATAAGACTGAAATCAGCATCAATGGTGTTTCTGTGCTTGCAGGCATATTCTTCTCGAAGGATCGGCGCGAGGAGGTTATCGAAGTCGAGGAAACACCCGACTACGTTCCTCTACCTGGTGATATCAAAGCTCCTCTTATGACACAAGGAGAGTGGATGAAGGGATGTCCGGAAGGCGGGGAGCAAGGTCTTCTATTCCAGCTATACAGCAAATTGTCGGGTGAAACACTTCCTTGCCCGAACGGCTGCGGAGCAAGCATCGTCACGGACAAGAGTCTCTTCTTCGCAGTTTGGGTAAGTGCGGATCGAATTCTATGATATTTTGTTTGCGGCTCACCATACCCTTGTAGCCCAAGTTCTCTGACTATGTCAACAACCTTCGAAACTCAATCGAATATAATTGCGCAACCTGCAATACGAAGTATTGCCGGGCGTGTGGCGAGCGCGTCGACCCTCAGAAAGCTAGCAAGCCGAACTACGATAAATTGCTTCATTGCCCGGATTTGCAAGGTGTTATCCTTGGCGTCGGTCTCGCTATGCTTGAGCATCTATATGCCTCTGAAACGAATACAGACGATCCAACATCCAAGAAGCGCAAATCTACCCCTTCTCCTGACGAAGAAGATGAATATGCGGCCCCTGCCCCTCGTGGGGCAAAAAAGGCCAAAGGAGGTATCGGATATGCCGGAAATGTGAAGGAAGATGTGGGTGCAACTAATTGGTTCGACGCTATTACCGTACAGATTAACTAATGTTCCATCAAATCCTTTTGTGTACTCCATAGATGACTGGGCAAGTTGAAGCATTACGAGCACAGCAAGAGCGCGACACTGAGCTTGGCACGTTGATGAAGGAAATCCGTCTCTTCCTTCCTTCTTTGCGACGTCAGGGTGGTCCACAGACGAGCGATTATCTTGTCCACCCCACTGCCCTGGCACATCTCCGCCGGAGATTTAACCTCGTCGCTTCTTCATTGCTGCGGAATGACTCACTAGCGGATATGTCAGATCGTGATGTCGTCTACTTTGAGCTGTTCGAATGGTTTGAGGTATGCGTTCCTCTCCTTTCGCCCCTTATTCGTCCTGTCCCTTATATAACTGTTATATCCCTACTCATAGATCATATCCAATCACGAAGCTCTTGCGTCTATGATGGGTATGCCCATAATGGTAGTCGCCAAAACCACACCTCTCAAACCTCAACAATCCAATTCATCCTCAAGAAAGGGTGGCCCAGCGCCCAGAGAACGTACTATCGTGTACGAAGGTAGTTCTGGTCCACGCGAGCTGATGGAGTCAATCGTTATCCAAGCAAAGGCGGCGCTGAAGGGCCTCGGTCCGAGCCCAGCTGAGCTAGCCAAGAACAAGCCGCCAACTGAAGCCGAGAAACGGAAGGCGGCTAACACACCAACTACGGATGTGAAGGGGAAGGGGAAAGCGGGGTATAGTGAGGAGAATATGAAGTTGCGGAACTTTTGGTGGGTTGTCGATCGGGGTATCTCGGAAAATATTCTACTAATTCTCGTCCTCGTAAATGTGGATATATAGCGAGCGGATTTTGGCGACTGCTGACGCCGTCGATCGTTCGCTGAAGGAGACTAAAGGCGCCGCATTCCTCAAGCGCCTACACGACAGTCTTCCCAAAGTTTTCACAGCGTCGTCTGCTCCAGGGGGATCTTCTAGTGAGAATCTCAAGACAGCCTATGACCACATCCCCGTTGGCGCCACAGAAGCCGAGACCAGGGAGAATTACTTAAAATGGGCACAGCAGATTCGTTTCGAATACTGTGACCTTACGGTACCCACTACTGGTGCAACTGAGAAGGATACAGCACCGAACTACCGTCACGCGCACAATTCTGAGATCAGAGTGTTGGCAAATTCAGATATCCCCAAGCGAAGTTTGGCAATCGCGAAGGAAGTGCGTTCATTCATCACCCACACCGATCCATTACGATGTCCTACCGCGGCTGATCCATTCCGCTGTCGCACCATCATAGCTCGCCACCTTGACCACTAATCTTCCGGTAGCCTGGGAATCCTCAGTATTCTTACGAGTCGATGAAACCCGCGTGGACGTTATCAAGGCGCTCATCATTGGCCCTGATGGCACTCCGTACGTTGCTTCATTTTTTCCCATTTGCCCCGTGCTGATAGTTCCGTTAGGTATGAGAATGGCTGGTATGTTGTTGTCTGCACCGACGCTTGTGCATCACATTGAATAAGATCTAGCTACCTCTTCGACATCTTCCTGGGCCCCAATTACAACCAATCATCGCCATCCGTCAAGTATATGACGGTGCGTGTTTCCTTCATTGTACCTGGGCGGTCTCTCACACAATGCCTTGATCATAGACCAATGGCGGCAAATATAGATTCAATCCTAACCTATATGCTGTACATGTTCCTCTTACTGTCAGTCTCAGCCTTCCTTCTAACTCCCTGCTTTCTAGGATGGTAAAGTCTGTCTTTCGCTGCTGGGTACCTGGTCTGGGCCTGGGTGGATCGCCGGCAAATCAACCCTCCTCCAAGTATGCTATGTAATCTGCCATCCATTGACAGAGGAGCTCATCTCTAATCGTCTCAGGTCTTGATCTCAATTCAATCAATGATCCTCAACGAGGAGCCGTATTTGAATGAGCCTGGCTGGGCAAACTCTGTTGGCACTCCGCAATCGAAGGCTTGTAAGTATGCTTTTCTCGTTTAGCAGGAGAAGTGTAATTCACCTTTGGGGTGTCATAGACTCTGCGAATGTTCGTAGAATGGTTGTGCATACAGCAGTAAGTCTAAGTTATCACATGAGGACCTGGCGGCGTGCTCATTATGGTTTCGTTACGCAGATGCTGGGGAACATACAGGATCCTCCAGCACCATTCGCTGACATCATTCGCACTCATTTCCGACTCAAAGCGAAATCCCTTGTGGCGCAGCTCGAAAAGTGGCAGGCCAGTGATGATGGACTCAAGATCGACGGGGCAAATTCGGGTGGACCTGGTAGCTCAGGGAGTCAAATGAAGAAGGATATCGAGGAGCTGAAGCTCGCACTAAAGCAACTCACTGCGAATGGAGATGCTGCAAAATCGAGCTCCAGCGCGATGGAAACTGATTGAGCAGGCCTCTGGCCTCGTTACTGGAGAATCCGAGCAGCGAGGCCCCAGGCTCCAGCATGAATTGCATGCTTCTTTCATCATCTTGATCTATTGTGCCCCATGGTCATGCCTATATTGTACCATGACGCACAAGCCATCTTGTTAATATTACTATCGTCACTCGGCAGATATTGCACACATTTTGTAACAGATGTAATAATAAACTACAGCATCGTTGAAATACCGGGGTGGTGTCGCGGTTGATGTTGCCAGTGTGGTGAACCATGATGATGACGTCGAACATAATGCTATTAATATAACAATTACATAGACTCCATTTCAAACTGGGTGCCTGCGGCTGGAACACCACTGTATCAGCTGACGAGTGACGAGGTCGAGTTATTGCCCTGAAATGGCGCAAGCTGCGGGAGCGAAGAGAGCTACCCCGAGGAGGGTACGCATAAAAGAGGGAGCGCGAGCAGACAGCTCTCCCAGTTCAGCTCTGTCAGAGTAAACCCACTTAACAAGCATCATGCGCTTCTCCCCTGCTCTGCTCGTGTTGTTGGTGCCTTCGGTCGTTGCTATCCCCGCAGCGACCACGACGTCCGCAAATGGACTGTCGAGCATTATCTCGTCCGTGAAGTCGAGCGAATCGTCTTCTCTTTCAGTGTAAGCGAATCATGTTGCTTCTTTCCGACGCGTCAATGCTGATTTTGCGTTCAAGGCTGTCGACTTCCAGTGTGGCTTCGAGCACCAGCGCTGCGCCTTCCCAGAGTTCGAGTTCGGTGTCGCAATCATCCGTGGCTAATAGCTCTCTCGCGGCGCACTCTTCCACCGTGGCGAGCGAACTGAGCTCTATCAGCACGAGCTTGGCGGCGCTCACGTCGTCTCTCGCCAACGCTACCCAATCGCTTTTGTCAACGACCACCACAACCTCCAAGAGCGGGGCAATGGCAAACGCTCAGGTGGGAGCTTGGGTTGGAATTATGGGAATTGTTCTTCCAGCCGCCGTTTACTTTGGAGCGAATTGAAGATAGCTTGTCAAGATCCAGTGGAGGTGCGTCTAATCCCTAGCTTCGATGGCCATGTTCATCCTTTACTCCTTTACTGATCAGTGACGTTTACAGCGTGATACCCATGTGGGGAGTGGCATTTAACAGATGTTGGACTCTACTTAGTATATATCAATCATGTAGCTTTCATCATAATCGGCTGGTTCATGAGGTTGAATGAGAAGATGCAATAATTACGTCATTCCCAGATGTCCAGAGAGTTTGAGCGAGGTATCAGAACGTTCATCCGCAGTATGATTTGAGGACAATAAGCAATGAACGTTGCTATAGGGAGGCACCGGGGATCGGCAATGATGATGTATGGCCTCACGGCTTATTGCTGAGTGGCTCATCACGGTGGTACCCTAACAAACACCAGCTCGTCACAACAATGGATCTCAGCATGGATCCTAGCGCACCCCATTTCAACTTCAAATCCTCTTCAGAAACAGAAAGCTCTCGTGTTCCGCAAAGAAAATGGCACCATGTTATGAGTGAATTTTTTCGGAAAGTAAGCTAGCATACTGATCACTTCTGCCTTCAGTCGAAGAGTTACCTAGCTCGCTTCACTCCAAAGACTGGGCTAGTAGAGACTCTCGAAGGTTTTGGTCGTGATTTGTTGGTATCAAGCGAGGAATTTGAGACTTTTGAGCTCCCTCAGCTTCTGGCAGAATTTGCGCATGGACTGAATGAGCTCGTCCGTTTTCTCCTCATATCGACTGCTGTCACTCCGTTCTAACATTTGCTACTAGCTCCTCAATAAGGGGCAAAGCCATCCTTCGCCTAGCTCTGTTCTCGAGCCACTGTTAGGCGGTCGCGAACTAGGGCGTTCCTCAGGGACTAAGAGTCCTGCTGCAGTGCGTGTATCTTCTAGTTTATGTATAAGGTCAAACTGCAATCTAACTTTTAGACAGCTGAATGGATCTATCTCGAAGATGCTAGCCGCCAATAAGGCTCGTTCAAGTTGGAGCAATACCCGCGAATTCCTTCGCCATCCTAAGCGACAGAAATTGAATGATGCCCCAGCATCTGAGTCGTCATCAATGGACATCGACAACATGTCTAAGTATTCGAGTGCTCGGACATCTACTGTCAAAATAAATCGGGACATTCAAATGCGACATGATATTGTCAAGAATCCAGAGGGTCCCCTCGGGCGAACAATGCTAGCGATGGCCACAGAGGAAGATCCTCCAGCGGGCCCAGGACAAGGAACTGGAGGCATTATATCGCCCATGTTGGCTAATGCTCTCGCAAGTCCTCCGACCCCCACCATGCAGCGGCATCCTGGACTACAAGAGCGCTTTGACAACATTGAGGAGCATCTTCGAATCACATGGGGTAAATTTGGTTTCCCCATGATTTCTTTCGCCCCTCCTAATTTTCGCATTTTACTGACTAATTTTTGACGATTTGTAGTACCCGCGCCGCCTGAGGATGTTCGCCTTCGTCTCCAATCCATTGAGGAGCATATTATGAAGCTTGAGCGGAAGTATCCACCTTGGGCTTCTCTGCATTTCAACCAGCCCAACTCCATTGTGAGTTATCATAAAAAGGCTTTTTGCGCTGATCTCATTCGTCCGATATAGACAACTGAACAGGCTCAATCGATCGCGCACAAGATTATCATCCCATCGCACCTCACAATCTCTGATGATCAATCCCATTTGAAAATATCTAGACCTGCCTCTCTAGACCCTCTAACGGACAGTAAGCCGCCGACGAAAGGCCGCAAGTCTACCCTCTTACGAGCCGTTATGGACAAAGCCGAAGTGGCCCGTGCCTTAGGAGAAGGAAGTCGTTCGTATATGCAATAGCTCCAGCTGCTTCGGAAAGATCTTCCCGCAAAATTCTCTGCCCAGATCTTGGGTCTCATGGCCCGCGCCACCTCGAGGCATTACCTCATCGATATCTGACCAATATATGAATGCCAAGACTCCGCTTCAACATCTCCGTAGTCTCCTTCCTCAAACCTCCATCATCATGAGTTGGCTCCACGATCTCAAAAACAAGGTCGAGCACAAAATCCAGGAAAATGTACAAGAGGTGCTTCACCAAAACGAGGGCCACAGTCAGGCCGCGGCCGATCAGCCTCAGCAGTCGCAAGCACAGCCTGACAGCCAGAACCAGGTATGGCGACTCTCAGAACACGATGTTTATCGCTATCGAAAGCAGTACGGCTTGAATCTTGGCTCATGGTGCGTCTGCCATGACTCTATGAAGGTTTTCCGTCAAGTAGTTGATGTCTGATCACGGCATCTATGACGTACAGGTTCACTCTTGAGCGCTGGATCGCCGAGTCTGTATTCGAGGGGGTTAGTGGATCTTCGGAGCTTGATGTCGTCGAGAAGGCGGGTAATGCAAAGGAACGATTGGAGCGTCACTGGGACGAGTGGATGCGCGAGGAAGATTGGGTGTGGATCAAGGAACGTGGTTTCAACACCGTGCGCATTCCGGTACGTTTTCTGGCATAATTTTCTCGCTCTATTTACGATTAGCCTAGAGCTGACGGCCTTTTGCCGGTAGATTGGATATTATCACTGCAGCGGTCTCGATCGCGGGCTACTTGACGGAACCCAGTATGCCCGGTATGCCGATACCTACTCTGATGCCTGGCGACGCATTGTCGATGCGATCGACACAGCCCGCAATCACAGCATTGGGGTTTTGATTGGTACGTTCATCGAATATCTTACTACGTTTTGTTACCAGACACTTCCTTCCTTCCGCACTGCTTGGTGACGTTATGACTCTGACTATCGTTGCGGTTCCTTTCTCCCAGATCTTCACGCGGCTCCAGGTGCACAAAACAAATGGGATCATAGCGGCACGCCATCTGGCCAAGTCCACTTCTGGGAAGGCTCCAACCCTGAAGCCACTTCACGAGTGCTCCAGGCCCTCGCTGTTGCGTTGAACGACAAGAAGAATGTTGTTGGCCTCAACCTCATGAATGAGCCAGACAACAGCAACTCTCTTCAAGGCTGGTACGAGTCCACTATCACGTCTGTTCGTGGTGCGATCTCCGAGAGGGCAGGCGACGGTCCTCCAGCGAGCCAGTTCCCAATTTACATCAGCGATGCCTGGGACGGCAACTGGTACTCGAAGATCGTCGGCAAGCGGGAAGACTTCGTCGTCCTCGACCACCACTACTACCGATGCTTCACGCCTCAGGACAAGAAACAAAGCGGAGAGCAGCTCGCAGAGGATACCAAGCGGAACAAGAAGGAAGAGCTCCGCCGCTGGCATATCGCAGCGCACGGGAACTTTATCATTGGCGAATGGAGCGCGGGCCTCGATCCCCAGGGTATGCCGCATGGCGCTAACGCTGGCGAACAGGATCGCCAGAGAAGGGTGTTTGTCAAGGCACAAAGGGAGGTGTACGACGAGATGTGCGCGGGCCAGTTCTTCTGGACGTATAAGAAAGGCCAAGGCTGGGATGCTGGGTGGTCGGCGAGGAACGCTGCCCAGGCCGCAATCCTCCCTGAGTGGGTCGCTGGCCCCCGTGGCGAATTCAACGATGCCAATGATGACGAGCGCGAAGATCTCTTGAGGCAAGCAAGCGGTATGTTCTGCGTAACTTTCTCTATGTGATCACTTTCTATAGTACTAATCCTTTCGGTCATCTTCACCACCATTTGTTCCGACGTAGAACGCCATCTCAACTACTGGGCCCAGCACAACTGCAGCTACCATGAGATGTGGCGTTTCGAGGAAGGCTGGCGTCAAGGATGGGAGGATTCGGGCCTTTACGTGCGCTGCGGCAAGTCAGAGCTTGGCTATAAGCATCGCTGGATGATGCACCGTACGAAGGAGCACGAGGCGGCCAAAGGTGGCAGCAAGAACCTCTGGGAGTACAGCCATGGTTTCGAACAGGGCTTCGACAATGGCTGGGCTAGACGGATCCCAGAGAGAGATGATTGCCGCCTGATGAGCCCTGGCGAATCTTTCGCTCCTGGACCCCAGTAGGATCGTACTTCTAGTCGGTGCTAGCTCACCCGCGATCAAAATTCCCCGTTATTCCTTTTCCACCATACATCAAAATTCAGACTCCAATGTACATCTAGCTCATCCTGTTAAAACTTTGCCATCACTTGTTTCCGCCAAATCGAAATCGATCCACCGGATATAATGCAACGCGAATGATCTATTGTCCAGCATCGAGTATCAAAGGCACATTAGAACCAAGAAGGGACAGAAACCAGGATAGATAAACCAACACGTCATGACAGGCTCAATTACAAGGGATGTGAGATGAAATAGAGAAGACAGGATATAGGGAGAAAGGAGGAGATCATGCAGGATAGCGAACAAACGAGAGTGCAATGAGTGAAAACATGATATGAGGTCAGGGTGATGTGAGTGAAAACGATTGGACGACGACATCCGCGTGGCACAAAAGAGGACATGAAAAGGAGTGACGTAGTGGTATGTGATCGAGAACTACTTCTTTTGGATCACGTTGACGAGCCTAGAAGGGTTGACAGGAAGACGAGTTTACCGATGTAATCAGCAAGCGGTCAGTTATCAGGGAATGTGAGCGTACCAGTCCAGCCCCTCCTCCAAGCCTTCACCCTTTGTTGCACATGCCCCTCGGATGCTCCATTCTCTCCCTTTCTCACCATCGAGCCCAAGTGCATCACTCATTGCCCCTGGCGACAGAGCACCCTCAATATCCTTTTTAATGGGTCAGTGCACAAGGAATAGGAGACATTCATAGTGAGAAGCACACCTGCTTATTCGAGAAAATCAACAGGGGTACACCCTTGAGTTCTTCCTCCGCCAGTAACGTGAGGAGTTCCGACCGAGATGTTTCTAACCGCGCATGGTCCGCGCTATCAATGACGAAGATGATAGCTTTGGTGTTTGCGTAGTAACACCGCCAATAGGGTCTGATGCTGGTTTGACCTGGTTTGAATGGAGCGAGGTAACGTGGTGAAACGTGTCAGGGAGCAACAGGTGTGCAAATAGAGGATGAGGCAGAAGGATTGGGGTCGTTTAGGTTGGTTAAAGGATGGTGGTCCAGATGAACGAAGATACACCAGCCATGTATTAGATCCGACGGATTGACGCAAATCAGGGAGCAAAGGTCAGCGACGAAGACGAGGAACAACGCGTGGGCAAGAAGGAAGCATTACACGTACCTCCGAGGTCCCACACCTGGAACTTGATGCTTTTGTACTGTACGGTCTCAACGTTGAAGCCAATTGCTAAGCCACCGCCAAATAGAGTCAGCCTCCACACCAGCACAGTGGAGCATACAAGAACGCACTCGGAATCGTCGACACTACCTCTCCGATCTAAAGAAAGCCAAGTAGTCGTCAGACTTAGTATCAAGGCAGAGAAAAGGGACGCCGCCAGCGGCCGACACCGAAATATCGTTCCACAGGGGCGGTGGCCAGAAACGAATTGGGTACGGACCTGTAGCCGGTAGAGAATGGTGGTTTTACCCGCACTGTCGAGCCCGAGCATCAGTATTCTCACATCCTGGTCCTTGCTCCAGAATGCGAGCGAGCTGAGTGAGTCGAAGATGCTCGAGAACGTCACGCCCATGCTGGCCCCAGGATTATCTCAGCAAAGAAGTCGGTAGAGAAGGCGAAGTTGCGGGAAAGAGGTAGTGTAGTCGGCAGGGACTAGTGTAATGGTCGGTTTCTGAGGGGCAGGTGGGCCTCCGAGAAATATTCAGGCTCGACAGACTTTGTCACGAAGGTATTGTTATTGTTTGGACATGTTAGCCGCTGATCCTTCATATTCTTGATATTCCTTGGCAATTATGACCCATTCTGAGAGGATCAACGAAATGGAAATGAAAGGCTCTATTGCAATATGGTAATGTGGAGCACTCGGGGTAGAATATACAAGTAGTTTCGTGGCCGAGGTCGTCGTATGACCTATTCTTCGGGGTCTGTACCGTAACACTCTGGTGCCAAGTGGCCAAGGCACAGCAGCAGGTCCCACGGCGTTTTTATTTTAGCAACGGGAGGCAGCTCTCAATCACGTCGAGAACCATATCCACTTCTTCCTGGCTGACGTTTAGGCTTGGTACAAGCCTTACTGCGTCGCTTCCGGCCGTAAGCAGCAGGACTCCCCTCTCCCTCGCCATCTGCATTATTTGTCCAGGGTGGCTCGGATTCTTGAAAGCGATCCCTGAGATGAGACCGCGTCCTCGAAGCTCCGGATGGATGAGATCAGGGAAGAACAAGGGCAGCTGAGCCAAGCGGGAGCGAAGATGGGCAGAAACCGAGGAGAGTGAGGAAAGGAAAGCAGGGTCGGAGATCCTGGAGAGGACGTGGTGACCTAGACGCGTAGCGAGAGGAGAGCCACCAAATGTTGTTCCATGCGAACCTATTATAGAGAATGCAGCAAAGGGAAGACTCGTCAATAAGGCACTTGGAAGTCTGAAGCCACAGGTGAAACGAACCAATACTGATGGCATTGGCAATCTCATCAGTAACAAGAATGGCGCTAATCGGGAAACCATTGGCCAGAGGCTTGGCCATCGTGACGATATCAGGATGGCAGTCCAACGGCAAGGAGCTGTGTGCCCACATCGAACCCGTCCTGAAGAGCCCACACTGGATTCAACTGAGTCATTACCAGTTCCCCGATCATAGAACATTGTAAACAAGCTTACCTGAATTTCATCATAGATCAGCACCGCGCCGACCTCATTGCATCTCTTCCTCAACCCCCGCAAAAACTCGACCTCGCTTGCCCTCACGCCACCCTCACCCTGAATCGGCTCTACGATGACTGTGCAGGTTGTCTCATCAATCAACGACCGCATTGCTTGCTTGCTTGCATCATTGAGCTTGCCCACTCGAACACCAGGGATAAGCGGGGCGAACGGCGCTTGGTACTTTGGGTTGGTAGTCACGCTGAGAGCGCCCATTGTTCGCCCATGGAAACCGTTTTCAAAGCATACGATTCCAGTCTTCTCGCACGCGGATGCATCGCCGTTCGCGCTAGGGTTCTGAGCAAGCCAGCGATCTTTGGCGACTTTACGAGCAAATTTGAGTGCGCCTTCATTTGCTTCCGCACCAGTGTTGGAAAAGAAAACCTTTGCGCCCTTCTCTGCAGATGGCGATGAGTTTGGTGCGAAACCAAGCCCGCCATCGCGTTGGGTGAGTTGCACGAGCAGTTGTGCAAGTTCCCCGGCCCACTCGTTGTGGTACAGATTGCTCACATGTGAGATTTTGAGAGTCTGCTCGCGCATAACTTCTGCAAACTGCTCGTCCCCATGACCTAGGGCATTCACAGCGATACCTGCGGTGAAGTCCAGATACTTGCGGGAGGGTACGGCGGAAGATGAGGCTGTTGGCGATGAGGGAGCAACCCCCTCGTGTTGGGAAGAGGAAGAAGATGGAGAGGCCGCATAAACCCAGTTACCCTTGCCGTGGGTGATGATAAAGTCGGGGCGGGCATATGTGTTCAGGGTGTAGTTGGAGAAACGAGCGAGCTTGGTGGCCACATGTGAAGGGACAAACTCAGGGCCTTCCGGGTGGGTCACAGTGGTGTATTTAGTACTGGGCTGAATATTGGGACAGAACAGTAGGGGGGCAAAGGCGTGTGGTGTTGTTCGTGAACAACTCTAGGGTATCAGTGAACAAGAATGAGTCACGGCGAACCTTTGTAGAAGCATTCCTGTGGCCTCCAGAGCAAATTATTGCCCGAGACTTCCAAGGAGCAGTCTTTTTCGTCCGTAAAACGGTATGCATCGGGCTCAAGAAGAAAGACAAGACAAAGCCGAATGGCCGATCCTCAGATATTTTATGGAAATGGAATTGCGACAGTAAGAATAGAGGCTGGGATGCGATAGAGTAGGTCGTGGGCCGAAGAACGACAATGACAACACCGACTCAGTAAAACTACAACGCAGTGAGTCAATTCCTCGCAGAACAGACGCTCCCAAGTCTATGTTGTTGATACCGAGGGGGTTGTTGTTGTCAACCACACTCAGGCTGGGTCACAACATCCGCGACAAGTTGGTGAGGAGAGCTAGAAGACCCAGCCTCCATGGCAGCCTTTGTGTCATGTTGTGGATCTAGACAGCAGTCCAAATTCTCATTATACTCCTGTGCACTTCATTCGAACCAGCGTCCGTTCCAATCAAATGGTACCCAATGGTTGCAGTATGCCAGCTGCAGAACTTTCCTTTGATCGTCCACTTTCTGTTGCAAATCAGGAGGCGTGAATTTCTCCGATCATACATGGACCTCGACGACAAATGGGATTGGTAATGGCACCGCTGGCTATAGCGACAGCTTGTTGGCGAGCTCTCGCGATCCATCATAAATCCCTGAACACGTTCATAAAAGGCCCTCCTATTCACTGTCAATGATATTTGCGCTGGTGTTGTCCATCACAACCGAGTGGTGCTGAAACGAAGGTGAAATATTATATCATTATTGACATGCATCTGTTGCCGGCAACGTGGGTGCTTTTTATATCTCCGTGCCTTGAATCGTCGGCGCCTCCGACCGTCCCTCCCCCACCTTCTACCCCCCAACTCTTGTTCGGAATGGTTCCTCTTGCAGGGTGGAGAAATACCGTCCTCGCGACTTTGGCGGTGTTAGTCACTTCTGGAACTGCTAATGCTGCCACGCCCACTGTTTCATTGAAGAGTAAGGCTACTGTGCTTGGCACGAGCACGATCTACGGCCTCGACCAGTTTCTTGGGATTCCCTTCGCCCAGCCTCCAGTGGGGAAGCTACGATACGCTGCACCCTCCCCCGTCCAATATACCTCGCACACGGTCGTAAATGCGACTGCGTTTGGCCCCGTCTGCATGCAGGACACAGTAAGTCGCCATTTCTCATCGCACCCCCAATGTTGAATGAATAATCTTCAACCTCTCAATCTCGTCTCCAGTCCGACTTCAATGTTTCCCAGATGTCAGAAGATTGTCTTTCTATCAACGTCTTTCGTCCTACTGGTGTGAACGCAACTGCCAAGTTACCCGTCATGGTATGGGTGTATGGTGGCTCCTTCCTCAACGGCGGCAGCCCGTTGTATGACCCGACGGCTATCATTGATCGCAGTGTCCAATTAGTGAGTTACGTCCCTTGCACCCCTCATGTAAAGGGCGTGGGGAGGGGCGACATGCATAACCCACGTTTTGAGAACGTTTCAAATTGCTAATTTGTTTTTTTCCTACTCCAGAGCCAGCCAGTTATTTATGTGTCGTTCAATTACAGAGTCAACTCGTTCGGATTCCTCGCGTCATCTGAGGTGGCCACTGCAGCGAAACATGGTACGGCCGCTCTCAACGCGGGCCTTTACGATATTCAGGCCGCGTTCCGGTGGGTCCACGAGAACATCGCCAGCTTTGGCGGCGACCCTGCAAAGGTGCGTCGCTCGAGGTCGGCTCCTCCGGTCTCGATCCCCCTGACCATACATTCCTCGGCGGCCGCTTTGTCTAACCCAATCGGAATGCGTTTCATGACGGGGTGGCATTTACCTAGGTTACAGGTATGGGTTCCACGCTTCCCTTGGCCGAGGAATATTGCGTCGCTGATGGTGCCCCCTAATTATTAGCCTTCGGCGAGTCAGCAGGAGCAATCGCGATTGGCTCGTTGCTCGTGTCCGGACATGGTACGGCAGTTCAGAAACAAGGGCTATTTCGCAGCGCGATAATGGAGAGTGGTGCACCATCAGGGTAAGAGATTATGGAGCAATCTATCATGTTCATGATGCATTTTGATCCCCCTTTCTCTTCCATTCGGCGTTCGCAGCGATCCTGTGCCACCCCCTTCATACCTCAACCCACGCTATGAAGCTTTCGTGACTGCTGCGGGCTGTGGCGCTGCCCTTGCGAACAACTCTGCGCTCTCATGCTTGCGCGCTCTACCTACCGAGGCCATATATAAAGCCACCCTTTACTTGCTTTCGACCTCCACCCTGGCATTGCCTTTCAATCGTGTTGTGGATGGGTATTTCCATGATACACAACCTTCCAACCAGGTCCGGGCCAAGCGATTGGCAAGGATTCCCCTCTTGATGGGTGAGTCCATCTTCTGCCTTATTCACATTATCGACTGGTGACCCACACGGATCGGTGTCATTTCGTAGGAAATAACCTCGATGAAGGCACTTTGTTTGCTGCGACCACTGTCGATAACTCCACAGCATTTATCCCCGCTATTGAAGGTGAGCGTCAATAACACTCGGCTCAATAACGTCGACACAGACATCTGATTTCATCGATTCTCTACCTCCGCTGGTACGATCGTGCTAGCCGATCTCTACCTCAACGCGGCCTCATCAAAGACATTTGACAAATCCCTCATCCCAACGCTTGTCAAATTATACCCCGACAACCCTGCCCTTGGCTCGCCATTTGCCCCGTTGACTGTGTCTCCATCCTATCGATTCTACGAGCCACTCGCCACAAACCAGTACAAGCGCAACGCAGCTGTATTCGGAGACTCCCTGTTCCAGGCTGGCAGAAGGTTGTTGCTGGACGCATATCTCGCAATTGATAAGCGCTACCCTGCGTACAACTATCACTTTGTGCAGAATACCCCAGGGGCGACTCCTGCACTAGGCGTGTATCATTCAAGCGAGATCTCTTACGGTAAAATCTGCTATCTGCTGGATTCGTGGATTTTTTGGTGCTGACCCACTTTTATCGCATTATCCTCATAGTGTATGGAAAGTACGCGACTCTAAACGCTACCAGCGTCACAGGCCAAACATCACTCGTCATGCTTGATGCATGGTTGCAATTCGCTCACACCTCGTCACCAAATGGACAAAACTGCAAGTGTTCCCATTCATTATTCGGAATTCTGGCCAAGCGCATCTCCACTCACATAGCCTTTCCCACTACTCTCCTTCACAGTGCCTTCCTGGCCGATATACGGGACTTCCCGCACGACGATGCAGTTAGGAATCCCTGCCAATTCTACGACCACCAAAGTGACGACTCTAATTGAGGACACGTATCGGAAGGCGGGGCTTGCGTTCCTTAGTAGTGAGTCGTGGACTACCGCAACTTACATCTGAGTCCATGTACGGGGTAATGCGCCACTCGCATAGGTTCCCCGCCGTCAGTGTGGTGTGATGGGCCAGGCTCGTATATGTAACAATATTCTTCCCCTACTTCCTGCGTATCTATCGTTCTCCAGCTCTGCCTAAATCAGTAACACGGTGTGGTCATTGTGACGCTCTGGATAAATTTTGAGCCGGACATCGAGACTACATTTTCACCTATCCATTTAATACTTCAACTGAGCGCCGACTATTGTGGATAAATTGTGCTGAGAAGAGGGATATCACTTGATGTTTTGGCAGTGGAGGCACCCATCCAGAGGGGCCAATTCCTGTAAGCATCAGCACTTGAGCTAACTCCAAGCAAGATGAATGCATTGTCTGGTACAGCGCGATACGAAGAAGGAAGGAGATTGATGGTGTCATAGTTGAATCGATGCGGCTATTGAGAGAAACCAACAGGGCAAAGATTTAGACCTGTACATGTACAGATGAGGAGAATTCAATGGCAAAATCTCCAAGTGAGGACTATATAGAGTCGACAAGCTAGGAAAATCGGTGACTTCCGACAACGAGCTCCAACGAGTTATGATGGGAAGTGCATGTCTGCATCCACCAGTAAGTAGCTCGCCATTATGCAGGGTCTTCTAGCAATCGAAAGGGGCACATCAAGTCGTCATAGACCTCCCCAAAACCACCGCCACGGGTACGGGCTTTGGTGTAAGACATTTCACATCGATCGCAGTCTGCGCGCCTGGACTGCGCAGCTCCTGGCGCAGAACTGCTGAGGCCATCCATCACAAAGGGTTGATCGTGGGAAGCACTTCCGGGCATTCGTGACCGTTCAAACACTGCAATCCTTGCCTCAAGCTCCAAAGACCCTGCTCGCTGGATCTGTTACCGCCGCAGCAACTCAGCGAAAATGCGGTGCGCCCAGTCAGATAAAGGCATACTTATTAGAGTTTACATGCGTCCAAGTATCCTCGAAAGAAAAAGGCTGCAAATAACTGGGCAGGCTGTGTCTGCCATTCAACAATTCATGACCGTTCGGTATTGAGGGGGCGTGAGGAGTCGTGGGTAATAAGATCCAAGATATGAGGACCATTGCTGTGGTTTCACAACAGCCTTGAGAAGGTGGCGCAAGCGTAGTCGCGGGATCATCTTCTCCGACCCTGGTCATGTCCATCACAACCATATTTTCATATAAATTCTGGAGCACTGGGCTATATATGATTTTTTCTGAAGCATCAAACAGCTCAGTTCTACTCCCTGCTCCTCAGATCCTGGTTCGCAATGGCTTTCGCGAGCTGGAAGATTTCTGTCTTTACAGCCTTAATTGTTCTCACTAATCTTGAGAGTGTCTCTGCCAACGCTCCAATCGTGTCTATTAAAAGTGGGGCTACCATTGCTGGCACAAGCACGGCCTACGGTCTTGACCAGTTTCTCGGCATTCCCTTCGCCCAACCTCCCGTGGGCAAGCTCCGATATGCCGCGCCAGCGCCGACCTCTTATAGTTCGACCTCTGTTATCAATGCTACTAGCTACGGCCCCGTATGCGTGCAAGACACTGTAAGCTTGCCTGGTGGTTGTGCTGGTTACGAATGTGATGATGCTCCGTTCATGCTCCTAGCTAACCATTTCCCCTCTAGTCCTATTTCAACGTTTCTCAGATGTCAGAAGACTGCCTCTCTGTGAACGTCTTTCGCCCTACTGGTGTGAACGCGACCTTCAAATTACCAGTCATGGTCTGGGTTTATGGTGGCTCATTCCTCAACGGCGGCAGCCCATTGTACGACCCGACAGCTATCATTGACCGCAGTATACAGCTAGTAAGTTATCTTATTGGAAAGGCTTTCATCCTTTCCCAGAGGCGCATAGTAACAGCCATTTACCTCCACCTTCGGCGAATAACAATCCACTCATCCCCTTGCTACCCTAGAGCCAACCTGTCCTCTACGTGTCCTTCAACTATAGAGTCAACTCTTTCGGCTTTCTCGCGTCCTCAGAAGTGGCTACTGCCGCAAGCCATGAAACGGCTGCCCTCAATGTGGGGCTTTACGACATTCAAGCCGCGTTCCAATGGGTACAAGAGAATATTGCCAGCTTTGGTGGCGATCCTACCAAGGTCTGTAATCCTGGGATGGATTTTCTGGCTTACGACAGCAGATACTGACAAATTTATTCGGTGGGAACCGAATTCACTTCGCGATACGCTTAACCTTGCGTAGGTGACAGGTACGAATATCAAGGCTCAGTAAATTGTGATTCCCGAACTCAAGCCTTTCAATGAAATCGTTTAGCATTCGGAGAATCATCAGGAGCAATAGCCATTGGATCGCTCCTCGTCTCGGGGTGTGGCACTGCCGTGCAGAAACAAGGCCTCTTCCATGGTGCCATAATGGAAAGCGGCGCCCCGTCAGGGTAAGTAGCACCACGCTCATAGAAGCTGAGTCGCTAATCGGGCCCAACGTTCTTCCATCTACATTTCCAGCGATCCTGTACCTCCCCCTTCGTATCTTGACCCACGCTACGAAGCCTTCGTGACTACTGCGGGCTGCGGCGCCGCACTCGCGAACAACACCGCGCTCGCATGCTTGCGCGCCTTGCCAACCGAGGCCGTGTATGAAGCTACTCTCTACTTGCTCTCCACCTCCACTCTTGCATTACCTTTCAATCGTGTTGTGGACGGGTACTTTCATGACACCCAACCTTCGAATCAGGTCCGGTCGAAGCGGCTGGCGAAGATCCCTCTAATGATGGGTGAGTTCAGTAACCGAGGCCGATTTTATTAGCTACCCTCCACTGATACAGGTGAATCCTATCCTAACTGATTCCGTAGGTAATAATATGGACGAAGGAACCTCATTTGCCGCAACCTCAGTGGCCAACTCTACAGAGTTCATCCCTGCCATCGAAAGTGAGCATCTTGCACTTCATTGCCTCCTGATTGTTTATCCAGCCATCACCATTACTCTGCTGACATACCCGACCAATTGTTTCCTGCTCTTAGCCGACCTCTACACTAATGCAGCCTCGTTGAAGACACTCAACCAAACCCTCCTTCCGACCCTCGCTAAATTATACCCCGATAACCCCGCCCTCGGTTCTCCTTTCGACCCTCTGGGAGTATCTCCTTCATACCGATTTTACGAGCCACTCGCGACGAACCAGTACAAGCGCAACGCAGCCGTGTTCGGGGATTCACTCTTCCAAGCCGGAAGGAGGCTACTTCTTGATGCATATATTGCGATGGATAAATTATACCCCGTCTACAATTACTATTTCGTACAGAATACGCCAGGAGCAGCTGCAGCGCGAGGTGTTTACCATTCAAGTGAAATCCCGTTTGGTGAGTCCCAAGGCAAATTGCGCCAATTTCTCATTGCCCATACACGCTTAGAGGTGCATGGAGGCATACACAGCTTACTGGTACTGATGATCATTCCCTTTTGTAAAGTGTATGGTAAATATGCAGCTTCCGACGCTACCAGCGTTGAAGGACAAACGTCCCTCATTATGCTTGACGCATGGCTTCAATTCGCACACAACTTGTCGCCTAATGGGTTGAATCGTACGTTGTCCCCTATACAACTGGTGTCTCTTAGGGGTTTTGGCTGACGTCCTCACCACTCGTGGTGCCATCTCCTCAGTGCCTACATGGCCGACGTATGGAATTTCCCGCACCACAATGCAGTTCGGGATTCCAGCCAATTCCACAGCCACAAACGTCACGGCTCTGATTCAGGATACGTACCGTCAGGCAGGAATCGCCTTTTTGGGAAGCGAGCCTTGGACCACCGCGACATATATCTGATTAGACTTTTAAGAATAGTTATTTATAACTTGACGGAGGCTTTTATGTCATTCGTGGTCATTGCTTCTTCTGGCCTCTGGTGTTGTGGTCATTCTGTTCAAATGGCAGGGTACCTCTAACTAACCCAACAATTTTATTGGAACGGATATTGATCGTCATCCTTTTCATCCATCTGGAGTTTTGTTGACATTTGTGAAATGGGATAATCACTTCTGGAGCAAATCTTAGGAATATCGACCGGCAGTCTCGCACGGACCTATGCAAATCCAGTAACAAGAGAACATCCCGGGGAAGACACCCAGTCCACATGCGAATACAGAAAATCCATGGTCAAAACGCGAACCCAAACAGAATGCTAAGCGACACAGAGTGAGAGGTAACGAGATCTAAAGGTCTTGAGGTCCTGTCCATGCTGAACTCATCAGGAGATTCATGGGGGACTGTCGGTAGTTGTCGGTGATAATCTTGTATGAAGTCAGATTGATTTGGAGCATCTGGGCATTCGAACCGTAAAGTGGCCACTTTGGCACTACAAATAATGCATCCAGCTGTATCAGTCCACCAACTATTGGTAGGTCAATGCAGTTATGTATCACGTACGGTCATCCGCATTTGGATTGAGCGTCCAAGCAAAATTAATCCATTGGTTCATCATTGTGAGCGATGTACTCGCTATAGAAGCCGTGAGGTCGGCGGCGGCTGCGAAACCATAGACTGTTGTAATATCAAAATGTTCAGCGGTAAAACATGGACACCAATACGCCAATGGCTCACCATAGTTGAGGTCGCTTGCATGGGAGACACCCAAAGTTGGATTACTTCCTGGGGTATTGGTGGCAAACAAATAGGAATAGCAAGGAAAGCTAGAATTCTTCGTAGTGTATGTCTTCAGTAATTGTCGGCGCCCTAGATAACAGTAGAGGCATCATCATTAAGAAGCAGCTCAAGAAACGAGATGGAGAGAACTGACCACTCTGGAATAAGGAATCTCCGATTATGGAGGCCAGCCGCTTGAACTGGTTTGTGCCACCATAGAACCGATACCCCATAGATGTGTTGGTAGGGTAGTACGGGCTGCCTTGAGAGGGGTCGTCAGGGTATAATTGCAGCGCCTGCTGCAGTGTGGCGTTAAAGGCAGTGATGTTCTCCGTGAAGACGCGTGCTAGCGGAAAGTCTTTAAAACGCAACCTTATGATACGATGGGAGGGAGTGATACGTACGAGTGAAGAACGCGTCTATTCCGGCAAGGTCGACAACATTCGTTGGAACGAATTCAGTCCCTTCATCAAGGACGTTCCCTGAGATATAGCCATTAGGCCAATACAACTGTCCGCAAAGGCTGAAACGCATACCAGTAATCAATGGCACGAAAGCAATCCTCTGAGCGCTCAGGCTTTCAGACGGAGTTCGATCATGGAAGTAGTTATCAATAACACGATTAAATGCCCAAACAGCAGTGCTTTGGGATGCGGCAGTGGTGGCGGCATCGTAGAGCGCCTGGGCAGAGACGCTACGGAGGCAATCAAGAGCAGGTGATGATGAACAGCCAGCAGCATTAGCGATGCTGGAATAAAGATCGTCTCTGGCGCTGGGTGGGGCTACATCGGCTCTGTAACAATCAGTTAACATTTGCTTATAGTATTGCGGTGGGTACATGGAGGGCCTGGCTTACCCTTGGGGAGCACCACTCTCCATGATTGCAGCACGAAACAAGTTCAAATTCGACACTGCGCTGCCTCCGTCCGCGGTGAGGAGGGAGCCGATTGTTATGGCTCCCGATGACTGGCCAAAAACTAGTTCGCATGAGCTTTCGAGCCAAGAAAGACAGATCCTAATACATACCAGTAACCTTGCTAGGGTCTCCTCCAAATGCTTCTATATTGTTCTGCACCCATTGAAGGGCGAGCTGCATGTCATATAGACCAGCGTTCAAGGTTGCTGTTCCCGCAGAGGCAGCAGTATCTAGCTCTGTTGACGACAGGAAGCCGAAAGCACCGAGTCGATAGTTGAACGACGCGTAGATAATCGGTTGGCCCTGTATACGATATGAGAAGTACTACTCGCAACATCTGGAGCCAGAGCAGCAACGCACTCTCATCATGCTTTGAAGGACAAGTAGGGTTGAGTTGTACGACGAGGAACTTCCTGAAGTGAGGGAGCCTCCGTATATCCAAACCATGACAGGAAGCTTCGCATCCGATGGAACGCCTGCAGGCCGCACAACGTTCATTGTCAAGCAATCTTCGCCCACTGTACTTGGATCGGACTATATTTCGACCAAAGACAATCAGCTCGGCTCATAACTAGCCCTTTTGCACATAACAAAATGACAGACCGTTGCCTGAACACAGGCTACACCATAAGTAGACCCATCATAATAACGGGTAGAGTCCGCTGTCATCGCCTGGGGTTTGCTAAAGCGAAGTATCCCAGTGGGAGGCTGGGCAAAGGGTATTCCGAGAAATCCCTCAATCCCATGTTGAGGATCTGCGACACCCCCAACAACACCACTGCCGTCTGGGAGGGTTATATTGAGTTGAGCGAGCGAGATAAGGGATTGCGCGCTGAAAGGCGTGGAATAATCCACGAAAGACTCTAGCAGAGAGCCTCGAGGAGGTGGTGGGCTTAAATACGATATGTAGTTCACCGCTCTCTTGATAAGCGGAAGAGAGCGTGAGGCCTCGTGGCTAGGAAGTTGAGGCTCAGGAGGGACGATCCAAGCATGACAAATAGAAGCAATAGACAGAAATAGCAGAACCAATGTATTGTGCTGCCAAATCCTCGAGGTGACCATACTGAGACTTTGGGAACAGACAAGAGTTTATATTGTCCAGGAGCTTGCCAGATAAAGGTTAGATGAATCTTGGCATTACTCTGTTGGAGTATGTCCTTTTTATATATCAGCTCTACCAGGGCTGTGGCGTTTTGGGCCGAGATAAACAAAGGAATTGGCTCGATGGCCTTGAGCGGGTGTTGGTGAGGTTGTTTGGACAACTTGAAGTCTGTTTGACCCGAACCCTTCGACATCAACGGCTTGATGCACTTACCTCCAGACCTTGTTGTGTCTATCAATCGAATACTGGACGACCAAGATGACCAAGAAGACCAATTAAATGCACTTGACGGAGGGTTTGACCCAATATCTACCTTGAATACTCTTCTGCCTGACGGTTCGTTACATCTGGACCACACTCTCGATACACCTTGCGTCTCATGAGAGAGATATTATACTTCATTAGAAAAAGCTCTCGAACAGCTGGAGGCTGTTCAAAATAAGCTGAATGAGGATAAAGCTAAGATTCAGGAGGAGCTGGACTTGCTCATGACTGAGCTCAAAGCCGACCAAGCTCCCGAGCGTATGCAAATCATTCAAGAGCTGATATCGGTATGAAGATAATCACCGCAAGACCAATCGCACAAGCTGATCGTTCCAGCAATGAACTTCTAGGAATTACTCTCACAGCTCAACCGAATACGGGAGAAGGCTTCTGAGTCTGAGGCCGTCGTTAGAGAAATTACCAAGGATATTCAAGCATTAGACCTCGCGAAGAAAAACATCCTTCAGAGCGTCACAACTTTGAGGCGATTCCAGATGTTAGGTAAGCTGGCACTTTCACTCTCCCCATCGCCAATTCTTGAATTTTCTTCACACCACGTTGGTGGCATCCTCCACAGCCAATGTTGTCGGTCAGCTGGAGCGCCAGCTACCATCTCGCAAGTATGCGGAAATCTCCCAAACGGTCTCCGTAGGTCTTCTTAGTTCTTCAACATCCCAATGGCTGAGAAAAATCGTCTAGGCAATGCGCGAAGTCGCTGCGGTTTTCAAACAATACACTGCGATAGAGCGTGTTAACACGGTGTGGAGAAGAGTACAAGAACTTCAAGGCAGTCTCCGCACTATGCTCGATGAAGATTTTGATGCGTTGTCAGTCATGCTTGCACCATCATCGGCTATTGCTTACGGTTATTGCCCAGCTTCTTGCACGACAACTCAAAAGAGATCGACACTGCATCCCTCAGTGACGCATGTCTTGTGGTGGATGTTCTGGGGCCCGACGTCAGGCATGTTGAGGGTTCCATGGCTCCGTAACTACCAGGCGACTGATTGGTCAAGAGTAGGAACCACATCGTGGACCGCTATTGCGCCATCGAACTTCGAGAGTATCGGCGAATATTCAGGGCAAACGACGAGGTGAGAGAACTCAGCCTCCGTTCGTCCAAATCCTTGACAGTTGGAATCATGAACAACGAAAGGCTGGTCAACTGGATAATATCTCTCGACGATTTGCCTGGTTCCGACGCATCATGAACAGTCACGATGAAGAGCGAGCTGCAGTCTTTCCACCTGCGTGGAAAGTCGGCGAACACCTCTTCGCTCGATTCTCCGAGATAACTAGGTCATTCTTTATTTTATCTTGAAGGGACGCCTATTGACTAAAGTCTCAGAGATGACATGGTTGTTGCATTGAACAAAGCTGGTTCGTCTCTTACCGTAGCATTACTCCTGGAGGGACTACGGCAAACCTTGGATTTCGAACAATCGATGGTCACCAAGTTTGGGATGCCAGTAAGTTGTTCCCATCCTTTGGTTTGAGAAATGACAATGAAAGATATCGCCATTCCTGCAGATATCGGCCCTTGTGCAACTCTCTGTCTTGAGAGGAGAGTCTAAGCCTATCTCCTCAGCTTTTGATGATCATATGGGGATATTTGTTGATGCCCAGGACAAGTACGTGCTAATGCCTGGAATGTTACGTATCTATTCATCACATTCACTGTCCCTATCAGAGCACTATCCGACATGATATCAGCGTACCGCGGTCCAAAAGCTCGCACTTCGCTCGACGACGCGTCCAACAGAGAAGATGGTGGGGCGATGCCCCCTGTCCTACCATCGTCCACAGAGCTCTTCTACTTTTATGGGCAAAACCTTGACCAGTGTGCCAAGTTTTCCCACAAAAAGCCATTATTTGAGCTCTCGAATGTTCACAGGAAGTGGCTTCGGCTATACGCTGGTAAGATGCACCTCGTCACGAATCAACCATCTTGAGTGCTTACACAGGTTATTCCCAGAGGATATCCTTATTGCTGGTCTCAAACGGTGCGTGTTGGCCCGATATTCCCGCCACTCCTCTGCTTCTTTCTTAAGATGACCAGTTGTACCTTTCCAGACCTACCGATCGCGAGCGACGATCGTTTGATGGGCGGTCGAACGCCGCTGACATACGTACTGCATGTCTCATCCTGAACACAGCCGAGTACTGTCAAACTACTGCCTCTGAAGTAAGCCCCACTCTTTACTTCCGTAGCGCCGCCAGACTTAGCTAACGATTCTCTTTAGCTAGAGGACAAAGTGCGCGAGAAGATTGCAGATGAATTCAAGGAGCAGGTGTCCTTCCTGACCGAGCGAGACCTATTCCTAAGGTGCTTTCGTCCGCTTCATCTCAATCCAAGGCGCCAAACAAAATTGACACCTCAATCTGTAGCGTGATCTCCTCAGCCATCGTCACCCTGCTTCGCGAACTGGAAAACTCTTGTGATCCTCATTTCACTACTTTGACAAGAACTTTGTGGGCAGCTGTGAAGAATGTATCAGCACAGTCAGCATACATGAATGATCTTCTACCCGCAATTGGGCAAGTCGTGGACCCTGCACGGGACCTTGTGGAGAAGAAGAAGTATCTTCGAAATTTCTACGATAAGGCCTCATCGTACGGAACATCAATCACTCCTGCTATTCCTCCCTGACTGATTTGTTGGTGCTTCATAGTCTACTATTGGCGCGCTTCACCAACGCTATTGTGAAGAGTCGGCCGATCAAAGAAGCTGGCGCTCAACAGGTAAACTATAGCTTGCCCTCCTAATATTCTTCCTTTACTAATTAGCATCTTGACAGCTGTTACTTGATCTGCAAGCTCTGAAGGGAGCGCTGCTCAAGCTCCCAGGCCCTCAAGTGGAAAGTGGATTCACCTCGTACGTAGTCTTAACGCCACCAAGTTTGTTGCTCATTGCCCCATCCAGATATACCCGCAACATTACAAGCACGACGGGGAATCTTGAAAAGCTGCTTAAGATCCTAGATGTCCCAGTCGTGCGTTTCCACTTATTTCGCTTATCTGAAGGGCCTAATGACAATTCGTCTTCAGGATCCCCAAGACGAATTCATCCAAAATTATACCCTACTAATCGGCGACATGTCGTACACCAACTTCCAAAAAGTACGTCTCACAAAAAGGGTATAAGCTCTTTTGACTAGTTGCTTATTTCATACTATAGGTGCTCGATCTCAAAGGGACACCACGGGTGGAGCAAGGCATTCTGATTGACAACTTCGTCACATTCACCAGCACGCGCGAACACCTCGAGGCAACTTCATTCCTCACTAGCATTGATATGGATCCACCGGCGCAGGTTCAGCCAATGGCTCCAGCCGCGTCGAGCAGCGCAGCTGTGGCCGAAGCTAGATCGATCTTTAGCGGCCTCACGTCACCACCCCCAGAGTCGTCGGGAACTTCTACACCCACCCTAGGGCTCGGTTCCAGCACATCCGAAAGGAGAGAGGTCTTCTCAGATCTGAAGCGGTTGGTTGGGTTGGCTGTACGACGGGATCGTGAACAGCGATAATCGACATCCCATATCACTCGTTAGTATGTGTGGTGTGGAATATGACCCCAATGGATTAGGTTCAATTATGATGCTGCGACGTTGATTACCAACTTCCCAACCGTTCCGCGGCTGGCAATATCAATCTGCGCTTGCCGAACCCCTTCAGCTGAGAACGGATACTCCTTGCGAATGAGAACCTTGACGCCGTCTTCCGCTACAAGGCGGAAATATTCCTGGCTGTAGTATTCGGCTTCTTCAGGGGTTTCCGTGTATACTCCAACCCTACAGGTGATGAAACAGGGTCGGTCAGGACAGTCTACTAAGATGGAGGAAAACAGAAGATAAGTGCTTACTTGGGGCGGATGACCTTCAGGTTTTTAGCTCCGAGCCTGAGCACTGAGAACGGTGGGACAGCCCCACTTGCATTCCCGATCGTCACGATTGTTCCCTTGCGCGCAATGAGGTCAAAGTTCACATCCCATCTGTGAAAGGGTCATAGTATCCATTAACACAAAGTGACGAAGCGCAGATAAAGTGGTGAACCCACGTATCCTTGCCAACACCATCAAAGACGGCATGGACGCCACGACCCTCAGTGAGCTTCAGAACGGTCTCGACAAGGTTGTCATCGTAAAGCACGACGTGATCTGCACCGTGCTCCTTCGCGAGCGCCGCCTTTTCGGCAGTGGAAGTCGTCCCAATAACATGAGCACCGATAATCTTCGCGATCTATCAAAGGGGAAATTCGCATATTCAGGTCAGACTTAGAAACGCGCGCAGCTTTCGACCAGAAAAGGCCTTTAGCAGAGAAGAACGTGCCTGAAGAAATTGAAGCCCAAGGCCACCAGCAATCGCATGGATAAGGATCCAGTCTCCCTTCTTGACCTCGTAGGATTCTTTGAGAGCCGTGAGCGCCGTAAGACCCTGTGTGATAGCTGCCCCAATGCGCTTGTCAAAGTTGGGAGTGCTCGGAACTTTGACAACGTGCGACCAGCGGTATACAATATATTGGGCCATACCGCCGGGACCAGACAGCTAAATAGGGTTAGATGGCAATATCACTTGCATCAACTCAAGTGACACATCGGGGAAGAACAAATACAACAATCCCTGCACGTACTGTTGCTACTCGATCGCCAAGCTTGAAACCTTTCTTCTTGTACACCTCATTCTCCAGGACTTCGGGGGATGTTGGGAGCTTAACGATAATTCCAGATGCTTCTTGGCCAAATGTGTACGGATAAGGTACTTTGTACAGTCCTGTGCGATGATAGGTATCGACTGCGCAGATAAACAAGAATGTATGCTTAGATGTATGCTGATCGAAGAGCGAGCAAGTATGGGAGGGTAGATGGGAGGTCTCTTCGCTTACTAAAGTTAACCCCAGCCCACTCTACCTTGATAAGGACCTGATCGGCCGCAGGCACAGGAGTGTCGATTTCATTGAACTCGATCACCTCTGGTCCACCGGTTCTGTTCATCTGCACGGCATGGCACTTGAGAGGAATCTCGCTGGAGACATTGGAGGCCATGTTGGACAGGATTTCTTTTGCGCCAGTAAGCGGTTGTACAATGGTGGAATAGAACCGGGGTAGTCAATACGTAGCAAGCCTAAATGAGTCCAGGTTGGAAATCGATGTTTGCGGGGCGCAGCTTACAAGGGCAACTTTACTCCAGATTTCGGCCTGGTCGGGGAGAGTACCTATAAGTAGCAGGAGAGAGATAGCAAGTCACATGTGGGCGGGCTCAGATTTCGTTAGAATGACTAAGGTCGTGCAAGATTACATCATTCCCTGTCCCCTCCTCGCTTGATTTAGTGCTACATAACCCAGAGAAGGAAAAAAAATGCGATTATGATTAGAGCTTTGGCAGAAGCCCAAAGAGGACGTGACAAAAAAGAATTCTGAATGCGTGACATCGGGATATTCGCACGACATTTTCGCGCAAGATGGCCTCCACAGAGACCAAGCCGTTGGACGGCCGAAACATTTGTGAACATCGCGCCTTTAGATAGCCGTAGCTATGGCGTTGCGGCCTCGAAATGCACGAATATTACAAACCGCGAAGCAGCAACTGAGCTCGTCCATTCCAACCTCCACACAATTTCGGAATCAACAACTGTTCACCCGGTCATTGGCGAAATCATTACTAAGAGATCCCGCGCACCCCTTCAGAGCCCACCCTCTCAAGCGTACACCTTATCAGTGCGCTAAACTCACCCTCATCTCCCCCACCCCGCGACCGTATTCTTCGATGTCTATCCCAGCCAAGTGCCATGCTATTCAGATCTCCAAGACTGGTGGACCTGAGGTCATCGACTTCAACGAGATTGACACGCCGACCCCAAAGCCGGAAGAGATTCTAGTCAAGGTGGAGTGGGCCGGGGTCAACTATAGTCAGTCTTCTTTCCATAATGTCAATACCACTTTTAGGCTGATCCCCTAGCTTCTCGAACGGGCGATCGTCGACTTCGATCTTCTGCATCGATATACCCTCCCCTCATAACTCTGCTCGTGATGGGCTATTGTACATTATACAGTTGACACCTATCATCGTGGTGGTCTTTATCCAGTACAATTCCCCTTCACCCTTGGCCAAGAGTGCACAGGCACTATCGTCAAGCTCCCCACTTCTTCTCAAGTCCTTGAGGATGATGCCTACAAGCGACGAGGTTTCCAGCTTGGTGATCGGGTGGCAGTCGTAAGTGCTTCCCGTTGCTTCAGCTGATGAGCTGCTTTATGAGGTCTTATAATGATTCTTCCTCAGATTATCGCGGGCTCATTTCGGGAATACGTCCCTTCCACCTGGTCTCGCGTCTTCAAAATGCCCGAGGGCATCGATCCTCGATACGGCGCTGCTCTTCTCCAGGGTTTCACAGCACTCACCTCCGTGCGCGAATCGTATGTGCTCAAGAAGGGCGACTGGATCCTCGTCCACGCGATTGCAGGCGGACTTGGCCTGCAATACGCACAGGTTCGGCAATCTTATTCCGAGTTTATATGCTCCTAAATGATTGGGCATACCTGAGGCTGACACTGGTTCTTTTCTGTAGATTGCAAAGCTCTTGGGGGCGAACGTCATTGGGACTACCTCGACTCCAGAGAAAGCCGAACTAGCAAAACAGAACGGGGCGGATCATGTCATCCTGTACTCTCAGCAAAACGTGGTGGAAGAGGTCCTCAGGCTCACAGAGGGCCGAGGCGTCAATGCCGTCTTCGATGGTGTTGGAAAGGATACGTGAGTGCTTCCGAAAGTCTCTTTATCACTTTCACGACTCCTAAAATATACAACCCTAACATGATACGCGTAGATGGGAAGCAAACTTCGACCTTATTGCGCGAAAAGGCACCATCGTGTCCATTGGTAATGCAAGTGGCGCTCCTCCACCGTTCTCTGTGCTCAAGCTAGGCGCCAAGAATATCACCGTTCTTCGCCCTGTGTGCGTAACATTGTTTCCTTTGTGCCGGTCTATACAATCCTGACGTGAGCCTTGACAGCATGTTCAACTATATTGTCACTCCTGAGGAATCTGAGCATTACTCTACCGAGTACTTCAGCCTCCTCAAGCAGGGGGTGAACATCCAGATCCACAAGGAGTACCCATTCTCTGCCGATGGTGTGCGCCAGTCTCAGATTGACATCACTGGTCGTGGTACGACGGGCAAGCTGCTCATCAACTTCGGCACTGGAAGCAAGCTGTAATGAAATTTTCCTGTTCTTGACGCATGGTTCTTGTTAGCAATAATGTACACGTAGTATGTAAAAGCACGATGCCCAAAAGAAGAAATGGAAGACTCACAATCGTCAATGGGCTGATGGTAGCTCGAGATCGCGGATGCATTCCTCGTGGCAATGTAGTGGCGCAATACTTCCTAGAACCAAGATTCCTCCGAAAATGGGTGTCCGGCTCTTGACGTCATGCAGCCGCCGACGTCGATCGCCAAGAACATGCATTCAGTTCCCGATGGAGGCAGACAGAGGATTGCAAGACATCCTTATTTGGGGTTACCCTTTCTCTCCTTCACCGTCGTTTCATAGGGCCTGAACGCGTAAAGTTACCAGATAACATGTTTGAATTTCTTGCGGAGCTGGCTGAACGTCATGCCACTGGGTGGATCGACAAGGTCTGTTCTCAGTCTTACTCTACGCCTGGTTCATCCTGTCCTCTGATAGTGCCACATGATAGGGCTTGATCCCAGACTTTCTTCTCCGTGCTGGCGTGCGCGCCCTCCTACGAATTCGCAAGGCTACTCTCGCCAGGGAAGCTGGACCCACTATCACTTCCCGCAATGAGTTCATGTACGCGTATATCGCGTCTCTTGATGAGCGCAGCATCGCTGTGCACACCAAAGAGGCGAACCAACAGCACTACGAGGTGTCCACAGAGTTCATCGAGAGCTGTGTCGGCCCGTACATGAAGTACTCGTCCTGCTACTATGAGGGGATCGAGAAGGACAATAGGACGAGTATAAGCCTTGCTCAGGCGGAGATTGCGATGCTGGAAATCTATTGCGAGAAGGCCAAGCTGGAGGATGGCATGGACATATTGGATCTAGGATGTGGGTGGGGTTCGCTGTGTCTGTATCTCGCCAAGGTTAGCTCTTCTCCCCGTCCGTGTTATTCCCTTTTCCTTCGTACCATTAATGATGGATAATAAATAACTCTCTCGTCTTTCCAGAAATATCCCAATGCTCGTATCCATGCCCTGTCCAACTCGTCAACACAAAAGCTCCATATTGACTCCAAGGGATTCCCAAATTTGACAGTCCACACTGGGGACGTTCAGGTCTTTGATTTCCCGGCGGATGTACGGTGAGTATCCTTGTATTAAATTGAGGTTTGATTACCAATAGACCAGTCCTGATACCCCACATCCCCCTATGAACTCGTAGGTTTGACCGTATTCTAAGCATCGAGAGTGAGTGGCACATGTCGATAGCCATATGTGTCGCGCCGACTCATTATATCCTTCATCACTCTTGCAGTGCTAGAGCACATGAAGAATTATCGGAGTCTATTCTCGAAGATCGCTTCGTGGCTCAAGCCAAACGAGTCTGCTCATGGGAGTGATGGCTCGCTATTCTTTGCTCATATCTTCTGCCACAAAGATACTCCGTATCATTTCGAGGATGGGGACGGGTGGATGGCCCAAACTTTCTTCTCAGGTGAGCAACGGAGTCGCCATATCCCACAAAGCTACTGCCCGCATCCTTGACTAAATTATACAATACTTGACAAACATTTCCCAGGGGGGACGATGCCATCTTTCGATCTGTTCACATACTTCCAAGAGGATATGGTGCTCCAACGGAAGTGGTGGGTGAACGGGCGACACTATTCTCGCACCCTCGAGGACTGGCTCAAGCTTCAAGATAAGAACAATCGGAATGGGTCGAGCATTAAGGCGCTAAAGAAGGATGCTGTCCTAAAGGGCATGCCGGAGAGCGAGGGGGCAGCGAGCTTCTATCGCTTCAGACTATTCTTCGTCACGTGTGCAGAGTTCTTTGGTCTGGATGGAGGAGAGACATGGGGGGTTGGGCACTACTTGTTCAAGAAGCGGGAATAGATGTAGCGAATAGGATATTTGGCGCTTCCAGAGCCTGTTCTAACTAGCCACGAGGCAAAACCAATGTGGCTGCCAACCCATGAGGAGGAGCGTGACGTTGCGCTCGTCACACGCAAAAAAGCTTCCCGTTCAACGCAAAACAACGATGTCGCACCATCCCGCCGCCGCTTCTTCATCAACAGCAGCTCCAACCTCGAGCGACTAGTGCGTACATTATCGTTGACATGAATGAATCCGATCGCTTATGTGCTTCACCTAACCATGAATTTTGGGCGCGCGTCTGGACTTACTCCTCCGATCTCGTGTGGCACACCATTAGCTATGCCGATTCGTACGCGCATTTCGGTAAGATCTATTCTAGAAGATAATTATAGGTGACTCAAGCGATTTTTGATATCGAACATACTATAGGTATTCACGAGGAGATGTTGAAGGACACCGTCCGAACGGGGTCATATCGTAATGCGATCGTAAATAATGCTCACCTGTTCAAGGGGAAGACGGTATTAGACGTTGGGTGTGGTACTGGTATTCTCAGCATGTTCGCTGCTAAAGCTGGAGCAAAGCATGTTGTTGGTGTATGTCCGTTCCATTTCGGTGTTCGCTAACCGTACTCATGCCTGACATATAGATCGACATGTCGAATATTCTCGACCAAGCTCAAAAGATTATCGAGGCCAATGGCTTTGCCGATTGTATGTATAATCCATTCCCCAGTTGTTGCCGATCCATGGCATTGTTGATGATTTGTCTGGCTATAAGGTATCACTCTGGTCAAAGGAAAACTAGAGGAGGTCGAGCTTCCCCTTCAACAATTCGACATCATTGTCAGCGAGTGGATGGGCTACTTCTTGTAAGCTTGGATGTTTCTGCATGATGAATGTCCGCGGATGAGACCTCCTTCACCAGGCTGTACGAGAGCATGCTTGACACCGTGCTGTTAGCGCGAGACAAGTATCTGGTATGTCGTAGTATGATCCATCATCCATTGGCTACCTGATTGATTTTGGTATCATTACAGGCTCCAGGCGGTTTAATGTTCCCTGACACTGCGGCGATATATCTCGCTGCCATCGAGGACCAGGAATACAAGGATGAGAAAATCAACTGTCAGTACTTTTCTATCTATATGAGTTTGGTTTATGTTGATAGAGGAACAATGTAGTTTGGGAGAACGTTTACGGCTTCGATTACAGCTGCATTCGAGAGATCGCGCTACGAGAGCCTCTTGTCGATGTGGTGGATGTCAGATCTGTTGTCACCGATCCTTTCATGCTAAAGGTGTGTCATGGCTTCTCTTTAGTAGATATTTGCCGTCTCATCGCATCTTGGTGTACGCCAGGAAATTAACCTCCTAACGGCAAAGAAAGAAGACCTCACCTTCACGGCTGATTTCAACCTGAAAGCAAGCCGTGATGACTGTAAGTGTATTGATATCAGTGTTATTTTCACTAGTGCTATGATATATACATTTATTTCCCCCTATAGTAGGTCATGCCTTCCTCGCCTGGTTCGACATTACATTTGCATGTTGCCACAAACCCGTCCGGTTTAGTACCGGACCACATGCTAAATATACCCACTGGAAGTACGTACTTCTATGTCTGGTTTCCTTTTTTTGCTATTAATGCATTGGCACTACAGGCAAACCGTCTTCTACCTGAAGGACACCCTGACCCTTCAAGTGAGTCGATTGAATTATTCTGGATTATTCACTGCCACTTCGCAGCTAGTAGATACTAAAGGGTTCTTTTCCTAGACTGGGGATCGCATCAAGGGCAGCCTCAAGTGTGAACCCAACCCAAGAAACAATCGCGACCTTCTGATCGAAATTGACTACAAGGTTGACGGAAAGTTCCCTTCAATGGACAAAATCGATTACTCCATGTGCGTCTTTGTTATTCAGCAACAGTTTCCCATTTGATTTCTCCTGGTCTCATGCTGATTACTGACGAAAAATCAGGGCCTGATCGTCACCCGTATCATCACTCCTATTCGCCGTATGCGATGACACCCTATGGCTTTATATTGCCTTTGCTACTCCAACAAACCGCACTATTGATCATATAGGTACTAATCACTTGCGTAATGTACAAAAGATGCGTCGGTGTATGTTGTGTTTTCTTAATTCAATTCAACCTACTTTCTTGGCTCATGACAACTGGAATAGCCGGCTTGAACTCTGGCGCTCAAAATACATTTCGAGTTCTCATATACAGCATCCCTTGCAGTCGCTATGAAATAGGATCACCGGGCTGTCATAGAGATGATTCATAAATCCATTGAAGCATCTATACCACAGATTCCAGTTATAGACAAGGTAAACATACGGGCCTCCTTGACATGGTGGGACAGTACAGCAAAGAGATAAGCAACATGATTAGCAAATACCGAGATCGATGATGGGGACAAGCAAGCAAGCGATAAACCACAAGAAGAGAGCGCAAGGAAGCGCTTAAAGCTTGGATAACCTAAGTTTCGCGGCGGCAGCCTCCTCAGGGGGGCGCTCCGTCCGGAAGTCAGCATCGACAAGCTTGAGTGTCTCGCGCATGAGGTCCTTCTATAGAAAGGGAAGCGATAGCCAGTAGTAAGCCAGTCAGTAATGATGTCAGAGTGTCATCCAACGACCCAATTTTTCGCGAGGGCTAGCGAAAAGGCAAGGAAGAGTAACGAACCTTCATGATACCCCATACACCGGTCTTTGCGAGATCTCCCCTAGCAGCAGCCAACTCCCGTGCAGCTTTCATGACACCAGCGCCGTTATCTGCAACCGCGTCGACGACGCCAAGCTCAAGGAGCTCTTTCCCAGTGTATCGCTTGGCCTCCATGACAACTCCACGGAGCATGCTGGGGGAGGGAAGCTTATACCTCATGATCGCGGCGAAAGAGGTGGGCATAGGTGCGCCAAAGAGGATCTAATGGTCGAGAATGGCTTTATGAGTCTCGACGGCTATGTAATAAGGTCGACAAACGATAAACCTCGTTCATAGAGCACCATCCCTTGCTTGCCTGCATGACACGATAGTCGCATGCCAAGGTGGTGATAAAGCCAGCGGCGAATGCATGGCCATTGATGGCCGCGATGGTTGGGACTAGGTTACATTATGGTATGAATATTCGTCAATCAATATCAGGACATGAGGTACTCACTCGGGAAGGTCAAGAGTTTGCGGATTGTGGGGTTAAATGTGTCTGGGGAAAGGAAGCCGCGCGCGCAAATTCGAGGTAGGATAGACGAGAACCATCAGACGTTGGTGACTCTCGTTGTGGTTTGGAGCAGACGTACTGGGGAAGAAGCCTTGATCACCCACGATGGCCTCGAAATCAAGACCTGTTCGACTCTGTGAGTGACTATAGATGAAGTGCGGCAAATGTGGCTATGAAGCATACCGTTCGAGAAGAACTTGTCTTGATCCTGTTTCCCGCTGATGATGAGTGCGCCAGGGCCGCCAGGAGAAGCTCCGTTCTGTGTCCTCCAGTCCTTCTCGACGATATCGAGAGCAACACTCAGACATTCACGTAGGAAAGTCACCGTGAGTCGGTTATCCTTCCCGTTGTGCATCTCGAATTCCCACAGAGTGCTGGTTGGATGATGTAACGTTGCAAGGGGGGCCTTAGAGCCCACTGGGAGCGAAACAGGGTACGATGGTGCAGACATGGCTGGTAGACCAGAAATGGGGGGCAAGTTTGGAGACGATGTGGCGGGGGTGGGGATGAGCGCGCAAGTGAACTGCTGTTATATAAGCCCGGTCCCGGCTTCAAGACTACCGCCCACCCGGCATCTTCGAATCTATTCCACACTTTTTTAATATTCCTTGAGCATCGGAGATAGGTTGATAATGCAGTCGAGACATTCGGTGTTCGGGCAGGCGGGGGTGTTCGTCCACAGGGCTGAATTGCAGGGCCCAAGACTCAAAAGGGCGACTGGGCCGATCGCGACTCACGATCCACCACCCAGCCAGTGGCCCACACACTTGCCGCCCTCTTCCCAACATTTTTCTCCACGTTTTCATATGATATGGTTGAGTGACCAATATAGCTCCCTCGCTCGCTCGGCGACCGCTGTCATCTTTTTCTGAATGCAGCAGAAAATCGTCATCGTGCCTGTCTGCCTCGAACAAAGTTCACTCACGTGCCCGTCGCTCCTGACGCACAACCTCCACACTTTGCCATTTCTTTGGATTAACCACTAGCCAGTCTGGCGTCCAGAGTTGCATCCAGCGTCTTGCGTGTGACTCCTAGGACTGGTTCTTATTATTCTGCTTCACGATTCGGGCTAGGTGCTCTTGCGCGGCAGCATCGATCCTATCTCTATCCTTTCACTGCTTGTCGTCCGAGGTCAGATCTTCCGAGGGCCAACCCAGCACGTCCAGTGGGTCTTTTGCGGCATTAGCGTATCCTTGAGATGCTAGCGCCTAACTGTAACATCTCCCTCCTTACCCAGAGATCCGTCCTTACTCCCCGCTCATTACCCCGCAGTGGCACAACTATGGACCCACATTCAACCCCCCATGGAACACCATATATATGGAATGACCATTCAACAGAAGAGGCTCTTGGAAACTCATGTTAGTCGTATCTTTTGAGCCTCGGGTAAATGGCTAAGAATACTTACACTGGCACAGTTATCGGCCAGGACTTAGAGTTCTTCAGCGACGCAGGCTTTGACCTTGACCGGTTATATATCCGACGTAACGCTCCAGTGGCACAGCTTTACGAGGATGCCATCCTGAACGAAGGGGCCGTGATAGGTGCGGATGGCGCGTTGATTGTAAGCTTCTGTTGCATATAACGTAGAGCCAGTAACTCACCTGTGCTGTTTCGCGAACATGTCATTCAATCTCCTGATTCTGTGACGTAGAATTTCTCCGGTGCTAAAACAGGAAGGAGCCCTAGAGATAAACGGATAGTATATGAAGAGACATCCAAAGACGATATTTGGTGGGGTCCCGTCAACATCAAGATGGATGAGCGTGAGCACACTGTCTTGCACCTGCTCATGATGCTCGATCTTATTGTTTCATTTCATAGATACATTCGAGATTAATAGGGAACGGGCGATCGACTACCTGAACACCCGACAGATGGTCTATGTCGTTGACGGTTACGCAGGGGTACGTTTCATGTGCTTCCATTATCCTTCATCATCTTAACATCTTGCTTTTCGCCTCCTCATTCATTCATTGACGTCCCTGACCACCTGCAGTGGGGTCCTGAATATCGAATAAAGATCCGAGTCGTGTGCGCACGAGCATACCACGCGCTGTTCATGCGCAACATGCTCATCAGACCGTCCCCTGAAGAGTTGCAGAACTTTGGCGAACCAGACTTTATTATTTACAACGCCGGCGAGTTTCCGGCGAATCGGTTCACGCAAGGTATGACCAGCCAGACGAGCGTCGAGATCAACTTCAAACGTATGGAGATGGTAATACTGGGGACCGAGTATGGTGGGTCAAGGTATATTTGAAAACAAGTGTCTCCAACTGATCCGTACCACTCCTGTTAGCTGGTGAGATGAAGAAAGGCGTTTTTAGCATCATGGTGTGCCGAGTTCATTTGAGATCTGCTTATGGAATGACTGACCCGCCTCATAGCATTATCTCCAACCATCACAATTCAATGCTCTATCTCTACATGCTGCTGCGAACGTCGGCGCTGAGGATGATGGTGATGTTACATTATTCTTTGGGCTTTCTGGGACAGGCAAGACGTACGCTACGCTCATCTCTGGAATCGCGGTCAACAACTAAATTGAGGTTGTATAGTACTCTATCGGCCGACCCCACTCGGCGCCTGATCGGCGACGATGAGCACGTCTGGTCCGCTGATGGTATTTTCAACATTGAAGGTGGCTGCTACGCCAAATGTGCCTCCCTCACAGCCTCATCTCAGCCCTCCATTCACGCCGCTGCCATTCGTTTTGGCTCCGTCCTTGAGAACGTTGTATATGATCCGACGTCACGCGAGCCCCAGTTCGACGACACAAGCATCACGGAGAACACCCGGGTTGCGTACCCCGTTGAGTTCGTCGAGAATGCTCTTATTCCTGCGATGAGCGAGCATGGGAAGCATCCGAGGAACGTTATCTTCTTGACATGTGATGCTTTCGGGATCTTGCCACCTGTATCGCGGTTGACACCTGAGCAAGCAGTGTATCATTTCATCGCTGGTTACACTTCGTAAGCAATCAAGCTCTTCATCTCCGGGTGATCGTTCCTAACAAGGTCATCATCGATAGGAAAACACCTGGTACTGAGGAAGGAGTTTTGGAACCTGTACCAACGTTCTCCACATGCTATAGCGCCCCTTTCTTGACTCTTCATGTAGGTTTTTGTAGCTCCTTTCCGATTCCCCCACCCCCACGTTGTCTGCTTTGATGGCTGACACCCTTTTTCATAACTAACAGCCATCGCGGTACGCCAGCATGTTTGAAGATCTTGTCCGAGAGCATAACACGGCTTGTTGGCTCGTCAATACTGGCTGGGTAGGCGGGAAGTATGGTGTTGGGTCGCGGATCTCACTGGGGCACACGAGAGCCATTATCGATGCGATCCACAACGGCACGCTTTCGTCAGACGAGAGCTCTCACTGGCACAATTACCCAGTCTTCAACCTCTCAATTCCATCGTCTGTCCCTGGCGTCCCTGATGGGATCCTTGACCCCGGTAAGGCCTGGGCCCAGCACGGGGACGAGGAAGCATTTGAGCGACAGCGGGCAAAGCTTGCAGGGCTCTTTGGGAAAGCGTTCAAGATGTTTGAGGACGATGTGGATGAGAAGATCAGCGACGCTGGCCCAAGGCTGTGATCTCGCAAGAGGGGGCGAAGGGAGGTCGTGTGTTGACTTCTCGAATGGGCACTTCTCTCACTTTCTTGGGCTCATGTGGGACATCAGAGCAGAATGGATATTCTCAAGTGTATGATATGATCTGCCTCTGCAGCTAATTATGTATGTATGCTAGTTATGTTCAACCTGTTGACTGTTCGAGATGGTATGCAGGATAAGCGTTTCCATTCGGACTACGAACACATCCATACACTAAACGCTATCGAGAACACTAGCTGATAACTGTCAAAGGGTGGTGTGAATTTGGACCAACTTGAATGTAAACTTATTGACTCTGGCGCCGACTGAATTACTGACATCGTGCGAGCAATGCACTTGGGAGCAAATCATTAACTGATCACTCACCTCTTCTCACGAGCATGTCACAACAAGCTCTCCTACGGACGAGGATGCAAGCTGGCGATCGACCACAGACAAGAAACGACATGCTTCTCCAGACCTTCGGGCGTCAATTTCTTCCCGAACTATGGGACATCATCATCTCATTCCTTCCAGACCGCTCAGACGTCAAAAGCCTTTCTCTCGCAAACCACCAGCTGAACCGGATCACGCTACGTCTCATTTGGTCGCGGTTTACTCTTCGTCTTTACCACGGCCATCGATACGACCTCGTTGATCATCTTTCAGCTATCACGCGGGATCCTCAGCGCGCGAGATACATCACCTCCTTGCGTGTACTGTTCTTGGATCCTGACTTAGAGTCGGAAACTACTCTTGCAAGATCCTATTTGGGTTCTTCGTCTCGAGACCCTATCTCAGCTGCGATAGAAGCCGTTTTTATGTTGCTGGATAATGTCAAATACTTGACCGTCGTCCAGATTAGTCGCAACTTGGTTGTGGCATACCTTCCTCCCTTTTCCGGGCTCTCTGGCCCGATTACAAGCGGAGGGACAGAGCAGTCCTTCTTGGTAGGGGTTAGTGATTCGGAATCTCTGGTTGACCCTGTGCTTCGGGCTCTTCATGGCTGGTTAGCGGTCATTAACCTACATAAACTGAGCACCGTGAACATCTCGTTTGAGGCCGTTGTCCGATTTCTGGAAAACCAGCAATCAATGCTCAGCCTGTCGATAATCTCTTCGCGTCAGGAGGTTTGGCCTCGGCACGAGCCTCAGACTCTGGCTCTCCCGGGCTTGAGGAGCCTCCGAACCAACATTCATTGGGCGCCATTCTTCATCTCTCCCATTTCACCTACCCACACTCTTGTGCTCCTTGACACTCATGAAGACGGCGGAAATTCGACCCTTGCCCGCCACATGAAAGAGGTACAGAGCACCGTGAGGATTTTGCAGGCGGAAGAGGTCGCCATTTACCGACTCACTTTTGTACTGGATGACATGAGAGCCGATGGGCCGCATTGTAGCCTTAACGTCATCGTGTACATTTCTCGCGGCGTAGAAGGATGGGGCCCTCTGTACAACAAGAAAAACCCTCTGCAATGGTTATGTATAGCATTCCAGTCTCAAGAATCCATCCATACGTGCGTGTTGCGGCAGACCCACTATTCGCGCGCTCTCTGGACGGGACGAGAGATTCCGCGCGAGTTCGAGCGTGATCTTGCAAGCAGCATGGTGACACTCGAGCAACGCTCTCCAGCTCCTCGGGTGATAGTGGAACTGGGTACCCTCGGGGAGCCTGACTTTGTATGCTGGATATTCACAATGGCGTCGAGGAAGGAATGGACAGGTGAACGAGAGCATAATCCGATCAATGAGGCTGCTGAACGAGAGAATATTTTGTACCTGGCCGGTACTCAATAATACCCTTACGTTCATATCAAAATCCCAACATACACATATCTGTTTCGTAGTTCTTAATTCGGTCAACAGCGAAGAATAAAATAGGCTGAGTGTAATAAACACAAAGACATTGACAAATGGAGGAAGATACGAGGTGTGTATGCGAATAAGGAACCTAATGATTCGTAAACTCCACGAGGACCGCTTCCGAGTCTGAAACCACCACCGAAGCAATTCCGTCTGAGCCAACCTTCACCGTCTCCACGACGGGTTTGCCGGAGGGTCTGCCGTTGCTCGTTTCGTAGGATACACCACCAAATGACAGCCCGCTCGTATCATCCGTATATCCAATCTTCAGGCGACGCACGTTGAGCAAGTGAGGGAGCTTTGAAGTGCCAAGGGAGAGCGATACGGTGGTACTTGGACGAGCAGACTGGGTCGCATTACTCGTGGAGAGGAAAGGGTTGAGGTTGATTAGAACCGCGCGGTTCAGCACACTAGACCCGCTTTCGTACGCAGCGTATGCGCTGAGGTAGGACGAGGCCGGGGATGAAGCGGGGATTGTGAGC
This sequence comes from Clavulina sp. PMI_390, assembly GCA_015039315.1. Classification (NCBI taxonomy): domain Eukaryota; kingdom Fungi; phylum Basidiomycota; class Agaricomycetes; order Cantharellales; family Hydnaceae; genus Clavulina; species Clavulina sp. PMI_390. The sequence continues at coordinate 108,370 of WIDE01000037.1, forward strand.
TCGGAGATATGGCTTGTGTGAGCACTGCCAAGGAAATTGGCAACAACGATGGGGGCGTAGTATTCCGGTTGGATGTGTGGCACAAGGGAGGTAGGAGTGTTATCGAGCGGAGAGCGATCCAGGTGAACGGGCTGGATCTATTTGTGGTAGCAGCTGAGTGAGAGGCAGTAGGGCTAATGATAAAATCATCGACAAAGAGAAAAAATTGACGGACCATATTATACTTGTACCCAATGCCTTCATGAAAATACAGCTTGGAGATGCCGTGAACGACCGCCTGGAGAGTATAATCGATGGCCCACAAAGCAGCAGCAGCCGTATTTGACACACCCGCGTAGCCGTGGCAGCTAATCGAGTTAGTTTCACCAAAGATGTATGCGAGACCGTTCGATTTGACATAAGCGATATCAGGATCAAACTCAGAAATGTTGCTCCTGATAGTAGCCTTGTTCATGAACGTCCCGATGGCGGCAGCGGGTCCATTTGCAGTGGAGCAAACGGAACTCTGGTAGTGGTGTTGCGAGTATCTAAATCGGGAGAATGATCAGGCGCCACACGCCAGAAAGCGCGATCAAAATGATTGCTCAATGGACTGCAGACATAGTGGGATAACGCACGTGTCTATATATTTACTATAGCTCGAGTTCAGAACCCCAGTGGCGAAAAGGTTCTGAGGGCTAAATGGCGCCCATTTAGCGATGTTGCTGGATATATCCATTCCTCCAAACCATATTTTTGTCGTTTGTGCTTGCAACCCAGTAGCCTCGATAATGGCTTGTGCGAAGGATTCCCACCTATAGCGTCAGAGGAGAAGATACAAATGAGTCGTTAGAGATGGGGTGTGGGAGTGCGGGTGGAGGAAACAACGAAAAAAGAAAGTCTCATGAAAGCAACCATCAGGATGATCTCCACCGCCAAGAGTTGGGCTGGATTGCGTCAGATTACGACAGGAGAACCAAACGGAAAAGTAACGAAGGAAGTCGAGAAACGCGGACGCACTGGCCGACAAAGGTACTGGCCGTCCAGTTCGCCGTTCCCCGGTATCCATGCTTAGCATAGAGATCAGGCTCATTTCCAATCTGGATAGCGTCAAGAATGATGCCGGCCGCATGACTAACCCCACCCTTGGAGAAAGTAGAAGTGATAGCTTTCGCAATCGAGACAGCATTTGCGGTGTTGTTGGAGAGGAGGTTGATGCCCCAGACTACGTGGGTACCTGAGAAAATATGGCTGTTTATTAGGAGGTCAAGAGGTGTGCCATGTGAGACTTACCCTTTGGCAAGTATCGGGAAAGATCATAATATGCGCTGCTCACTTGAACAGTGTCGGCCTCTGGGTACGGAGTCGCTACGCTGGAAGCGGGGAACGTGGCCGTAGCAACCTAATCACAAGGGCGAATAAATTTGTGCATTAGGTGCAGCCTGTACAAGAAGGAAACCCACATCAACCGTTTTGTCGAAGAAGGTGTGGTCCTGCGAGTCAGCCCCGATGCGAATGTTTGGAGGCTGGCCTGTAATGTCGCCGAGATTCTGAAGCAGGCTGATAAAGTAATTATTCTTCTGCTTGGGCCCAACCCACTCAGCCCAGCGATCTCCTAAAGAATGGCGGTCATGAGCATTCAGTCAGGAGAGAATAGGCCCGGACACTGACCTTCAATAGAGAGACCAACGAGATCTCGGCCAACAGTGGACGCGGAAGAAGGAGCATGAGGAGGTACCTCGACAGTCACAGAGGCAGACGTATTACGCTTTTCGACGGGGTGAATAGCTCGATGTGCTCGACGCATCCCGGCCACAGTGACCGGGATGTTCAAATAGATCAAGAGCGCCGCAGGAAGGAGCGCGTATGGGCGCATGTTAGTATAATTCAAAGAGAGTGGATAGTTTGTTCAGTGGGGAGAGTATAATAGTGATCGACTATGGTCAGTGGATGAGTGCTGAATAGGCTCGGATAATGATGGTGGGGAGGAGGAGGAGGAGGAAGCAAGGTGTGGAATCCCTGACTGTAACGAAACATCAAAGACTTCTTGCCAAGAACTTCTTATGCGAATTGTGGAGCTAAGTGATTTGCTATTTGTGGAGTGGGGTTGAAAACATGCCCAGAACATCTAGACAACGCAGGGTCTCGGCCATAGTGTTCAAAGCACATGGGATACATATTCAGGACAGAAGACGCGTTTCCGAGCGTCTATCCAGATTGATGCAACGCGTTTCAGGGAGTAGGAAAAAAGAAGCCCGTGTATGGACCGTGGGAATGCATACGCTGTGATTTGTTTACCTGTCGCGAGCCAAAAACTCACTCCGACCTAACCATTCCTCTACACAGTTCGCGGTAATCGTACTGGGTTCCACACCAATCACGTTTGCTGCTAGGCCACCTATACAATGTAAACCGGGTCCGCATACCTCGCGACCATTCCTACATACTGTGTCCCGACCATCGACTGAGTTCATATTCCCATCAAGTGGTGCTGAAGGTTGGTTTGGTCCGGATTTGAGCCCAGTCCATTGGAAACCAGGATATGCCGTGCAGCTGCTTGAGATTAAAGACATGAAGGTCGAAAACCTCTAGGGCAGTTTTTGTAATCGATATCAGTTAGTATCGTGTGTTAGGCTGCAAGTTGATTCACGAAAAGCTAGTTATTCATGTTCGACCCCTCGATGTTTACGGCTTGTCACGAAGCGAGGCTTTGGTACGAGTGAGCTTCTCTAGCTCATAGGAAAACGTAAGGCTGGCATAAATGTATAAATGTAGAATGCACTGTGGACAATAATATGGTCACATGTACGTTAACAACGAAAGCAGTACGGCACGATTCGCAGCTTAAGCGCAATAAACACAGAGACCTTGACCCAAATGGGAGAAATGTGAAAAACTGCAAATCCAGATGATGCCTCTACTTCTCAAACGCCACCAAGACCGCTTCAGAGTCAGAAACCACCACAGACACAGTGCCGTCCTTAGCAACCTTGACCGTCTCTACAACGGCTTTGCCTGAGGGTTTGCCGTCGCTTGTCTCGTACGATATACCTCCAAAGGACAATCCACTTGTGTCATCAGCGTATCCAATCTTTAGGCGGCGCACATTGATAGATGTGGGGCAGTCCGTAGTACCAAGCGAGAGCGACACAGTGGTGCTTGGACGATCAGCCTGTGTTACATTGTTCGTGGAGAGGAATGGATTCAGGTTGACGAGAACTGCACGCTCAAGAGCGCCAGATCCGCTGTTGTAGCCAGCATAGCCACTAATGTACGACGAGGCATCCGACGAAGTAGGAATCGCCAGCTCGGTGATATGAGTCGTCAGAGCATTCCCAAGGAAATTGGCGATGAGAATGGGGGCGTAGTATTCCGGCTGGATGTGCGCTGGAAGGGAGGCGGGCGAGTCGTCAAGTGGGGAGCGATCAAGGTAAACGGGCTGAATCTATCATCGAGCAAACAAAGTCGAGCGTCAGAACGGTAGGAGACAGAGTCATGAACAATCAACGAACCCAGTTGTACTTGTAACCAATACCATCATGGAAGTACAGTTTGGAAATACCATGCACGACCGCCTGGAGAGTGTAGTCGATAGCCCACAAGGCAGCAGCAGCAGTGTTGGACACACCCGCGTAGCCGTGGCAGCTGATCGAGTTGGTCTCGCCAAAGATGTAGGCAAGACCATTTGACTTCACGTAAGCGATATCAGGATCAAACAGTGAAATGTTGCTCCTGATAGTAGCCTTGTTCATGAACGTTCCAATCTCGGCCGAGGGTCCACTGACATCAGAGCAAACGGAGCTCTGGTAATGATGTTGCGAGTATCTGCAGATGAAGCACCAAGGGTGTGGGGCCGAAAAGTGCCGCCAGGGTCACAGTAAGTAAAAATATACTGCCAAGACTTCGGTGCCACGTACGTCTTAATATAGGGACTGAAGCTCGAGTTAAGAACTCCAGTAGCAAAGAGGTTCTCGGGACTGAATGGTGCCCAGCTAGCAATGTTGCTGGAAATATCCATAGCTCCAAACCAGATCTCGGTCGCCTGCGGATTCAAACCAGTAGCATTGATGATCGCTTGTGCAAAAGACTCCCACCTAGAGTACCACATCGACGGAGCAAAAAATGAAGATAAAAATAGTCAGAAACAAAATACCAGGGCTAGGGCCACAAATACGAGGGAAGGAACAAGATGGCGACCATCGTGATGATGCCTCCCACAAGTTCGGGCGAGGGGTCGCCGGGCCAAGTGGTACCAATCCCCGGGGGAAGGGAGAGCGAGACAAGAGGAAAGAAGACATACTGATCAACAAAAGCGCTCGGAGTCCAGGTGGAACTCAATCGGTAGCCATGGTTGGCGTACAGGTCTGGCTCGTTTCCAATCAGGATGGCGTCAAGAACGACACCCGCTGCCTCACTGGCACCACCTTTAGCAAAGGTTGAGGTGATGGCCTGGGCCTCTGCGACAGCATTATCAGTGTCGTTAGAGAGGAGGTTGACCCCCCAGACGACATGGGTACCTACGAGCAGATCGAATGATTAGCAGTTGCCTGGGAGCATGCTGAGCGGGACTCACCCTTTGGAAGGTATCGGGAAAGATCATAGTATGCGCTGCTGACTTCAACGTTGCTGGCTTCTGGGTACGGAGTCGCTGTGCTAGACGCGGGGAAGGTGGCGGTAGCAACCTACATTGACAGTTGAATAAACTTTCTGGACTGTAGCTAATGAGTGAGGAAGACTCACAGGAACGGATTGGTTCAGAAATGTGTGGTCCTGTGAGTCAGCCCCGACACGAATATTCGGCGGCTGTCCTGTAATGTCGGCCAGATTCTCGAGCAGGGTAATGAGGTACTCGTTCTTCTCCACTAGTCCAACCCACTCGGCCCAGCGGTCACCTGTCAATCATGGCCGTCAGCAATTTCAACCAAAAGGGGACGTCTTTGGATACTCACCTTCGATAGAGAGGCCAACGAGGTCCCGACCAACAGTGTACGCGGAAGACGGGGCCGAAATCGGGACATCAACCGTCACGGAAGCAGACGTATTGCGCTTAACTACGAAATGCAGGGCTCGATTGGCTCGATGTGCGGCGGCCAGAGCACCTGGAACGTTCAAAGAGGTCAAGACGGCCCCAGCTAGGAGGGCATATGGGAGCATATTGGCGCAGTTCAAAGAGAGTGAATGGTTTGCTCAGTGGGCAAAGAAGCGTAATGATGGACAAAAGTCAATGAATGAAAGTAATGGCGCGCTCAGATAGAGCGGAGGAGAGGAGGGGAAGCTGCCGAACTGGGGAATTTTCTCTATGAGGGGGAAACATCGAACAAATTTTCAAGCTTCTTATGCGAATCGTTGCTCAATGATCAAACTGTTTGTGGAGCAAACTGGGGATTTTCTCCGCCTGAAACGCGGGGTAGAGTGCCCCGGCGCGGTCAGGGTTACCGTTTACTGAATTCATGATGTATATTTAGACCAAGATACGCGTTTCCAAGCGTCCGTGCTGATCGATGGGACGCGTCCAAGGAAGAGGGAGGTCGTGTGGATACCGTGGGGAAATCTGGTGTCGGCACTTGTTTACTCGGAGACTTTGCCGATCCCTCCTACCCATGTCATTCATAGCTGTATTTGCTTAGAACGTCGCCCTTCGCGTGTGCGGTCAACTCCACATCCCCGAATTAAACCGAGGGTATGGTCACCGCAATGGGTCTGCTATGCTATCACAAAAATCTACTAGACAGATGGGACATCGCCAAACCGAAAGCTCCTGAGGCAATTATTTCACAGTCCTAACTTATCTAATAGGGACTTTGCAGCTTGAGCCTAGCCTGAAAGTCATGTAAACGGTTTTTGCGGGTAGGCGCTCTGTGTAACAAGAAACAGCCATTCCGTTGCTCCACATTGTGTTTCGTTCGCAAGGATGTGTAAATACGTGTTTGCGACAAACCACACCTGGGATCTAATATTCGTCGACGTTCTTCTCAAGAGTTTAATCTTACAAGCAGGAAAGTGATCCTCGAGCGCCGCTCTCCAGCTCCTCGGGTCGCAGTGGAGCTCGGTAAACTCATGTATTTCGATTTCATCTCATAGAAACCAAGGAGCGTTGAACGTGCTAGAGGGAGAAGAATCCGGCCAACGATGTTATTGAATGGAAGGATATGCTGAACCTGATCCGCACTCGACGACCTCCCTAAATTTAGGTTGAATATGACACTGGCATATCCATCGCATGAACTTGAGACAGCGAAAAATAACACAATTGCGAGTTAAGCACAATAAACACAAAGGCAATTATATAATGGGGAAAATACGAAGAAAGGTATATGTAGCTAAAGATCCTAGTACTTAAACTCCACCAAGACTGCCTCGGAGTCAGAAATCACCACAGACGCAATTCCATCCTTCCCAACCTTGACCGTCTCCACCACAGTCTTACCTGAAGGTTTACCAGAGCTCGTCTCGTATGAAACACCGCCAAAGGTCAAGCCGCTCGTATCATCAGCATGTCCAATCTTCAGGCGGCGCACGTGAATCGACTCGGGGCACTTTGTCGAGCCAAGCGAGAGCGATACAGTCGTGCTCGGACGAGCGGACTGAGTGACGTTGCTCGTAGCAAGGAACGGATTCAGGTTGACGAGAACGGCGCGTTTAAGAGCGCCAGATTTACTGTCGAAGGCGGCGTACGCGCTGAGATAGGACGAAGCGGGGGACGAAGTAGGAATCGTGAGCTCGGAGATCTTGGTAGTGAGGGAGTTCCCAAGGAAGTTGGCAATGACAATGGGGGCGTAGTATTCCGGTTGGATGTGTGGCGCAAGAGAGACAGGGGTGCCATCGAGCGGAGAGCTATCAAGGTGAACGGGCTGGATCTATTTGTGACAGAATTCGGGTGAGAGGCAGTGGGACTAAGGACTGAATGATCGGCAACGAGGAAAAATTAACGGACCATATTATACTTGTACCCAATGCCTTCATGGAAATATAGCTTTGTGATACCATGAACCACTGCCTGGAGGGTATAGTCGATGGCCCACAAGGCAGCAGCAGCCGTGTTTGACACACCGGCATAACCGTGGCAGCTAATCGAGTTGGTTTCTCCAAGAATGTACGCAAGCCCATTCGACTTGACGAAAGCGATGTCAGAGTCAAACAGCGAGAGGTTGCTCCTGATGGTGGCCTTGTTCATGAAAGTCCCAATTTCGGCCGAAGGACCACTCACATCAGAGCAAACGGAGCTCTGGTAATGGTGCTGGGAATACCTAGAGATCGAGAGCAAGTCAGGGACACCATCCCGAGAAGCGCCGTTGGACTTTTGATACAATAAAGTGATGCCAAGACTTTGATGGGACGTACGTCTTTATATAGGAACTGAGGCTTGAGTTGAGAACTCCGGTAGCGAAAAGGTTCTGGGGACTGAATGGTGCCCAGCTAGCAATGTTGCTAGAAATATCCATGGCCCCAAACCATATCTCCGTCGTGCGTGCTTGCAACTTGGTAGCGTTGATGATGGCGTGCGCGAAGGATTCCCACCTGTAATGACAAGTAGGTGAGTGAAGGGCATAAATGCATCATTAGAGATCGGACGTGAGAGTAGTGATCGAGAACGGAAAAAAAGGCCTCAGAAGGCAACCATCATGTCAATGGCTCCCTATAATCCGGTAGAGGGATCGCCAGGGGCAAGTGGTACTAGCTTGGAGAAATGATTGCGAGAAAGGAGAAAAAGAACGTACTGGGAGACGAAAGCGCCTGGAGTCCAGGAGGCCTTCAATCGGTAGCCCTTGTTGGCGTACAAGTCTGGCTCGTTTCCGATTAAGAGAGCATCAAGTGTGATCCCTGCTGCATGACTAGCGCCTCCCTTGGAGAATGTAGAGGTGATGGCTTTCGCCTCTAACACGGCATTATCCGTGTCGTTGGAGAGGAGGTTTACTCCCCAAACGACATGGGTACCTGCAAACAACCCGAATGGTTATTGAAAGCCTTCGAATCTGTCGAGCAGGACTCACCCTTTGGGAGGAATCGAGAAAGAGCATAGTATGCACCGCTCACTTCGACATTACTAGCCTCTGGGTATGGGGTAGCAGTGCTGGAGGCAGGGAAAGTAGCGGTAGCGACCTATTTGGAAACATAAGCAAAGGTCTAGCCTCGGAATGGTTGGTAACTTGAGCTTACCGCAACGGATTTGTTGAAAAATGTGTGGTCCTGCGAGTCAGCACCGACACGGATATTTGGAGGGCGGCCTGTGATAGCGCCCAGATTATTAAGCAAGTTGTTAAAGTAGGTGTTCTTCTGCTTTGGCCCAACCCACTCAGCCCAACGATCACCTGGATAATGGATGGTCATGAGCATCCAGCGAGGAGGGGGTGTGGTTGGGTACTGACCTTCAATAGAGAGACCAACAAGGTCTCGACCGACGGTGAACGCGGAAGAAGGGGCATGAAGAGGGACGTCTACAGTCACAGACGCAGACGTATCACGTTTTGCCAAGGGGTGGGCGGCTCCATGCGCTCGATGAGCGCCAGCCACGGCAGCTGGAACGTTCAAAGCTGTCAATAAGACGGCACTGAGGAGTGCGTATGGGCGCATCTTGGTATAATTCAAAGGGAGTGTGTGGTTTGTTCAGTAGGTAAACCAGGAAAGTGATTGACTATGGTCAATCGAAGCGAGCACTCGCGCAGCGGTGCTGGGGAGAAGGGGGGTTAGCTGGGGACTTTTTCGACTGTGAGCAAAGTAATCGAAAGTTTCTTCAAGCTTCTTATGCGAATCGTGACTCAATAGCAATGTGCTAACATGTGGAGGACTTTCGGAGAGCGGGTGAAAAGACCCGACGCGGCCAGGGTCTCCGCGTCTGTATCCATCCTACAGTCTATATCTTTTCTTGGCGGGGCTACGTTACCAAGCATCTATTCCAATCGATGGGACAAGTCCGAAGGAGAGGAAGGTTGCGCGGATACTGTGGGGAAAATCTTGTATTGAGTCATGTTTATGTGCCAAGACAATTGTGACCCTCTCTCTCCCCACAATTTCTTTTTTTTTTTCTAGTTGTACTTACTTGCATGTAGCATCACCCGTGGCATGTATCATTCGGCTCATATCTTCGACATAGACCAGGAGTGCAGGTCTCCTTACCACTAATGCATAGCCTGCGTCAACCTGGAATCAATTCAAATAGGGTGCACATCATGATGATCATCGTGACATGCCTGCTGCTGTCAGACAACCCAGGCACCATAGCCACGATTCATTTAGCAACACTCTTGCTCGAGGGGGAGGGCGAGTCTAGAGAAGCCACAATTGCGTAGATTGCCGCCAGTCGATTATCGCGTGATCATCGTGATCATGGTGACACGCCGCCACGCGTTTGCCTCGAGGTGGTTTCTTTTCACCATCCTCCTGCCTGCTACCAACCACATCACCTTCACCCGCGCGGCCATCACATGGCTTCAAGCTCACTCTGAGGCCAAAAGCCAGCTCTTCTTCTCCCGCCTCTCATCTTCTTCCTCAGCTAAACCCCAATCCCCATTGTGAACGCGCATCGACGCACAAAGTCCGAGTCTTCGTTGTGCAAGAGAGTAGAGAATAACTCGCGGGCGTGAGCTCTACACCGCATTACTCGATCGTAAAACCCCATACACTCACTATAACCTGAATAATATCATGGAGACGCATTCTCGCGCGATGGTGCTCGGAGTTTGGCAGGGCCTGCTCCTCAGCTATCTCGTCGAATCATCCAAATCAGCCCCTTCCACTGAGTCAGTTTTCGACCGATATACGCAAATCTTGGGCACTGGCCTCGCGTTGGGCGTGGGTGGTCGCCTATTCCTTGACTACTCGACGAGCGGCGACGTCGAGGTCCTTGCCCGCGGTGTGGTTGGGATGACAGTTGGTGTCCTCGTCGGCGAGTTTGCTCGCAATGCCCTCGGATCGTATGTGGACAGCACGCCTGTGCCTGTCGAGCTCAAGAGAAAGCATACGCGAAGAAGGGTTCACACCGATGAAGAAGTGCTCGAGGGCAATGTTGCCCGCGAAGCCGCTGACTCGCTGCTCGGCGAGGTTCTCGGACGGCGCACCACTACCTCTAGGGAGACTCGCGCTTCACGCACGCGTCCGAGGATCATCACTACCACGACCACTACCTCAACAGCATCACCCCTCACAGTTCCGGTGCAAAACGGCGCTCCCCTTCGCCCAGCCATCACCCGCGTGCTTTCTGCAGGCGTCACGCGCGACATGCTCCGCACGGGGCGTCGGAACATTGGCGTGAATCCTGATCCTCGAAATCCCGATGGCGGCGAAGAAGATCCCGATTCTGAACATGCTCTCGAGCGTGATGTCACCGCGGCAGATTCCCAACGTCGTGTTCTCCAAGAAGAACGTGAATGGGCCCAGGCCAAGGGAGATGCCGCGAGAAGCGCAGAACTTGATGCAGAGATCAAGCGGTACAGGGCGTTGAGTGCCGAACTGGAGGCCAGGCTCAAGCATAGGCGGTCAACCATTTATTGTGAGTATCACTTTCGTTCTTGGGTAGAGTTCTTAGGACGCACTGACACCAACTGACAGCGACTACTTCCGCCGCTTCCACCAAGACTCCTGGGCCCCGACAGAATACGCTGATCCTCGTCGATGATCGCAGTCCTACTGCCATCGTCATTCCTGATCCTCTCCATCCCAATGCTTCTCGCACCGCGAAAGAGTATGCGAGCACTGTGTGAGTGAGTGTTCATGTGGTTCTCAGCTTACTCTTTTCCTCCTCGAATTTTCGTGTGATCATTTGAAGTGATTGCTAACGTTCTGCATCCACTTATTTAGAGATGGAGAACTAAACCCTTCCTCTGCGCCAGTTGGCCAATCGTCCGATCTCCCATCCAGTGTCCCTCCACCTCGTACACGTTCACGGTCCGTTCCACCCGGGTTTCCATCCAGATCAACTCCAATACCACCCCCAGAACTCGTGCATCCTTATCTTCGATACTATAGTCCTAGACCTAATGAAAAACAATCACTTGATGATTCTGCCACGGGATCGCGACAACACCACCATAAACGTGGCAGAAGTGCCAGTCATGAGCGTCGTGCGCGCAGGACGCAGTCGACGCCTAATCTTGCGAGTCCGACTTCAGCTCCAGCTCCCCAAATCCCTCCTCCCTCTGTAGACCGAGCTCGCTCTACTGCGGCTTCGTCTACGTCTGCATCTGCCTCTAACCCACGGAATCAGACGACTCCGTCCCCGATTCCTTCCATTAGGATGCACCCTCCGCGCTCAACGTCTACCCCGACCCAACGATCGACAACCCCAGCCCCGCCTCTCGCCCCAATGCCGATGCCAGCGCCAACTCCTGCACCAGCTCCTGCCGCCGCTGCTCCAATCCCTACTCCTGCTAGTACCTCTGCTCCGTTGCCTCCTCCCAAGGACTCGCCCCTTCGAACCGCTTCGGCGGCTCGCGAGCGCCGTCGTTCGACTCCCACGCGAGCTACACGCCAGCCAGGGTGGACGGATAGGGCAGTTAGGTTCGGGAGGAGCTCCTCAGCATCAGCAGCAGGAGGAGCGCCAGCATCAGCATCAGCGTCAGCGTCGACATCGGCGGGCCAGCAGGCTGCGGCTACTCCTATACCCGTCTTTGTTGCTTCTGGGAGAGTCGCTCCTCCCAATAGCAACGCCAGTTCTGCGCCTCGAGCTACTCAAGTTCCAATCGCCGTATCTGTGGTTGTTCCAGTTGCATCGACCTCGACAAGTCAGCCACAGTCTCGGCCTCAGCCTCAGCCTCAGGCTGCTCAAGCTTCATCAACTCGTCCCAGCTCAGCAGCATCTCGTACTCCACCTCCACCACGCCCTCGCAACCCCACTCCACCCAGCCCTCCTGTCCTACCTACCGTCATCGTCGTCCCAGCACCAAATGAGCCTCAGCCTGGCGATGCACCCGCAAACCCACTCCCTTCACTCCCAGCCTCCGCCTCGATACCTCCCTTCCCACCAAACAAGAACCCTATTGCGAGCCCGTACATTCAACGCGTGCTTGCATCCGCACCAGCGCGTGATCGAACAGGGATCCGGATCCGAATCCTCGATCCAAAGAGTTCAAAATCAAAGGGGAAAGGACGAGAGGAGACCGGCGTAGATGTCGGGAAGGGCAAGGGCAAGGCGAGAGAGGTGCCTATCTTCGCGGGTGGGCCGCCAACAGACGATACGCCCCCAGCGAGTAGTGACGAGTGGTCTCGCGCGTTGGATTAAGTACAATATTATTCCTAACAGCCGCGTGCACAAGTTGGGCGTTCACCATTAGGTTCATGTTATGTTCCTAGTGGTGAGAGAGAGAGAGAGATTCTGCTAGTATTTTCGGGCTTGGTGTTCCATAATGGCTTCATGCGATACGTTCATATCGCTGGTCGATGTATAATACATGTACGTACGTACGCTTGACGAATCTTCCGACGACTTGCTATTTCTGAGGATTTTGAGCTTGGATATGATATGATAAGTTCGAGACGTCAATTGCTGTGCAACAGAGGGTATCTCATACGAAGATTTCGCTCGAATGCACTCGGGCCCCGACTGAGAGCGTTTGTGGTATATCTAATCAACCATCCAAAGAAAACTAGCGTCGCGGAGGCTGGAAAGGAAAAGACATCTGATGCAAGAGGGTTCCGGTGAAGCATCACGGCGCTTCGGAGCCCGGAACGGAATCACATCCCGGCGCCCACCATCGGGATCCTTGTGCTCTGAAAACCCTGATGTTAATCTAGCACAGCTAACATTAATCCAAACCCATAGATGTAGCTGCGAGGTGCCACCCGCAGCGATGATCGCACAGCATCCTCAAAGCTTTGCTAGACTTGAACTTCTGGGAGATCGAACATCCTATAGACTCCCAAGAAGTTGATTCCCCCTCACCAATGACAGGAAAATCCTTCGAATGATTCACCAACCTCAGCACTCGGGTTTAGATCCCCATCATTAGTCGCTGCGTCTGACAGCAGCCACACAGCCTCTACGTCGTCCCGGATGCCTTCGTCAACTCCTTCACGTAGGACCATGCTCGTCCTATCTCTCTGCCGCAACATATATAGGGCCTAGTGGTCATAATGCTTCCCTACCATCACCAGCACACCCCCAACCATCTATTTACCCTTATATCGCTTGTTTTTTTGGACAGCAGTAACCGATGTCGTCCTATCCCCCTGCCGCCTCTTCCCAGTATCCCATGTTACAACCACAAGGCCGACCATCCAGCCCGACTCCATCTGAACTGGAAGATGCGGACGAGAGGCCCTTTGGCTTTAGGAATCTCATGAGTCGTGGTCAATCAAAGCCTTCCAGTAAAATTCCGCTTTCACCGATCTTCCGTAGCATCCGCTGATAAGATACCGCGCTAGAATGGACAACCATTGGATTAGTGCTTTTGGTCATCTTTTTCATTGTAGTACTGGCACTACATTCGCAGATTGTGGACGCCATTGAGCCTGTTGCTGAAGACCTGCGAAAGTAAGTGGGCCGGTGCACCAGCTGTTCTCCAAAACAAGCTAATCTGTTCATTTGCGATTCTTAGTCTCCCTGGTGGATGGGCTATCCCCATTGGGATCCTTGCTATCTTGTCCTTCCCTCCTGTAAGTTGTCAGATATTCAAAGACTCGCCAAACATATTCTTACGTCCATTTTTCAACAGCTTTTCGGCCATGAGCTTGTTGACATTATGGTTGGTGTTGTCTGGGGAGTGTGGAAAGGCTTCCTTATCGCGGCTGCTGGTCACCTTCTTGGTGAGATCGCCAATTGGTTTGTCTTCAAATATTGGTGTACGGGACGCTCGGAGAAGTACGAGCAGCAGAAATTAGCGTACGCATGTCTGTCGCGTGTAGTTCGTGAGGGGGGATTCTGGGCAGTGCTCGTGATTCGGTACTCCGCCATTCCTGCTCATTGTAAGTGGACAACTTGCTTAATGCCCGTAGCCTTGCTCTAACTTTATCCGTCCTTCTTGGGGATTCAGTCACTACCGTCATCTTCTCTGTTTGTGGCATCAAATTTTGGGTCTATCTCCTCGCCAACATCCTATCTCTCCCCAAACTCTTCATTACTGTGTACGTCGGAGTAGCTGCCGACAGCAACTCTGACTCAAAGGGCTCTAAAATCATCTCCATCGTTGTCATCGTTGTCGGCGCTCTGATCACCATTGCCGCCGCTCACTGGACCTTCCGGAGGATGGATGCTGTGCGACCTGTCATCGTGGAAGAGCGGCAGGCAGCGAGGGCAGCAAAAAGAGGTGGTATTGAAGGCATGGCGTCGGCAGCTACTAGGTCGGGTGTGGATCCCAATGGAAGTCCTACAAGCACGCCTTTGCTCTTGGCAACCGCACCTCATACCTACGAGGCTCCCCGATACCCCCCTCCTCCTCAGCCCTAGTAGCTCTGTTATCGCCGTAGTTCATATTTGCGATTCACGTCCACCTTATTCTCGAGTTTGGCATGTGAATACTGTCTGATTCTCTACCTGTCTTTGTACATTTGCTTGATTGATATAATTTCTCTGTTCCATTGCCGTGGGGAATCTGAAGGACTAGAGTTAGGGGTTGACCGGGTGGATACTGCTGAGGAAACGGGAGGAGACGGCATCGTGAAGGGCACGTGTTTCTTCTCCTCCTGGTCATCACTCGAACCAAGGTCTTCGTATTGCCATGTCTCAGGGCGGGGCTTCGTTTCTCTAGCGCCATCCATATCGACTTGAGCCAATTCATCGTCCAGCCGCAGGGGTTGTATTATTCGAATCTGAGAGTGACTCATGCAAAGATAGTGAAAGTACTTCCTCGGCTACTCAATCTTCAATAGGTGATCCAATCATACACCACCACACCACGATGGCAGGGTGGCAGTGACCGGGGAAACAGAACTCCTACGGGGGGAGGTCGGGGAGTCCATTTGGGCGCTTGGCTACCGTCGGAACCGGAACCGGGTCATTCACCGCCTCGCCGCTCCACCTCCCGGCCGCTGAATGGTCGGGACTCGCGCGCTCCTAAACACACCGACGTTCGCCTGTAGAGCACAGCCAGAAGTTATTAACGAGCAGAGATGAAGGTCGCCGTCCGCAGCCAACACTACATTTGCTCTCAAGAGGCGTCGCAGCGTCTGGGGTCATCGAAATGGCAACGAGGCGCAAACAGGCATCAAGCAGAGGTTGGTTCTCCTCGGTCGGAGGGATAATACCATCAATGACATGCAGATCTCTAGATTGAGTCACCACGCGGGATCCGGGAATGATTCCCCAACCATTGAAATCGGCCGCTCGCCTTGACAGCAATCACAGCCTCAAGGCTTCCCTCCGCCCGGAAGTTTTGTCAAGTCCTTGACTGAAGATTACTCCAGCTTTTCCTTGCTACATATATAGGCGTGGACGCCGTAATGGCTCTCTCTCGTCCCCAGCAATCCTCCACACACCTACTTCATCCCCTCAACTACTCTTTGTGCAGGCCTACCAGCTTCGATGTCCTCGTACCCTTATCCCCAGTATCCCACCTCACAACCACAGGGTCGGCCATCCAGTCCAACTCCTTCCGAATTGGAAGATGCAGATGACCGGCCATTTGGCTTCAAGACTCTCATGAGTCGAGGTTCATCAGGGCCTCAGAGCAGTAAGGGTTCTTGCCTAAATTGAGCTTCTATGGCATTGTTCTTACAAGACTCCTTGCCGCGGTAGAATGGGTGACTTTCGGACTGGTCATCCTGGGTATCTTCTTCGTTGTGGTGCTAGCACTACACACAAAAATTGTAGATGCAATCAACCCCGTCGCCGAGAAGCTCCGAAAGTGAGTGCCCATACCAGCTTTACTCTGCTAAACTGGAGCTAATATACTCTTTTGTTAACTCTAGTCTTCCTGGAGGATGGGCAATCCCGATCGGTATCCTCATTATTTTATCCTTCCCTCCCGTATGTCATCGCCGCCCATCTACCTGTTAATCAGCCCAATCTGACAACTATGTTCCAACAGCTTTTCGGTCACGAGTTGGTTGATATCATGGTCGGCGTCGTCTGGGGTGTCTGGAAAGGCTTCCTCATTGCATCTGCAGGCCATCTGCTTGGTGAAATCGCCAACTGGTTCGTCTTCAAGTACTGGTGCACTGGGCGCTCGAAAAAATACGAGCAGCAGAAACTGGCGTACGCATGCTTGTCGACTGTTGTCCGCGAGGGAGGGTTCCTGGCTGTTTTGATAATTCGATACTCCGCCATTCCTGGACATCGTAAGCGGGCGTCCAACTTCTACTTGGCTGCCATGAACTCACTCTCATCGGTATCATCCTATAGTCACAACCGTCATCTTCTCCGTCTGCGGTATTAACTTCTGGACGTACCTTCTCGCAAACATCCTCTCCCTGCCTAAACTCTTCATCACTGTCTACGTCGGAGTTGCTGCGGATAGCAACTCAGAGTCGAAAAGTTCCAAGATTATTTCTATTGCCGTGATCGTTGTTGGTGCCCTCATCACAATCGGAGCGGCTCGCTGGACTTTCAGTCGAATGGACGCTGCGAGGCCCATCCTTGTAGAGGAGAGGAGAGCAGCGAGGGCGGCAAGGAAGGGTGAGCTTGGAGGATATCAACCATCTGGCGCGAATGGAAGCCCCACGAGCACACCACTCCTGATGGCTTCTGGACCTAAGACATACGCACCTCCTAGCTACCCCCCTCCTCCTCGATCCTAGCAGCCTTATTATCCGTATCCTTGGTGTTGTAGTCTCATTTTCAGTTTCACCTCCCACTCCACAGTATGAACGTTATCAGAATTTTGTGTCATGATATTTTAGCCTAGCTACTTAATTTATATCATTCCTTTCTTTTCGCATCGATAGAACGGCCGTTACGGCGATCGCTACGCGCCCGACTGATAAATAAGCGTTCGGACGGATAGTACGAGAGAAACGCTGCGATCCGAAATACAAAAGCGTGAACGGATCACTCGACCCCTCTGGCCTTCCACTCGGGTTGACCGAAGCCGCTTGCAACATCCAGAGATTCAC
The DNA here is from genome assembly GCA_015039315.1 of Clavulina sp. PMI_390. Lineage (NCBI taxonomy): Eukaryota > Fungi > Basidiomycota > Agaricomycetes > Cantharellales > Hydnaceae > Clavulina > Clavulina sp. PMI_390. The sequence goes on from WIDE01000037.1 coordinate 125,329, forward strand.
CACTTTTAATTTTCAAATTCTGCGCTAGTCGCTACTGCGAAGATTAGGGTAGTAGGAGGCAACACCGTAAATGGTTAGAGGCCGAAATTTGATGGTTGAATAGACCCTCTAGGCTTGACACGTGTCGTGGTAGCACTGCTATCGAGTTAAGCGTATATTCTCTTCAAATGATGTAGGATAACAAACTGGACGAATGGTCATAGCGTCCCAGCTGAATGTGTGCCTTCCTCACAGCCATAATTGTTCCCACGCTCCACCTTCATTCACTATTGGAGTCTCATTCTCGAGCTCCATGAGCGAATTAAAGCTACAGCGGCCGTAAGAAACTAACGGGCTAGAAGTAAAGCTTGAATCGCGAAGAACGAAAATACGAATCAAGAGGATCAGTGCACCAGGGCACGATTGACGTCACAGGCACAAACCACTACCGAGCTCAAGCCGACCACGGACCATTCTACCTCTTCATCTTCACGAATCGGCACCAAGAAGGTAGAAAAGTTAACTGGGTTCCCACGAGTCAAAGCTGATGTTCGTGCTCGTCGCCAAGTCTGGGGGAGTGTGTTCCTCGCGGGTAAGTTGGGAGTACTCAGAAAAGTTGTAGTATTCTGGCTCTGTGATTCGGCCGAACGCTTGGATGAAGTGGTACATAGCCCCAGCAGTATATCCCCATCGCAAACTCGAAACCCTAATAAGCAAGTATTATACGTGATTGTGCCTCGCTATCAAGGGCTAGGATCGCACGTTTTTGAGCCTCCATCGTTCCATCCAGCGTGCACATCTGCCAACATGAATGCAGCCCTATCAGACAGCGTCTCACCAGGCGTCTGTACTGCTGACAGATGACAGCGATACAATGCCGAGGAGCTCAACAACTTTCTCCTCTTCTGCCCCTCCCGAATAAGAATTCCCAAACACGCAGACGTGGTGATCGGAGGCAGTAGCGCGGGATATGTTATTCGGAGCTCTGGCAGCGATCATCGAAGAGCATCGATCGTCGTTCTGCGGCCAAAGCGACAAGGCCGCCATATACGTGCCGTGTCTGCACGCGCCGCATGACAACCTACGTACGTCGCTTCGATCGATCGATGCCGAGAGATGCATGTGCAGTCAATCAGCTCCCTTACTACGAGTGGCTCACGCACATCCACATATACGCAGGGTATGATCTCGAGCCCAGCATCTACAATTTGTAGCCCATCATTAGACAAATTAGATCACTGATGGCCATGAAATAACGTATTATCTCCGTCTCATGCCCATGATCGTTGTGGGGGATACAAAAAGCCATGAATTGAACCGGATTGTGATGACCAGGGCAGTGTAATTCCATATGCTCAGCCCTCAGCGAGACGGCATCCCGGCCGTAAGCAATTGAGAATACAGGGAGTATCATTAGGATCAAAGTCTCCGAGAGATCATAGACATACGGGTATGAACCCTTGCCCTCAGCTTGCTGAGAGGCGTAGTACTGGAGAAGCGGGATGAAGCATGTCCACGCCTTGGCGAGGTGTCCTGCCAATTAATCACCATTGTGTACAAGACTCTGGAACGGCCTCGGATATATTTTGGGCGGAAGAAAGTAGCTGAAGCTCGGGTCAAGAGGAAGGCGAGGAGTACACTTATTCGTCAAGTATGCCAGTGCAGTCCTCTAGCACGCCACTCCCGACCACCCCAACTATAACGCGGCCTATCACACATGGAAAGCCTGGTCGTCCAAGTGACAGAGGATCCAACCCAGTGGACCGCTGCGATAAAGTGGTTCATCTCATGATATAGATCTCCTAATGTTCCCCACTGTCCCTAAATCTGATCATCCTAACACGAAGAAGATCTAGGGTCTCGTGAGCACAATTATTAGCGAGGTCCCTCAACGTAGTTCAGCGGAGGATGATGGAGATAGAACCTCCACTGGTGTGAGGGAAAGGGAATTTGGTTTGGATTAATGCTGAGCGACACAAGGATACGGCTGCCGCAAATTGGTGAATCTCCTCCGTCTAGACCGGGCGATATCAACAACCCAGCCAACCACACATTCTGAAGCTCACTCGCAGAAGCGGTCAAGACGTGCGTATGGCTGGGGATCGAGCGATCACGACATGGAGAGATCCACGATATGCGGGTTCCTAGGATGTAAAGGGCAAGTGTGCGCTCATTCAAGGGGGGGATTAGCCGTTCATGAGCAAGGACTAGACCGAGTGGCTTGAATACAACGGAGACAGGTTCTAGGCAAGGAGACAAGAAACTAGAGGCTGACGCTGCATCGCGGACAGTTGGTCATTTGCGGGAGCTTGCAAAAGCTAGGTTATGCAAGAGGGGGGGTGGGCTCAGAGGCAGTAGGATGATTTTCGCCGCTCTAAAGGTGCATGGCCATCAACCGCGAGCCGTGCATTCCTGATCACGCGAGATATTCCACGCGACTTTGCGCTTCTTGGCTCCGGCGCCAATCAATGACTGGGGGGGATGAGGGGGGGAGTTTGGGGACGGTGTGCCATCTCGGGTTATCTACACACACAAGCACTAGTCTGATTAGCGCAGACTGGGGCGGTACTGCAATCAGGAAGTCGGGTTGCTATATTCTCTCTAGGTCGCTAGCAGCCTGGGCCCTTTGGGGGGTGCGTTCTAGTGCCTTTCCCTCTTTCAGCTAGGAATGTCGAATAGGACCATTCGAACACTGCCCAAAAGCGGAAAGATTCAGTCTTTTTTCAGGGACCACCGTGTCAGAATGAAAACTCTGCATAGCACACGCACCCCACTAATATTCCCCATCAAATGAGAGGGTGCCGTGATTTATGGTTGAATTTGTAGAAGGAAAGCAGATTCAGTTCGCTCATCCGAAGGTAAAATTTCGCAAATCTCAACAGCTCGACCCAGCCCCTTGGATCGGTAACCAAATATTCATGCCCGACTGCGCGAAATGACCAATCTATCAGTATCAGGCATTGCCATCAACACTTCATAGGTCTGACGCCAGGGGGTCTAGGCACTCGGCGAATAAACGCGTGCACATACCTCGTCAACCTCGCCAACTGGGAGATCGTCTGGCGAACTCTGCAGATTTTCGTCATATACCCTAGCGGCTGAGTTGAGCACGGTGGCTGGGTTGCTAGCGGCGGATCCGGTAGCTGATGCAGTTCCGAAACCCTTCACGCGCGCGAGACGCATAAGATAAGAGTTGCAAAAAGCAGCATCGGGAGGATTCATGAATCAGAGCCTTCTCGATTTACAGTTCATACCCCTCAGAGGTCCTTGCCTTGTTAGGTAAATGATCAGCAGAGTGCGAGGAATTGTCGAAGACAGAGAGAGTAGCCATGCTGCAGATCTGCGAGTTCCACCCCGGGGCCCAAGAAGCGGCTTGCTTGGTTTGCTTGGGATTGATTATTTTAGCCTTGGTGGGACAGAAACTTTTGAAGCGCACATGATCTCGAGGCTCGACGAGCCTTCGACGTCGGTGAACTAGCGAGCGCGAAGCTGCCGCGGGATGGGCGGCCGCGGTACAGGGTTGGTTTGGATGGACGGAACGGATGAGATAGTTGGGATCTCAGGGTCAGAACATGAGAGAGAGCCAGAACAGATCTGCGTGTGTGCGTCATGGAGTTGGGGCGACTCTCCTCAACTGAGATCTCAACCTTGCTGTCTCTCTATGCTGTCAAGTAGATGTCCTCCTAAAAGTGTCAACAGCATTAAGATAAGGGATGACGTGGGGGAAGGGCGCAGCTGCTTGCTGGGTACGGCGAGGTCGAACCTGCGTCCGACGATGATGACCCTTGCTTTGCTGTATTTCTTTCCTCATTGGACGCCGCGGCCCGAGGCAGGGTCTCTAATAGATCTCGATTGCCGAATGTCGACACACGGGGCGCGGCGCGACGATCCCACCCTCTTCACACAAGATTAAGATTGTTGGTGGGGCGCCCCGGGTGGTGGAAGAGCGCCCCTCGCCTGGCTCCCTCCCAACGACCGAATACTTCCATCAGAAAAAGAAAGAACAGTGTTTACCAGGAACGACACTGCCTCCTCCCCCCCTATCAACTCGTGTCATATCATTGAGAACCTGCATTTGGCTGCCGGCAGCGAGAGTTCGGACCAATTTGGGGGCAGTTGGGTTGCCAGTGAGCTGCCGAGTGCAACGAACGATGGAAAAGGTCTCTCTGAATTGTGTCTGGGTGGTGTGTTTGGCATGAGAGAAGACTGTATGTTGATGCGCCAACCACATACAGTGAAGATTCGCACCTCAATCAATCACCAACAGGAGCCCACTCTGTCGCCAGGGCTTGCTGTTCGTTTCATCTATCCTGCGACAGACAATAACTGGCCATAAACACTCACGCAATAGTTGCATCAGCGTTGTAAGACGACAGACTAGTACTAGCATGACGCCATCACGCTCGGTCCGGAAGTGCGAGGACGAAAAAAAGAGAGAGTGCAATGAGAGCGGGAGCCGAGTAGATTCGCACCACACGAGATGCCGGCCTCGACAGGTCTTCTGTTTACGGAGCCCATTTCAGGAGATGAATTAATTATTCGTGGACTGAATCAAATGAAGCCCCATCTCGATTTGGATAGAGTACCCTAACTCGATTTCCTCGACCCCACCCCTCGACTCCTCGTTATCACAATACACGCGAATTCAACATATTCGAATCAGGAAACATGTTACAGTGAACGCGCGCTTGAAGGCTATATATCTTCGCGTGCAATTCCGCTCCTGTCTCCTTTTCCTTCCTCCTCCACACCACACCTCCCCAACATTTGTCTCCGTGTGCTTTCTTGTCCTCTCATCCTTGCAGCTGTCGTCTTGTCGCTTTCACATACACACACAAAATATCTCAGCTCGTGTCGTGCTGCTTGTTAGGGCCCTGCTTGAGCTGCTTTGCCATCACCGTCTAGCCTCTCTTGGCGCGTGATATCTGTACTAAAACTGTCTGTTTGTTAATCGTGCGTCATGGCACACACGAACCGCGTCCACTCGAAATCTCGCAAAGTTACCCATGCCTCTAGCGTACCTCCTGTAAGTATAACCCCCCTTGTTCAGGATTCCAGCCGACGCGCGTTGACGGTCGTCGTGAATGAATGTTGCACACCCTCGATGATTCACCCGTGTACCCTCCCATTCTCCCTCCCTCCAATAGGCATCCTCGATTGCGGGTACCTTGAAGCATCCTCGCTCTCCCGACTCGTCGGACTCGGAACAAGTCGCGAGTGCTGCTTCTCATTCTACTGGTACAGTGGGGAGCACCCCTGCTACACCCCCCACAAATCGTCAAACCAGAGCCCCTCCGCGTCGTCGAGTCGCCCATAACGCGTCCAACCAACGCGCCAACACTGGCTCTCTGACACCCCTCACACCCCCGCACACTCCGGGGCATGGTCTCAACAAACCCTATAGCACGTCCATGCGAGAGCAGCACGGACCACTAGCGGTGTTTAATACCTATCTACCCCCCGTCCTTCCAGGCCTCCCTCCGTCGCCTACTACGCCGACGACCTCCAGGGTCCTAGTCCCTGTCAATAATAATGAGCTCCGTCCGACTGGTGCCGACGTCGGCACGGAGTCTCCTAGTACAGCCGCCACCACGAACGCGAATCGTTCGATGATGGAAGGTGCTAACGTTCTTCATACTGGTCAATCTTCCGTCTCGGCCTCGACATCTCGATTCCTCTTGGTACGTCTACGATTCGCAGACCCTTTTCCCCATTCTCCTATGTTGTCTCTCGATCATCGGAGGGGATCTAGCCGCCGGCACGGTACAGGGGTGGATTTCCATCCATTATCCCACTCTTATTTTTTCCCATGTTTCGTATGGCACATCCTATCATGCGGACAATGGAGCTGACCATAACATATCTCTTCCATTTTTTTCTTCTGTATTTGTTCTGGACTTCCCTGCTCTGGCGCCGGATTTGCTGCGCATCATGCCCCGTCTCACTCGACTTGGATCAAATATCGCTCACTCACTGCTTTGTGCGCCCTCCTAAATACCATCGACCCTTTTTGCGATTCTCCGAATTTTCCTACACTTCCGGCACGCTTTTCTCACGCTTCACGCTCACATAACCTTAACCTTCCTTCCTCCCACCCACTTCCCAAATCGTTCACTCACCCTGGATCGGTGGGGTTGTCCCTGGCCATGACTTACAACGTCCGGCTCCGGGTCCGATGGGTTCTCCTATTCCCTTTCGACGACACCCGATTTCCTGGATTTGCCTTTTCTTTTTTCTGAATATTCTTCCCTGTCGTCCCTCTCTCGATCGCTGACGCTCGCGCGCTTCGATACGCGGACTCTGGAACGTGATTGTCCATGCCGTGCGGGCATGATTCGCCCCCCTATCATGCGCGTCCACGTGCATGAATACTTGCATATGGGTGTGTGGGGCAACTGGGGTGATTTGGGAATCCGTTGGCGGTCATTTGGGTTCCTCCCCCACTCCCCTCTCCAATGTCCGTCTTTGGATGATCGGCACTATCGTTATTCGTAATGGTCCTGTCTGACGGCCTAATGACGATGGCTGTTTCCATTTCCTATGGGCTGTGTCGTTGTGTCCGCAGGTGGAGGGTGTGCCATCCGAGGCCGCTTGGGATGATGTCCTCGCTGCGTTCGAGAAACTGGCTGGCCCGAATGAGATGAAGAGTATCTTTACGGGTATGCAGCGTGCTAAAGGCATGGTGAGTAGGGTTCTCTTCATTTTGAATACCTCATTTTTCCGCTGCTTGTCGCCGAGGGGGGCTGGGCATGGGCGGAGAACTGGCTGTTTCTGTGTGCTCGCTGTCGCCCTGAATCGGTTGCTCAAGGCAATCGATGTGGGTTACCTTGAGAGTTACTAGTGAGGCTCCCTCTCCCGCCCTCTATGCCCCCTTGATTTCTTTACATGTTCAGAACTTGCCGTTGCTTTTCGGATGCGCCGCGTCTGTTTGCCCGCTGGGCATGTGGGCGGCTCGAAGCGACTTTTCCTTCACTTTTCATTATATCAATTGAGGGGCCATCAAACGTCGCCGATTAGTTGGCCAAGGCGACTTGGGCATCGGCGTTCCTTGCACTCGATGGCCGTCAATAGTGCCATTCAAGAAACTGCCATGGCTACTCGTTTCTTTCTTCCATTGGGTCGTCTATCCCCACATTTGCTCGCTCGGCCCTCCCTTCCGACCGGTGTTCTTTCATTTTTCGTGGTCGTCTACTGCGGGCCGCTGCTCCTCTGAGGCCTCTTGCCATTTTCGACTTCATTTAACTTTGTTTGGTCTGGTTCGGTTCCACCTTTATGGTTCGCTCTCGCTTCGAACCCTTTCCTTCGCCTATTCCGTAATCCCACCCCTCAATTTTTCCTGGGGCCGAGAGGCGGCCCACCGCCCCTCCCGAGTCAACTTGATTGATTTATGACTGTTTATCATGCTTCCATTTCTTCTTCGGTTCTCGCGCACGCTGGGTGGCTGGAGCTAATTTGAATCAACTTGAATTTTGGGAAATCGACAGGTCGTCGTGGTCTTCTTCGACACACGCGTGGCGCGTCATGTGCTCAATACCTTGCAATCTGGCGCCGGTGCGCAAACATTCCCTGAGAGCAGAGTGCTGGGAAAATTGGTTGGGAACGATGAACTCTCTTTGGTGAGCGCACCTTTCACTTCGTCCGTTACACTATGGTCATTAGGCAGTGGGCTGACCATACATGTGTTGTTCATTTATGGTATCTCACCCCTCCCTGACTCCCGAATGACTCACGTATCGTCATCATTGGCCGATGACGTGCGACTGATTCACACTGTGCTATCTTGCTGCCACCCCAACCGTGATTGCTCACTCTGGCTACCGTTGCATGGCATCGTTTGGGTGGTCGCCCTCTTCGTTGTATGCGTCGGAACTTCCAACCGGCGTTTGCTCGACGAATCGAAACAATTGACTCGTTTGACCAACTACTCGGTGCTCCGGCGACTTGAATCGTTTCTGATCGTCGCCTCGCCTACGCCGGCGAACCATCAAAAAATAAACAATTGGGATTGTCCATTCAATGGACGGCTCGGCTGCTTCTGCCGCTCTTTCCGGCGCCCCTAATACATTTTTCCGATTCACCAATGGCTCCGCCTCACCCCATATTTTCTATTCTCCTTCGCTCGTTTCTGCCCCTCTGCGCGCCCATATAACGATACGATGCTGCTCTGTCGTTCAATTTTCCTTTCCCCCGCCCCCTCACATTCCTATTACAGCTATTGGGGCACGAACGCTGGCCTGCCTTCCTTGAGGGTCCAACGAAGCTCGCCATCCATATTCAACAGGCTTCGGCATCCGTCTCGGCATCGAGTGCTGGGATGTCGACCCAGTTGAGCGAGCCTCGTCTGCCACCCTCCCCTGCTACGTCATCTGCTTCGTGCACCTCTCTTTCTTCCACATCGTTCCCCGAGATTGCTGCTGCTGCAGTCGTGCCTTCGTCCCCATCTCCTGCTCCTCGCCATGCAATGACGCTCGACACCGACTCTATGAGAGCGGTCCGCGTCGCCTTCGAACACTATGGCGAGCTCGCTTCTTTTGAGACTCGGCACCACGAAATGGACAGCCATCTTCCTTGCGACGTGGTTCTCGAGTACTGTGATACGCGCGCGTTGCAAGGCGCGACCAACGCATTGCATGGGAGCGTGTTGGATGTAGTCGGGCACGGCCGCTCTGGGATGAACGGGGCTATGATTGGGATGAAGGCGCCGTCGATGGTGTCGCTGGGCGTGCGCGTGCTGGACACGGATGCTGGGGTGGGAGAGCCACCTTACTTTGCCGCGGGCGTTAGGGAGATAGGGACGCGTTCGGCAGTAGCTTCTTCTGCCATGAATGCGAACCAAGCTGGTGCTACCATGGAGGTATCGATGGCGAGTGGCTTTGACGCCCCTGTTTCTATTTCCGTCAAGGTCCCCGCGTCCGTCCCACTCCTCTCGCCTGCCACGTCCACCTCTACCTCGTGTGCGACGACATCATCCTTTGCGCAACCTAATTCATCTATTACCCCTTCTGCTACATCTGCTTCTGCCGCCGCCGCCACGACGTTGATTTCCGGCGCAGCCCCCGTTCCAGGCCAGCTGACGCGCCGCTCATCGACAGGCTCTGCAAGCTTCATACCTGGTGAGCGGACAGACCTGCAAGCCCAGCTCCGCGCCGCTCTGGATGCTGCTTCGCAGGCGTCTGCCTCAGATTCTGACTCCTCGAGCGAGGATGAGGGAGATTCAGAAGAGCGTGAGGACACAGAACGCTTCGTGTACCCTGGTGCCAATCCCAAGGTGAAAGGCGTGTTGTCTCCAAAGGGCTCACCAAAGTCGAAGAAGGCGATGCCAAAGACCGCACCCTCGACGCCGAGGAAGAACTTGGCTAATCTCCCTGGGGCTGGCGTCAGTGGGGGTGGTGGCTTGAGTGGCCTTACTATGGTGGCGCCTCTCGCGCCTCTCCAATTGCCTCCAGCCCCGATCGCTCACCCTCTCCCTGCGGCTGCTGCTCAGGCTCATGCTTATGATGCGTCAGCGCCTCTTCAATACCCCCCTTATCCCTCATTCTCGTCTACCGCTCCTGAATTCGTTCCTTCGTTCATACCACCACAGCACCACGAACCGGGTATGGGAATGGGCGGAATATTCGTGCCTCATGGAATGCCTCCACCTGAGATGCAGTTTCCAGTTGGCAACATGGCCATAGAGCACTACTCAATGCCCATCCCCGATGCTGAGTTCGGCGTGATGTCTCTACCCCACCCATCGCATGTGCCTCCTTTCCATCATCCTCACCATCCACCACAATTCCATCCATCGTCGAATCTACACCACCCACATCCAGCCCATATGCCTCCCACCCCTCACCATCCTATCCATTTCAATGCTCATGATCCGGCGTCTGGGTCGCCACCTCCCCAAATCCCTATGAGTATGGGGATGCCTGTGCCCGCAGGAATGATGCCTATGGGCTACGCGCCTCCCCAACCTCATCCCGGCATGATATTTGGCTCACACCATATGCCGATGGTAGGTGGCACTCCCCCACCCGGCATGCCCATGTCACCTCCACCTCTTGTAGGGTTCGGGGGCGAGATGGGCGCATTCTTCCCTCCTGCAATGCCCATCCATATGCCGATGGGGCACTCGTTCGGATGGAACCCAGCTGATGTGAATGGGGTGCTGACCGGGGACGTGGATCCAAGCATGAGCATGAATGCGAGCGTGGATCCTACGCAGGGTCGACCGCTCAACCCTACAGTGGAGGCTTTCAGACCCCTGCTTCCGCTCGCGAACGCTAATCTAGGCGATGTTGGGCACGGTGGCGGTTCTCCAGCTCGTGGCTCAGTTTCTGCTCCCCCACGCAAATCGGGTGGCGCTCATCCTGCCTCGCCTCGTCGTGGTCTCTCGCGTGGCGAACAAACGCCGTCCAGATGGCGTGCTGCAAGTGGCGCGCGAGGTGACACTGGCGCTGGCTCAGGTACGCTTGCTAACCGAGTTCCGGAGCTGCCGTCGAGAAGCTCTCGACCTCCCCCTGCACCTGTTTCAACCATCCGCCGCAATCCAAACGGCCCTCCTCCCTCTGGGTCCGCTCCACCCTCGCTTCATGCCCCGTCGATCCACGTTCCGCATCATATGGCACTCGGTCTCCCCATTCCTAGCCAGCCTCATTATCAAGGTGGAATGGGATCTGGTAGCACAAGCGGTGGTGCGCGTCTTGGCCCATGGCTCGGTAGTGGTGGAGCTGGTATCGCAGTTGGCGGTCGTAAGCCAACTCCCGAAGCGAACATCGTTGATCTGGAGAGGATCGAGAAAGGGCTGGATACGCGCACGACGGTGATGTTGAAGAATGTGCCTAATAAGGTTCGTCGACTTGGTCCATTCTGATTCCTGATTATTCAATTAGTTTACCATTTTCCGTGCATCTTTTTGTCACGCTCGTCTGTTTTCCCTTCGTAGATGACGGCGCAAGACCTGCAAAAATTCATCCAGAATGTCGTTCCCAACTCACTTGACTTCTTGTACCTTCGCATCGATTTCGCGAATCACTGCAATGTTGGGTGAGTGGAAAGAGTTGACTGTTCGGTATCATAACGACTAACGGCATTGTGGGGGTTTCTTTCGTCTAGTTATGCATTCGTGAACTTTATCGACACTGCTGATCTGCTTAAATTCTGCCAGGCCTGCTTGGGTAAAAAATGGTAAGTTCTCACTTTATATCTATCCCTTAGCTGTGTTCGTTTGAGTCCCAAGCCCTCACTTATCTGTTGCTTACTCTGATTAGGAATCTGTTCCAGTCCGAAAAGGTTCTTCAGATGTGCTACGCCACCTACCAGGGCAAGGACGCGCTAGTCGACAAGTTCCGCAATAGCGCTGTCATGAAAGAACGCATCGAGTGGCGACCTCAGATTTTCTATTCATCTGGCCCTCAACGTGGCATGCCTGAACGGTTCCCCGAAGCTAATAGTGCTATTCGGAGGGAGCGATCGGAGATGCTGAAGAGCACGGGGATGTACATTGGTACACCTATGTCTCATATGGGATAAAGAGAGCTCATCCCTCGCTATTTTCCTTCCACATTCACATTTCTCTCGTCTTTTTCTTATTTCTTTGAGTGTCTATGTGCCCGCTAACTCTATGGTCCATCTTCACTATGTATTCGCCTCACTATTCCCTCTATTCCCCCTCTCATCCCGACTGCCCATACCTCAAGAAGTGTACCATCATCGCATCATCAACACTGCCCTCTATTTCGTGCTTTTTCCGCGGCTGTTGTTACCTTATTCGTCGACGTGCTTTACACATCCGCACTGCGGCGCTATGTTTGCCCCTCCGGGTTGAGTTTCGTGACTGTTGTTTCCGAGGCTTCGTGATTCATCCCCACTCGTTGTACCTTCGTTGCATTCCATTTCAGCTATTTTCTCGTTTCCGTTCCCATTCCTCAACTCATCGTGCACTCACTCATCCATTCTTAATCTCGCACATTCGCTACTTGGCTTTATTCCATCCCTCACCTATTCAAAAGTAACCCACAAATGCGTCCGCTTTGTTCGCTTTGTCTATATTCTTCTCTGGCTGCCTCGCATCCGGTCAACCCGCTTTTCATTCCCTCGTGCCCTTAATTCCTACTACATTCGTTCCTCGACCCCCTTTGACCTGACTATCCCGGTTTTGTCCTTCTCGGGCTGATTCCTGGCTTTGTTGACTTCATCATACTCCCTGTCTTTAAATGTCTTCCTTTGCTCGCTATCATCCAGCTATCCGATGTCGCGTGCTGAACCCGTATATTACTGCGGTTTACCCCTCATTTCTTAGTTACCAACCCCCCACTCCGTCATACCGCTTCCGTACGCTATATTCATCCAACCAAGCTCCCCAGTCTCACTCTACTACTAGCTACCTACTATTCTCGATACGTACATTACTCAAAAAATCGCATATCCACTGTTTCTTCGTTGTACACCTTTGACTTGCAGTGAGGATCTGTTCATTTGGGGCTCGGCTACCAACAATAGGCGATGAAACGCTTTGCGCCACGCAATCTATGAAACCCAACCTACGCCACAATAGGTCTATTGGCGATGCCGAGCAGAATGGATGGGAAAATGTCCTCCACATCTTGCACTCTGTGATTGATCACCAGATTTATCTATGCATGAGAGCTTTCCTTCTCCAAGAAGATAGCTCTTTAACGATCAAGTCGGACTGCTGTGGTGGGGATCAGATCCTGGATATTCATCCACCTGGGTCCCATACGCGTCACCTACCACACCAGCCAAACCAGCTTATACCCACGCTATTAACTTCCCTTATCCATCCTAAATATCATAGATATAAGCACCTCCCATGATGCCTGAGCTCTTGCACCCATGATTCGCGGTTGAATCTGTTGAGCTTTTTGGGTCCTCGGAATCATTGCTCCTGTGACGTAATCGCCGCTCCTCCCTTTGCCATCTCCTCCCCGCCATCCACCCCACAATAATCCACATCGTTCGTCAAACCACTAACAACTCGAAAACATGTCTGGTTCTGAATCTGGTAGTAAGTAGGCCTCTTGATCAGTCGATCGCGTTACATTGGAGTATATGCGAGCTCACCAGATCCGTAGAATTCATCGTCGTCTTCAAGGAGCACGCGACCAAGGTATGCGACATCAACAGCTACTGGAGGGATACGACCCTTTCGGGATAAAATTATCCTGCCTTTAATACTTGATTTGAAAACATCTAACACACCTTATTCCTGGGCTTACCAATATAGGAGCAGATCGACAAGTATGCGGACGAAGTGTCCACCACTGGTGAGTGATCCACCAATTGTTTCAATTAACCCCAGGAGTTATACGATACTCTACGAGACTACTATCGCTCGCCTCTGTTCTTTTATGCATTGGGTCTGCCAAGACACATTGACTCACCCCTATCCCGTGTCTACCAGGCGGACAAGTCGGTCACAAATACTACAATACTCTAAAGGGGTTCTCCGCTACACTCACCCCTCAACACCTCGCAAGCTTTACAGCTGAAGGTAATGATATAATCGAGTCTGTTGAGCCTGATCAAGTGAGCCTCCTATAATTCTTAGCCGCTTGTTGACGGAGCGCGCAACAACCGCGTTTCTTTCTGCACTTGAAAACTAATCACGAATACCGTTATGATGTATAGGTTGTGACCACCCAGTGAACAGCACTACCTCCGTTAATAGTCACAAGACCCGTGATTTCTTCCCCATGTAAAGTGACCCACAACTTGTCGAAATAAATCCCGCATTATATCTCTCAAACGCTCCCCAATCACGTAAGAACTCTCAGGGACTGGATAGTCACTAGCATATATGCCAGATGCAAACGGGACGATCTCGTTGCGTGCTGACGGTAAATTCATTCGTCGTACGGTAAGGTCCCAATTTGGCGGTAACGAAGAGAAGATACAAGGATGGAAAATTATCGTCCGTCGTAAAGGCATAATTGGTCGTGAGTTGAAAACAGAGGAGGCTAGTAGAAGTCATGAGGAAGAAAGAGACGAACAATCAAGGAATAAGAATAAACAGACTCATAATACGCGGTAGGAAGGACATCGTGAGTGATAAGTACAGAGGAGGATGAGAGAGTGAGTGAGGAGGGTGGGAGAGACAGGACGATGACGAATTGTCTATGGGAGGATTTGAAGTCTCGTGCTCACGCTTGGGCTACTGGAACTGCCCGCTGCCTCTCTCGATCACGTTTGTTTTGATGAAACGCGCGTTTGTCGACTTTTAACAAGCTGTAATCTGTCTGCATTTCAACACTTGTAGGGTTCGTGTTGCGCTGGAGCGTTGCAGGGGTCACCGTAACGTGAGGTAGGCCCTCAACCTCATCCATGGTAGCATTAGCACGAAGCCCTGCGGATTCGGGATGGAGATACTGGGTATTGCTGGGAGGTGTGGTATAGAGAAGATTAGAGTGTATGGGAGGGTTGTCGATTAAGGTCTGAGTCTGCACTTGGATTTGGATGGGGTTGGGATTGCTATTATGGTATCGAGCTTGTTGATGCTGGTATTGAGAACTGACAGGGGGCACGGTGATATTTCGAGCGCCTAAGATGTTAGTTTGGCGTGGGGGACCATAAGCGGAAGAAGAGGCGGAGGAAATTGATGCTGAGTAGGCATCTGAATGGATCGAATCTGTAGATGTTGAAGCGGATGGTAATGCGTAGATTGCTCCAGAGTCTGCTGGGAGTGTTGTCGGTGCTGCCGTGACTACTGCTGCTGACTCGGGGTGGAGCCAGCGATTCCACCAGTGCCACTCTGTTCACCGACGCCAGAGGCAGCAGTAGCGGCAAGGGAAGAGGGAGTGGGAGAAAAAGAAGTAGGGGTGGGGTCTTGATTAGCCGGTACGGTCTTTGATGGATCAGAATTAAGAAGAGGTGCAGATGACGGACTCTGATTTTGATCATGAGCCGGGGAGCTAGCAGGCGGTGGCGGAGGTGGTGGCGGCTCGGGGAAGTCCCATGAGCGAGTGACGATTGAAGTGGGGAGGAGCCAAGTCGCTGCACAGATGACACCTTTGCCTCGGTCCTGAAATAGAGGTTGGCATGGGAGGGACAAGATCAGCGAAGGCTGAGTATATCGTACCTTGGCAGTCATCGAGCTCCATTCAATATCGATGAATTGAGCAATGTAGCGCACGAAGGGGAGGATTTCTCGCACACCGCCATTCAACATCGCAAAGAACGTGAGGAAGTTGAGCACCATGCCCTCAATCGATTTAGCTCGCTGAGAAAGACATAAATTTAGTGCCCACATAAAAATGTTACGAATGCGTAGAAACGAGACATACAGCCAAGTTCTTCATAGAAGGTTCTGGCAATACCAGTTCGTAGCCCCACCTAGAATATCCAAGAATCATGAATCAGTGCCTATGGGTTAGATCGTAATACAATATAGCCGAACCAGTCTAGAGCGAAAAACAAAATGTCAAGGTCGCATCTCATAATAGGTATAGCAGGTAGGGACTCACAAGTCAGGATGCTCATCCGATCCTTGGGAGGGTACACGCCCTTATGATCTGGTAACCACTTGGACAAGTCTGGTGGCGTCCCGCTAGTAGCATACAACGCTTCAGGATCCCCCAGGCCCAACGCGATCAGGGTAGTTGCCACATCATTCACGCCATCGACGATCGTTTGCGGGGAAGGAACAGCACCCGCCAACATAGCAAGCTCCCCCGCATCTGGAAGCGTCACGGGTGCATTTGGAGGCAAAATCTGAGGAGAAACAGGCGAAACTGTGACGAGGGAAGTGAGGGTAGAGAGGGCTTTGGCGGGATCAACATGAAGGAAGGGGATAATGTTCAGGCTATGAAGAGCATTCTCCAAGCCCTGGCGGTCCGTGGCAATTACGTGCGCAGGCAGAGGTACGACGCGGGTCTCTCCCAAGGAAGCCACGGGTGGGGTTAACTGAGTGAAAACTTTCTCAGCGACTTCCTCATCAGTGGCATCCAAGCAAACCGCATGAACCGCAGGAGGCTGTTTCGCAGAAGGGGTGGCTGCCAGCGCGCTCTGTGGCGTGGCCGGTGTAGCTTTTCTCTCCTGCAAAGGTGAGAGTGGGGACAGTTGGCGAACTTCGGAGATGACTTTGTTAGCTTTGTCTTCGTGCAAGAGTTCTGGAGCGATGCGAGTTTGAGCGGTAGTGAGGGCTTTGGTGCGAGAGGAAGGTTTTCCAAGGGAGGTGGTAGTCGTGGCTACATCGCCGGAAAGAAGGTTTTGAATAGTAACAGCAGTGGGCGAGACAACTGGAGCAGCATCGGCCCCTTTCTTCTTTTTATTCGATTTTGATAGCTTTTGTTTTGGCGCCTGAGGTTCCACCAATACCTCTTGATGTCCCTCTTCGATCTCGTCGTCAGCAATAGGAATGTTGGTGGGTAGACTGTCGAGCTCTTTATGGCTAGCGTTTATTTTTGCGGACGATCGAGAGGAGAACGGATTGAGATACATTGAGATGCGATGTTTTGCTGAGCGAACCGCTGGCTTAGGGGAGGTAGGAGGTGGGGAGGCGGGAACCTCTGGGTTGAGGTCAGGTGATGAGGCTTCGAGTTGAGAGGTGCCAGGGGTAATGGGTTCCGATATCTGGATTTTGGGTTCTTCTTCGACTGTAGAGGGCTCTTCCTTGGAAATGGCCGGGGTCTCGGAGACAGGGGTAGGGAGACTGTGTTCGGGCTCCTCAGCTAAAGGAGAGACGGTCGATTGGGTCAGAACATGCTCTGGCTCTACGAAAGGCACGTGTACTGCACCTTGCAGCGGAGCATCCCCGACAGTCGGAGGCACGGCGAGGGGTTCCGAGGAGCGGGTTACATCTTCCGCCGATGGTCTAGGCGTTTCAAGTGCGACGCTGATACGTTTCAGTAACTCGGCCCCTGACGCGTTTCACGAGCTTTGGTAAGTTTGCGGGAAACCAGTAATTCTCATGTCGTGCTCACCTTCCTCACTGTCGGTCTTGGCTGGCGGCTGGGCTGAACCAGTAGCTAGAGGAGCCTTGGAGCTGCGACGACCAAAGAGCCCCATAGTGAATGTAGAGGATCGAAAGGGGCTCGCTGAGCGAATGAGTTTGGTCGTGATTGGCAAGTCGCGTCGAACCAAACAAGCGCGATTCAATTGTGCAAAGGATCCAAGATTAACAGGAGCGGCTAGTTGTAGTAGTACAAGTCAAGATGAGATATTATATCAGAGCAGACAGAGCAGAGTCATCCAAGAAATGCAGTCGGTGAGTCAAGAAATCAGCCTCGTGCTATCGCACGGGTCAAGACAATTTTGTCCAGTCAATCTTCGCGTCAGCTCCATACTTCTTCTCCAGCCAGTCGTTGGCCTTTCGGAAGTGTTGGTTGCCAAACCAGCCTCCCTTGTTCGCGCTCAATGGTGAGGGGTGCTTTGAAGATGGTGGTTAGTTGAGCGATGCTGTAGGAAGGTCAGGCCACGGCAGGACTTACGACACTGCTTAGGATCAGATGCTTGGTTTTGCTGAGCTTGGAGACGCGTTTTGCAGCATGAGCACCCCACACGAGGAAGACGACGCCGCGACCAACGCCTTCCGTAGTCTTCGAAAGGCTTGCACCTGCGATTTTTCTCAGACCTTTGGCGGAACTGTAGTGGGCGATCATCACGTACCACCGTATTTATCCACCAAGCTCACAATGGCGTCGGTAAACTCCTCCCATCCTTTACCACTATGACTCCCTGCGGAGCGGGCTTTGACCGTGAGTGAACTATTTGAAAGATAGAGTTAGCGACACTGCTAAGAGACATAGCATATGAGAAGTTGTCGCACGTATTGAGCAATAGCACGCCAGACTCTGCCCAGTTTGTCAGTTCGCTGGGTAGGAATTGATATTAGGTTGGGCCGAGAAGGAAGAAAGCGTCGGGTCAATCTTACCCGTGGGAAGGAGGCTTGAAACCAGGATAGTCGTTCTGGATTTCTCGGTACATCTATGTGGGGTGACATAGTCAGCGGCTTGAATGGGCGGGGACAATTCGACACAGAGTGCATACGTTTCGCAGGGAAGGAGGGACCGCAACGCCCTTACGGACGGAAAAGCACAGGCCGTGCGCTTGGCCCGGTCCATGGTACGGGTCTTGGCCAATAATAACGATTTTCACTTTGCCCAACGGCGTTGCCCGACTCCAATGGTAGATATCCTTGGCTGTGCAGCGATTAAGATTCAGTGAGTTTCAGGGGAGGGCGATTGAGTGAGACTGACGAGGCGGGTAAATAGGGTCGCCGCCAGTGGACTTTTCGCGATTATCCTGGACGCC
The DNA here is from genome assembly GCA_015039315.1 of Clavulina sp. PMI_390. Classification (NCBI taxonomy): domain Eukaryota; kingdom Fungi; phylum Basidiomycota; class Agaricomycetes; order Cantharellales; family Hydnaceae; genus Clavulina; species Clavulina sp. PMI_390. The sequence goes on from WIDE01000037.1 coordinate 143,563, forward strand.
CGCATTCCAAAGGAATTCCTTGAGCTTCAAGAAATAGGGCTTTTTGATCTCGTCACCAAGGAGTTTGAGCTGGTGCAACGTAACGAATTGAATAGGCCCCAAATTTCTCGTCAGGGTCCTGCCGACGGCACATATCAAATGAATCGACTCACCCATGTTCTGCCCATAGTGTCGCACTCGAGCGAGAGCAGACGCGCCTCCTTCTCAGAGAGCGAAGCTTTGTACGTGTCGACGTTGAAAGCAATCGAGTTGAATGGACGGAGGCCATTGACGAGGCGAACTTGACCAGAAGGCTGGGTGGAGCTTGACGCTTCGCCCGACTCCGACACGCGCTGGCGTTTTGGAACCGTCGAGACGCTGTACATATCCGTCAGGTTGATCTGACGCTTGGTGCCTTTGGTCGTCGAGGTGGTGGTAGAGGTCGTTGTCTTCTTGGAGGTGGAGGCAGTAGGGGTGCTGGACGGAGTCTCTTCCTGAGAGGACGCGGGCGTCGACGTACTGGTGGTCACGTTGGCAGTCGCCTTGGACTCGAGGTCCTCCATATATTCCGCCTCATCGAGGAGTGCTTGGGAGGCAGCTTTCGCGTCGGTCGACTTTTTGGGGGGCATTGCGGTGCAGATGGTTTGGAGTTGAAACGAAGAGGTCTCGTGCTGTCACGCGTGCCGCCTCGTGACACGCGCGCTCACTCTCTCCAACCCTACCCCGCAACACGCTCCCACCACCTGTTCCATAATGCCTAAGCGCAAAGCAAACTCGTCCGAATCAGAGGCAGAAGCATCTGACGCCGGAAGCGGGTCCGACGTTCCCGTTAAAAAGACCAAGAAGACGAAGGTCGTGAAGGAGAAGGTTGAGAAACCCAAGGTGTGTACTTTCGTTGTTATCTTGCGGGGACTGTGTCCTCACTTATTGGATTCGCGCTTCAGAAGGAGTCATCCTCCAAGGGAAAAGCGAAGGCAAAGGCTGCAAAGGGGAACGATGACACGAGCGAGTTCATATCATTGGGAGGAACCCGACGCGTTACTGTACGCCAATTCAATGGTACGAGTGCCATCCTTGAGCAAGGTTCGATTTTGAGGGGCCCTCACGCTCTTTTTCTACGACAGGCAAAACCCTCGTCGATATTCGTGAGGTACGCAGTACCCAGCACCTTCAGTCACCACATGTCCGTCCCTAACATCGCACCGCTTCCCCACAGTATTACGAAGACAAGTCATCGGGCGAGATGAAGCCAGGAAAAAAGGGTATCTCCTTATCGGGTGCGTATTATTGGGTCATAATCGTGATGGAACAACTACCTTACCACTCTTGCCTCGATCAGCTGAGCAATGGTCTTCGTTCAAGGAGAAGCTGGCCGACATCGACAAGCTCGTGGACGCTCTCGAGTAAGCCTTCTTGGCTCCTCTTTACCACGATGGATTATACTCCGTCTATCCATGGTCTGCCCTTCCGTCTGCACTACATTGTATTTGTACTCCATCCAACGCCTGCCAATAATATCAATCGACTGACGCGCTCCAAGTCCTGGCCACTGTATTGCATGATGCCCATGACCTTGCCTCCAGAAGCTAGAGGGTTAAATAACGAACGCTAATAACGTCGAGAGTCTGGAATATGCCTACGAGCTTGTAGCCGGCCACCCTTCTGGCCTAAGTGGTCCTGGTCGAGGCTGCGATGCTCTACTGAGGCCTCGACCCGTAAAAGGAAATATGTGAAATAGCACAGCACAACATTCCTTGCGCGCACGGCGCCTCCAATGGTTCAATAAATACCTCAAGCAAGACATTAGACAAACCTTAGACCACACTCGCGTAGGATACTTTATAGTAACTTACCGGTCTTGCATCCTTAACGATGCCACAATCTCAACACCAGCCGATGACATCCTCCCTAGCGCCTTTATCCGAGAACACGCGTCTTGTTTCGCACAGGCGCTCGATGAAAGATCTGGTTCGGAGCGCTTGCGCATACGAACCGGGGGTGTGAGGGGATATCTGATGGTGTCTGATTTTCTTTTCACCAATTCTGGGCTAACCATAACCCTAATTTAGCGCCCATCTTTGTCTGTACACTACCTGCTATGCTCAGGATAATATCTTAATTCTACATGGTTTATGGAAAGAATATCCATTTCCAATTGTCGAAACGTTGGGGAACTTGGTGAGGGAGGCAAATCCTCGGTTGCCGGCAGTTTGGCTGCCGGTCCAAAGTTGGCTTCTCAGGCTTCCCGTCCCCACAACCCTCTCCACCTGTCTCTTGTCTTTCTGTGGTACACTGCTGTCTCCGCCTTTTTCACCTCATCTTCAACATGAAAGCATTCAGAGTTGCCAAGCATGAGCATCCTGCTGACATCACACCGTATGAGTTGCACACTCGCTACCTCATTGACAGTGTCTGATCGTGTCGAGGACACTATAATTTTGGTAATTTTTCTAGGGCCTCAGATGCTCCTGAGCCTACTGCAGGACCGGGGCAAGTCATAGTGGAGGTGTACTCAGCGTGAGTTGCCAGATCTGCCTGTCCAAATTACTTCGAGAGTTTATCTTTCTCTGTACGCGTGCCAGTGGTCTCAATTTTTTCGATATATTGCAAGCGCAAGGGAAGTATCAGCACCAGCCGCCTATGCCATTCAACCTCGGTGCAGAGGTATGCTATCGTCTACTAGACTCTGCCAATTGGTCCTCACTGCTTGTGCGCTACATAGTATGCTGGGAGGATCGCCAAGAACTCACCTATCCCAGAAGGCTGCCCCTTCAAACCCGGGGACAGGGTGTTCGGAGCGACTCAAGGCGCATATGCTGGTTCGTCCGAAACCGTATGATCCCTCTCTTCGTGAAGCCTAGCTCACTAGCATGCTTTGTGCAGACCGCGTCACAGCAGATGTCAATCGAATGTTCCCAATTCCCAAGGGCATGAGTTATGATCAAGCGTCTGGGCTGTACGTCACATGGCCTACATCATACGAAGGCATCATTGGGAGAGGAGAGGCCAAAGCTGGTATGTTCTGTAGCCGGTTCTCACCAAATACTGAGCTAATGGTGCCATCTTACATAGGCGATTGGGTGCTTGTTCATGCGGGTTAGTGAATGCCTCATTATCGATCGCCTCATGCCTTAGATCTTCCATTTACCGCTGCGGAATTTACAGGTGCTGGAGGTGTCGGAATTGCGGCAATCCAGGTTCGTCCATTTATTGGCTTCAAGAATTCATAATATTCCAGGTCATCCTGACCCCTTGCCTTTTACCTAGATCGCCAAAGGTATGGTTTTGAATATGTCATCTTATTTCTGGGACTAAGTTCAGTCGTTACCCGTCAGTTATTGGTGCAAAGGTAATTGCTACTGCAGGCTCCCCTGAAAAGCTCGAGGTGTGCAAGAAGTACGGCGGTGCCGACTATGTTCTCAACTACCGCACCGCGGGGTGGCAAAAAGAGATCATGAAGATCACAAAGGGTCACGGAGTTGGTACGTTCTCGTCGCTTGCTTTCACTCACGCCTCTGACTCAAGTCTTGCAGACGTCATCTACGATCCTGTCGGGCTTATTAGAGATTCGCTGAAATGTATCGCCTGGAAGGGGCGTGCTGTTGTCGTCGGGTTTGTTGGTGGAGAGATCGAGAAGGTCGGTTACCTTGCGCTGCCTGTTGGACGACGCTCCGTTAACACTGATACACGGCCCCCCTTCAGCTTCCCCTCAACCTCGTACTTTTGAAGAATATCGCAATAACTGGGCTGCATTGGGGGGCATATGCTAAGTTCGAGCCCTCTAGAGAAAAGGAGGTCTGGGATGCTCTCTTTGAGTATGTCTTTGAATCTTTCTTCACGATGAGACATGAATGGATGCTGATTATTGCTTAGGATGTGGGAGAGCAAGAAGACTGTCCCCATTGTCTATACTACGGTTTTCAAGGGGCTGGAGGGTGTAGGGAAGGGACTCAAGGCTATTGAGAACCGAGAAACCTGGGGCAAGGTCGCGGTGCATTTGCGTGACGAGGACCCGAGCGCGAAGCTTTGAAAGTCTTCTGTCGATGCATGGTCGTATCTTCCGACTCTACCCGAATATTTGCTGTATTTTTAGATAGTTAAATATCATACGTGCGGCGTTGGCTGAGTGTCTGCCGAGTCCTCGTTAACTCCACCGCGTTGCTGCTTATTTGTACGTCGCGCGGCGGCGGAATGGGCTCCTCCACTCATATCCACCACCTCTTTGAAGATTGTCCTTGGCCTCCATGCCGTCTTTGCTTCTTCTGCTAGGTACTGTGTTAGCTATTGTTGTGATTCATACGTTCTATGTCTATGTTTGGAAAGCGATCTTCTCTCCGCTGCGCGAGCTGCCTGGGCCAAGATCGAAGGGCCTGTTCAAGAGCCACATAGTATACGCTACAGAGTGTGCATCTCCCCTCCTGGGTCTACCAATGGCCAATAGGGTCTCTAATTGACCTGCTTTCCTTTATAGCCCACGAATATCTGCGATTGCTCAGGATGAGTGGTACACCCGGTTTGGCCCTAACTATGTGATCAAAGGTCTCAATTGGGTACGTTATCTTACACAGGCTCCACATTGGTGCTAATAAATGGGTGTGGTTATCCAAATAGTTTGATAATCGACTGCTGACGGTTGATCCAAAAGCTGTCAACTATGTGCTAAACAACCCGTTAACCTACGAGAAGCCCAAGCACTCAAGATACTTACTCTCCTCTCTTATCGGTCCTGGTAAGTCAGCCACTCCCTCCGTTCATACAGTCCATATTCTAATTGATCGGGTGGATTAGGGCTTCTTGCTTCAGAAGGTATGGAAAGACCGAACCTTGCTTGGAAGTGGGATTAACGCGTCATTTATCACCCAGGACCCCGTAATCGCCGTCAAGTGAGCTCAGTTCTGGTATTACTAAAAAATCACTCAATAACCTCCCGCCTGATAGCGGAAACTCATCAGTCCCGCTTTCGCGCCCTCCAACCTAAAGGCTCTTACCCCGATCTTCTTTCAAAAAGCTTTCGAGGTTAGTTCCCAATGAGTCCGTGTCATTGTCGATCGGCCCTCATATTTGGCTCTCAGCTTCGGGATGCCTGGCGGGCTCAAACAGTGGATCCTGAGAATGGGGCGAAGGTCGATGTTGCTCATTGGCTAAGTCGGGCCACGTTCGACGTGATTGGACTTGCTGGTAGGAATAATGAACCCATGACTATATTATATATACTGATCCTGATTTGCTGTTTGCCCTAGGGTTCGACTACAAGTTCAATGCGATTCAGGAGGAGAAGGAACATATCTATCTCGCATACAAAGTCATGTAAGGCTCTCTATCTGCTATCCCCACACAAGGCTCATAGCCTACGGATACTATAGGTTTGATGCGACGGCTAACAAGGGGCATGGGACCAAGGAAAACCTGTACAACATGTATCCGATTTTGCGAACCCTTTTTGTAATTTTTTTTCGTCGCTTATGGAGTTCCCACCTAACCTCTTCTATTCCAGCCCACTGATGGTCATAAGGTCATGGATGCCAGTCAGGCAAAGATCAGGAAATTTGGACTGCAGCTGATCACCGAGCGCAAAGAACAACACCACGTTGGGAAGCTAGACCGCTTTGATATTCTCTCTCTTCTGGGTGAGCTGGTATTCCGCACGATTCTTTTGATTGAAGGGCTAAACTGTCACCCTTAGTGAAAGCAAACCTTGCCGAGGATCTGTCGGAGGACCAACGAGTGACCGACGAAGAGATATGCCACCATATCAACACATTCCTTTTTGCAGGCTCTGATACGACTTCACTGGGAGTCGCTTGGGGGCTCTTGCTCCTTTCCCAGAATCCTGGACTTCAGACACGGCTACGTACCGAGCTCGTTTCGCTCCTTTCTGAGTACCCAGCATTCATGGCGCCAGATACGGCTCCTACTGTGGAAGAGACTGTTGAGCTCTATCAGCGGATTGATAAACTCCCATTCCTCGAAAACGTTTGTCGAGAATTCTTGCGACTTATCCCTCCTGTTCATGGGACGATACGAGTGGCGCTGAAGGATGACGTGATCCCGATATCTGAGCCTATCAAGTATGAGACTGGGAAGTGGAAGGGGCAAGAGCGACGCTTAGACGGGATACGAATTGCGAAGGATGAGATCATCCACGTGCCAATCGAAGGCTTTAATGTGGCGAAACACATTTGGGGCGACGATGCATATGAATTCAAGTACGTCTCTAGTGCTGTCGTCGGGAACCCTATCTCACTTAGACACACTCTCACCCAGTCCCGACCGCTGGAATGACGTCCCTCAAGCCGCGAAGGAGAATCCTGGATTATTGTCCAATCTCATGACTTTTGGCGCAGGCCCACGGGTGAGCGTCGCATCTTGGCGAACTCTGGCGCGTTCCATGGCTTACGCACTGTTTCGATCTACAGTCTTGTGTAGGCATGAAGTTTTCAATGATGGAGTACGTATCCTTCTCATTTTTGTCGTACCATAGTCAACTGAGCGTTCTCCAGGACGAAAACGATGCTTTTTGCCCTCATTCCAGCGTTTACGTTTGAGCCTGCAGCTGAAATACGGAAGCGCAACGTGTGAGTCTCATTTAGAAGCGATTTTGTTTGCCCTGCTCATGTTTCCATCTGCCCAGCATCCTCACACGGCCCTACTTGGAAGGAAGCCTAAAGGCTGGGCCGCAACTGCCACTTATCGTCAATTCAATTTAATCCTTAGTCGAAGTGAACTAGAAGGCCATTAATTATCGGCTATTATCCTCAACCTTCGTATTTTGGTGATTTCGTTCTTCACACCCCCATTCTAATCGTGTATCACATTGCTGTAAGATTATAATGCAGCGATCAATAAAGATAACCGGTAGCCCAGCGCAAAGTCTACGTGAGAGGGGAGTGTGTGTCAAGCAACGGCGACAAGTCCGGATGCAGCATCGTGAGCTCCTTGGAGACCGCCGCGCAGGCCGCGCACCCAAGCACCCAGTTTTACGAGTTTCGCTCGACTATCTAATGTGAATTCGGCGACGCGCAATCCGTTGTAGATGAAGTGGAAACCGACCCAATGTCGGACAAGTGCAAATATTGAGGAGAACTTGGGACCATCGTGGCGTAATATTGTCCTAAAGTTCGCGTAATCGTCTCCCCATACTGCCAGGCTACAATAGCGGGCCATAATGAGGAAGATACGCGACTGGGTGTGAGTTGGTTTGAGTTCAGAGTCAAGGTTCCTATATATTCGATGCAACCGGACTCAGCCGCCTGAAATGGCGAGACGAAACTTCGTGGTACTTACCGAAGAAGGTCATTCATTTTGAAGAGCATCAACACCCTCCGTGGCACAGAACGCAACATGGTGAATAGTCCCAGTAATAACCCTTCTCGGTGAAAAACTGCAGTTCTCATTCTCGCCATTTCCTCCTCTGTTTGAGTAGCCAACTCTAACATATTTGCTGGGCGATTCGCGTCTGCGTCATCCCACGTTCCTTCTAGGCCTGCACGACCAGTGACTGCACTCTCAAAAATGGGATACTGCCAAAACCGAGCTAATCAGAACCTCAATAGGGTCTGAATGAAAGAAGTGGCTCACCAGCTCTGGTGTGATGTGGCCGACAAGCTCTGCGTATTTTCGTCGATCTTTCTCTTGACCAGGCGTGATCAACGAGAGCCATAAGCGGGCATAGTTCACTCGAAGCTCGTCATCAATATCGAAGTACTACATGGTTCAAGATCAGCGTTAGTGATTTGCTCTTTTATCAAGATGTCTCACCAAGCCGTGATCAAGTAGGGCAATCTCGAAATTGTATGGACTACGGGAGTTTTTACTCCTTGGTCGGATGAGGAGATTCCCAGCGTGAGGGTCTGGATTAAGTTTCTTTAGCAATCAGATAAAGTGGGGCTCATAGACCCACGAACCTGCATGAAAGAAACCATGGAGCCAAACCATTTCCGAAAAAATTCGAGTTATCTCCATTGAAACCTTATTACGATCGATGTTATGCTTCGCAAGGTAGTCGAGGTCATCAACCTAAAGGAATGAATGAGTATCATGCTGAATGAACGAAACTTGGGTCACTATACCCTAGCGCCTTCGATAAACTCCATAACAAGTGTCCGTTTGGTCGCAGTTATGACATCGGGGATATACAAAGATGTTCGTTTGAGATTTGCGAAATTGGCCCTAGCTCGCTCCGTATTTTCGGCCTCGTGCGTGAAATCGAGTTCCTTGGGAAGATTTTCTCGCATTTCTTCGCCAAGCCATGTGAACTCGAAATCTGGGAAGATTCGTTTGACCCATTCCAAGGCAAAGGTTGTAGTTTTCATGCTATGATCTGCGGGTCAGCTTCAGAAGCACCCAAATTTGGGGTAACGTACTCTAATTCGGTGAACTCTTCAAGGTGCGGGTGCTGACAATTAGCTGGCGTCAGTTGAGCTTCTAGAGCTTCACACAGACCATGCCACATACCTGTATCTTCACAGCCATTTTCCTTCCTGTGCTCCGCTCTGTAGCCATATGCACTTGCGCCAAAGATGCAACACCGATGGGGTTCTCGTCAAACTCTGAGAACATTTCATCCATGGGCCGCCCTGTCTCTCGTTCGAGTAAGGCTTTCACTTCTGGGAAGGGAGTGGGATAGCACTGCTATGCGATGAGTAGTAGTCTCTTGAAACGAAGAGTTTTTTCTTACTTGATCTTGAAGCGGTTTCATGGTAGACTATGGGTAGAGTGGTGTCAGTCATGCATGACGTCGATGGAAGAGTGGGGGCTCACAGTCCATTCAACAGGCAGCATATTCACGGAAGAAACGTGTTGGCCCTAGCTTGGAGTTTTTGTTACGGGTGATGATAAAAGTAGATCGCCGTCTAGACAACAACGTACGAGCTTGATATAGATTCCTGTATTGAGGGAACGAACAACTGAGCTCGCAGAATTTTTTCTTGTGAGCATTCATCCATACCTCCATTAGCTTGTAAAGCTTCGAGTAATCTTTCAGCGCTTCGTTTATGACATCGCGAGTATGCAGCTTCCTTGTCGTCGTCCGAATCATAGGACGCTCCGAGGGTTTGCTTATACAGCATCGCGTCATATAGCACAGCTCTTGCTATCCTCTCACAGCGAATCGCCGCAAGCCATATATGTCGAAAGGAATCAGAGTCTTCGGAAGATGCAATGGTTGCCCCAGCTGCACCAAGAAGAACGACGGCAGCCCCAGTCCTTCTTCTTGACACTCTAGCCAGCAAAGGTATTCGTGGTGGACGTGGAGAGGTAGAGAACGAATTTCGGGAGAGCGCTGGATGGTTTCGTATCCTTCCAATAGCTCGATGAGGGAGCCAGGCTCTCCCAGCCAAATTGAGTAGCATAAGTGGCCCAACTGAGTGAGGGTCGGGTTTCCGTAAACAGCCGAAAACATTCTGTCAATTGAGATGACTCTTAATTATTTAACAGGACTTTGGGGGCCGGTATATCAATGGAGTTAAATACGATTGTTGTATCCCGCGGCGAGGCTGAGGATGTAGTTTGCAGGCGAAAGCCACCCAGTACTACGATTGTCCCAATACTACGTCATAACGACCACCTGCCAAGCATAAGTTCAGGACCCTAATCATATTTAAGAATGCATAAATCCATCGCGTGTCGCTGTTGGCCAGATATCCCATGGACGAATGTCCCTGAACGAGCGTCAAAAGCTGCGGTGGCAGACAACGTCCTGCCATTCCACTGAGGAAGCTCGGGGAATCCCATGAAAGCGTGATGTGTGTCGGTTCCCATCGAGAACATGCAGTCATCGTTGGCTGTCGCTTCTCGAAAACTCCTCTTCGCCATGTCTTTGTCGAACGAACGCGGGAGTGGGGGAAGATAGCTCTTGTTCGCTCGATCAGAGATATGGCAAGGAGTGCTAGCCAGTACGGACCAGTTGTTTGAATACAAAAGAGCATCAGATGATTCCGAGATATCACCTTTACATGGCCGTCCCTGTGAGCATACATGCAAGAGGACAGGGGGACCAGCATGCGGGAGTCGTAAATAGGCGTATGACACGTCTTCCAGAGTACAAATCGAGAACGTGATGATGAGACCATCCGATTGGTTGATGGGAGGTAGGAGATTTAAGAAGAATGCGGGTTTCCAGACCGCACCAAAGTGGATGTCGACTGTGGTAGATATAGGTCTATCCCCAAATGACAACTTTCCCGGTAACAGCGGCGTGAAAGAAATGCGAATGCAAGGTGATTCGAAGGAAGCCGACACACAGATCATCTCGCCACTGGCTTTTAGGAGATAGCGTAAACCCTTTATGCTCAAGGCGCTCGCTGGGGACGCAAGGGAGGTCGCATGAAGGACTGAATCACGCCGCCAGTTCCACAGAGTGACCTTTGACGGTGACTGTATCAAAACATGGCTCCTGAGGAGGGTAGAAAACGTAGGAGTTCGAGAGGTGTCGTTGTACGTGGAAATGGATTTGAAACACTGATGATTATCACCCTGCGAGGGCTGACAGGTGAGGCTCATGGTTTCGTAAACACTGTATGAGTGGGATAAGCACAAGACGTGCAAACCTCTCTCTGAGAGTTTTGAGAAGGGAGGCTGAGTGTGCAGACTTACTAATGTGCTTGGCCTCCGTAGTGATGTTTGACAAGGATAATATACGACTCCTCTTGTGCATCCCAGACACATCGCAGGACGCTAATCCTCTGAAGGTTCTTGAAATCCCATTGATACGATGCACTAGGAATTTGTAGATGCTTAGTTGGCGAGGCGACAGCTTGAAGCAGATCCCAGCAGAACAAGGACCAGACAGGCCCTGCGCGGATGAGTGTGAGGATCCAACGACCGCCAGGGAGGAGGTGGAAGAGGGGATCAGTATAGAACCAGCCTTGTGGTTCGCTGGTAGGGCTTTGCAGCATCGGCCGGACTGGATTACTGAAGGACACGCTGTATGGTACCAGGCGAGAAAATGATGCAAGCTTCTGCCTTGAGGATATGAGAGACAGCAGTCGTGATTTCCGGGTAGCACACTTGATCAACGCTGATAAGTCGATCTCCAATAGCTCAAGAACTGTCTCCGGGATTTGCTCATCCCAAAGTATTCGGCGGACTTGAGAGAGCCAAAGGGATCGACTGGAAAGAACAAAGCTGTGGAGGGTTCGCGAAGACTAGGGAATGGGATGGCCAGAGGGTCTCAACATCGTCAGAGGAACGAACTGGACGTCTTGTTGTTGCTGCCCACCTCAGCGAGCCGTATAGTTGACTTCACATCTAACCAGTCACAGAATTTGAGCAAGACCTCTATTGGCACGCTTGCCAGCTTGCCCAGATTGCTGTGCTCCCCTGCACCCATGGCTCACTGACTTGCAATCAGACGAGGCCCGAGGAGCGTGCAAACACAAGCAAACTAAGTTATGTACAGTATAGTCGAATAGGTGAACGTGGAGTGAACCTCCGGTCAATAGGTAGGGCATTACAGGAAGCAAAAATATCGAGAGAATCCAGAGGATACATGATATGCAGATGTGTGAAGTGATGGGTGGGGTATGTGTGCTCGAGTGATGGGGACGAAAGCAACAGTTGGGAAGCAAGAGAAGAATGAACAAGAGGTAGGAAAAGCTCTATTTTGTAAAACCTTTTGTCAAAGAAGACCAGCTTGACAGCCGAGATACCGTTGATAGCCTATTCACAGAGCCTGCATCTGCGCTAGCATGCATCGATTCGGCATAACTGGGTACAGAAACGTCAGACACTGTAATGTCAATAACAAGAACGACAATAGACCCACAGGACTTTGTATTTAACTAGTTCGGTCTCCATGTCCTCCTTCTCAACTTTTGCCATCACTAGATAAGGAGAGTGTGAGCACGGATCAAGAAAGTTCAAGACGCTTACTAACCCAGTTGCTTCACGATTTCGACGTGGTCTTCGTTCATCTGTGCAAGGGCTTGTTGAAGTTCCTTACTACAAGAACTCAGCGTCAGATACCATTGGATTGTGGGTCCAGAATACATGCTTACACTTGTGCCTGTAATGCACGATTCGACTGGCGCAGGTTATCCATCTCCGTAGTATGGGCGGTCTGTTGCCTCCTCAACTCTTCCCACTCACTGGCGTAGTTGTCAAGTTGGAATGGAGTTATTCGCACACCAAGGGCATCTTGAACATATCGATCGGCCTGATAATGTGCTGTTATAGCTGCGTCTGGCTGCTCGCCATTCCCAATCGTCGGAGTTGGTGCCACCTCATCCTGTTATAATAGACCTGGCCTTAGACGCATTGTTATATACCAGGATGTGTATGAGATGACATACGAGATAAGCATCAAATAAAGCAGACTTGAGATAATCCAGTATGCTGTCGAACTTCAGTTTCAGCAGCGACTCCTCATTTGATTGCAGTAGGACAAGGCTGAATCCGAAGATCGATTCCACTCCAGTGGCAAAAAGATGATCGAAGATTCGGTAGACAATAGGGAGCGGGAAGCTATAGCGGGATGGATGGGTTGTGAGTGATCAATGAGTCAGTTAGCAAGATGGGGAAAGAAACGAACCGATAGCTGAACATTGTCAAGAACCACTGACTACAGTACATGCTGGACTTGACGCCCTGCCGCAAGAAGTGTGTGTAGAGCACAGGAAGAAACTCTTCAACGAGCCGATCAAATTGGTAGAGCCGAAGTTGTAGACCGGGCATTTCGGGAAGATAATTTGTCCGAAGATTGTAAGACTGCATCAATCGGACAAAAACGCAGAAGGCTTCCTCATCTGGCATCTATAGGGATAACAATCAGAGGTGTTGCTCGTAGCAAGATATAAGTGCCATAGCGACGAACGTTGAGAAGAAGAACAGCGACAATGAATGCCAGGCCCTGGCAATATCCAACTTCGGGATCATATCTTATTGCAAATCGTTGTTGATCAGCATGAGGATGTTGGACATGGAGGGATGAACATCACGTACAAACTATAGGCTTTGAGAACGTTAAATAAGTTTTCTTGACCAATGCCTTTGTTTTCGGTAAAGAACGCGTGTTGAGGGAAGGTGCGCCCAAGATCTCGCATGATGGCCTTCTCATGGGGACTAGACTCCTTCAAGAGATCCGAATACACCTGTTCAAGGTCCGCATCTTTTGAGACAGACCTACAAAGGAGTGAGATAGGAAAGGGCCAAAGGAAATAGCGAGAAGATCTCACATGAGCTGCCATATGTGTCCTCGAAGTGCGTTTGGAATGCCTAAGGAGGGGGTTGGGGTTTGAGGTATCCGACCACCGAGCAGTCAGATCCACACACCTTGTTCAATGGCTTTGGCAAGCCTCGGGGAGTCGTCTCGTGCAACAGTCTCGTAGTCTTGAGAAATGTAGCACGGGTTAAGGTGACGCTTCGCTGCACCTTGTCTATCTACGTACCAGCTACGACTGTGCCCCAGAACTCTGCAGAGACACTTGTTCGTCAGTCACATCAAGGCACGAGCGGATTCAGCAAGACAGACGAACCCCAGTCTATTTCATTCGCGGAGGGTTTTGCTTCTTGGTGGATTTTCTCAAATCCAGCCTTGAGTTTAGCTGAGCCATCAATACTGGCGCGCTGCGCGTGTGGATCGGAGTCGAGCCGCTCCTTCTGCCTTGCCATCATGTATGGCAAACCAGAAGTAGGATCCCCGGGAGTACCATCTGAAGAAGCTGGAAGCGTTGTACGATGGGTAGATGTCGGAGAAAGCGGGCGTGGAGACCCATTTGGACTCTTCTGACCAGTGACAGAGCTGACACTGGACCCTCGAGGTCGCGGAGACTCACCCGAGGAGACCGACTTATTCGTCACGTCCAGATGCGACTCAACTGTGGTGGAGGTCGTCGGTGTTTGCAGAGGGACAGTGGAGAATCGATCGTCGGCCACATCTTGGAAGTCATCCTCGTCAGAGTCGTCTTTGCTGGACTCTGTTGTTGACGTCGTGATTTCCTCCGCACCCGCGGGTGGTACAGGTATTTTGGATGGGCCAGCCAGCTCGGTGGCAGACGCACCAGATGAGACCTCTGAGGTGGCCACCATAATGGGACGGGAGACAGAACACTTGCACGTGACTCGGTTCAACAAATCGTTGATTGCAACGAAACTCCGATCTTGGGGGGCTCACAAAATGCGTACAATTGGAAGAGTGGAGACAAGCTAAGGTAGAACAGCGCGGCGGACGTTTTCCTGCCTATTTTTGGTTACATAGTAGTGAAGCTCTTATTGAGCTCTCAGTCATCATCAGGGGACACATCACCAAACTCATAGATGCCCGCTCGGTCACGCTTGGCCTCCGCAGAAGCCTCCTGAAGCCGCTTCGTGATGTCAGGGTGTGCGGCTGCGTACTTGACCTTGCGTTCCACAACTGCAAATCCTTCGCGAACCAGATCAACGTTGATCGAGGAAAGTCGATCAGAGCCAGTTGATGGATCAGCAGGGTCCACTAGTCTGAGATGCATGAGTGACCCCTCTCGATGATCAACAATCGCGATAAGTTTGCGGTCCTACACAGAAGGAAATCAGCAGGGCAACTTTGCAGGTTTGCTCCTGGTACGAACCATGCACAATGATCGGAATCGGTCGACAGCTTCATCATGGTATTCACTTGACTTGCCAATAACGCTCACAAAGCTAAGAAAATGAAATAAGTCAAGTCCTCAACGTTTGATTTACACACCATACCTGAGACGTGCTTCATGCGCCTGGCCTATAAGGGAGAAATTGAGCATCGTACATTCGATGCGTTACTGTGAGAAGATAGTCTGACTTACCAGGAAGAGATCGGAATTTGGGGTCCAATGGTCGGATGCTGGACGCGGTGTCAGCAAGGATCCATAATACAGACGAACGTGATGAAGCTTACTGAGAGAACGCTACAGTTTCATAGTTGCCATAGTCGCTAATTAGGGGACCGAATTCAGCAGGTAGTTCTAAAGCGGGAGACGAAAAACTCACATGAATACTAATTCGGCTTCCTAGAATGGAGGATTAGCAACGCGGGGCGAGATTTTTCTGTGGAATATATCTCACCTTCTTAGCAGCAGAAGCCCGTTTGACTTTCGCGCGATACCACGAACCATCCCCACTGAAGCGAGCAGAAACAAGTTCACCGTTGCGTGGAGTGAAGCCTGCCGTGGTGGGGGCCGTACGGTGGTGCAACGAGAAATCACGCATCAGCTTCTCAAGACTAGCCACACCTTGAACCAATGTCAGAGATTTCTGGTCCTGCCGTTGCCAATATCATTGAGCTCACCGTCATTTGTGAGCAGTTGTACAGAGAACCCAAACTCGGGTGTCGTGCGACAGTCGGAGATGAGGATATCCATATACTCGGGATCTTGCGATGAATCCGTTGGCTGCTCAGCTTCAGGCGCTTCCTCTGTGTAGCCCTCCCACATCTTGAGCGAACATTAGAACTATGAGCTTTGCACACAGCTGTTCAGAATATTAGACATACCCCGCGCCCAGCAGCTTTAGCTTCCGCCTATCAAGCATTTGTGAGCATAGAAGTTTGCGCAGCGCAGATAGAATACCTCACCTCAGCATCATATAGATACTTCGAGAAGGACAAGGTATCGGCGGAGTAGCTGTGCACGCTTGCCAAACCTTCCCTTACAAGGTCAACCGCAGCGTTATCGGCACGATTGTTCAGGTACATGGCACCAATGAAGCCTCCTGATTTATCGGTAGAGTCAAAGTCAAGCTCGACATCCCGCTGCATATACCTCCGGAGAGCAAAATCGTAGGCTTCTTGCCCAAACGGTTCCGCTTTTTCGATGACGTTGCCGCGGTCCATGCGCGCAGCACGAGGTGCCCGAATACCCGCAAGGACAAATGTGAGAGTTTGGTTCTCTTTGGGAATGAGCATCTTGAATCTGGAGCCAGAGCTGACGTTCATGACTTGGGCGGGCATTTTTCCTTGTCGCTTGAAAGAGTTGAGGAATTGAGCAGCTTTTGCGGCGCTCTCAGAGGCATTACCGATTCTTGGAGGCGTGATAGTCTTCCCTGAGTGCATCCCACGGGCATCAGCAACAGCAGCCTGCTCAGCGGTGGTCAGCTTGTCATAATCAGGCGATCGGTTTTCATCATCACGTTTGTGACGGAGAGCCGTTGCATAGCCCTTCTCGATGAGCTGCTCGGCGATGTTTCTACTCAGCAAGAGCAAGGTGATCAAAAACTGAATCTCGATCTTCCGCAATGGACTCACGTGTTGGCACCTCCAAAGCGGACTGTAGCGCACTCTCGCTCTTCGAATTCGCCCTCGGCAGGCCGTATGAAATCGATCTTGACTCGTACAGTTTTCCCAATAAGCTTTTTCCTAAGGAACTAACGAGAAGCTGAGAGGTCAGAATATTTGTTGTGACATTTCCATATCACAGGAAGCATTCACCTCCTTGGAATCGTTCGCCCATGAAGCTGTTTCAGCACTACAGGTCCGTCAGTTCAAGGCACTTGGCGAGCTCAAGGTGGACATACCGAGGGGCGCGAACAGAGGAGAGTTGCAATCGGCGCTCCTTGTTTGAGCCCTTCTCCATTACAGACTGAAAAAAAATTCCATGAATACATTAGCTCGGTCATAGAGAAAGTGAGCACGTACGATCTGGTCACCGCTCCACACTCGTACTACTTGGGCTTCAAACGAGGTGCTGTCGTGAGATCCGTTCGCGGCAGCAGTAGGTGCGGCCGTAGGTGCAACATTGGCGTAAACGCCAACCCGCTTTTCTTTGCCGGCCCTGGGGAGAACATTAAGTCCCAAAAGTAGCACCTCTTTTGCCAAAGCCTGAACTTACTTTTCAGCGGCCCGTAGCCTTTCCATGCCACCGCTAGCACTGAGCATGCCAGCATGCCAGTCCACAACTCTGGCGAGGCCACCCGCAACGAGGAATTCGGCAATATTACCAGCAGGATGCTGAACGATGCCAATCATTATGCTTGCGGAGGTGGGAGCGCTCCCACCAGCGGCTGAGAATGGGACCCCTGTTGGCGCGGGCACCGCTAGTAGAACGATGCGAACCATTCGCTGTCCGATGCGTGACTCAGTGAAAAAACGAGCTTCATCGCCCCAAGGCTCAGCTGCTTCGCCCTCTCGGCCGCTGGCCCGAGGGCTACGAACTCCAGCAAGAGAGAGATTGATGATTTGATGGACGTCATCGGGCAGCATCAGTCGAACGCGTAGAGTGCTTCCATCCTTTACGGTTTCGACAAGAGCTATGTGATAGCGTTTAACAAAGGATGGTGAATGTTAGAGAATGAACGCTGAGTACCATCGATTGGTTTGCCCTTCCACGTGTTCAGGAATGCTTGTGAATCTGGAGGCATGGTGTAGTAAACTTGGCGAGGGGGCTATGGGTTTGACAATGAGCTTGGCTGATTGCAGATACGGCCTGAAGATGCACTGACATGGTTGGGGTCTGCCCATAATCCTACACAGGGTCATGATTTTTCAGGAAAGGCTCTAAAGCAAATTAGAGATCGAGCTCACCTTTCCCGGATGATCGAGCTTGATCTTCAAGGTCCTTGCGAGCGATGTCAACGTCATTATCTTCTCGCTTGCTTTCTTTTACTTTGGCCCAGCCAGCTTTGAGGATTTCGTTGATGAGATCGAGGTCGCCTATAGACGCGGATCCAATGTCACGGACAGTGCCATCTGTCGAGGGCAGGGAGTGATTGGAGACAAAAGTGACCTCTTTCCCCACAGTGAGAGATCGGAGGAAGTCACGCGACTCGAATGCGTATGCCTGGGTGGGGTAATGTTCAGGGCTGAAGAGCATAGAAGTTGACATAGAAACATGCCTCGTCATCTCTTTCAGCATTTCCGAGCCTTGGGGCAGTTATTCCACCGAGATGGAGCACACTACACTTGGAATTTGTGAGAACTGCAACCTGGCGGAGAAATTTTGACATGCCGTACCGCTCTTTAGGAGGCTGACCCTGAGGCCCAGGACGCCCACGAAGGATTAGAGTGTCACCGGAGAGAGCAGCTTAAAATCGGATCGAAGCAGTAATCGTCAAACAACTGGCATTGCAAAGGCACGCGGCATTCATGAAGTTTCCTATACGAACATTTGACAATCTAAGATTGAAAATGAGCAATTTATCGGGGGAGGGAACTAGAATATTAGACTGACGGCTTTTAAAGACATGACAGGCTTTTTTGAAGAGAGATGGAAGGCAAGAGGACTTCGTGGCAATATTTGGTCGATCTCCACCAAATAAATGTCATCAACATGTGTTTCCGCAAGTGGGAAGGTCCTCCTGGCTGGAGGTTACCTAGTCCTTGACCCCAAATACTCTGGGGTTGTCGTTTCTACCTCCTCGAGGTTCTATTCTCTTGTAACAAATGTCCCTACACCAAAAGATCGATTGAAAATCACCGTCCGATCGCCTCAGTTCCTGGAGGCGACATGGGTATATTATCTTGATGTCAAGGCTACTCCCATCGTCTCTTCGGAGGGCCAAAAGTACTGTGCTCGCGTTGATGTGTATCAGGTCCGATTCTGATTCTGCTTCAAAGGGCAAAGAACAAGTTCGTCGAGGCGGCGCTCGAGGGAGTCCTGATCCTGGCTCGGGAAATTCAAGGAATCGATAAACTTGCCAATATCCTCGGGAATGGGTTAGAAATAGTAATCATGGGCGACAACGATTTCTATTCCCAGCGAGAAAGGGTAAGAAAGTCCGCCTGTAGACCGCTCCTCTTACTACTGAATTCATTCCGCGCTAACGGTTTACAGTTGCAAAGCTTGAAGCTTCCTAGCACTGTCGCTGGCCTAGCTCAGATCCCTAGGTTTTGCGCCACCTCTACGACCCTAGGTCAAGTACACAAGACGGGCCTTGGTTCCTCCGCCGCATTGATATCTTCATTCGTTACCGCTCTCCTGGTACATCTTGACATTCCTCCACGGGCTCAAATCATGGAAGGAGGTGCACTCAATAGCAGTGCTCTAGCTATGGCTCATAACACTGCCCAATATGTTCACTGTCTTGCACAAGGCAAGATTGGAAGCGGCTTTGATGTGTCTGCCGCCATCTATGGTAGCCATCTGTACACTCGGTTCGATCCCAAAGTTCTCGATCCACTAATGGGCAAGGAAAAGGTGCTTATTCTCCCCGTAACCAATTTCCCTCGCTGACCAGCAGCCCTTCTATAGGCAGATGAGGCCAAGCTGTCAAATGTTCTGTCCCCACTCAACACAGCTTGGAATCACCGAGTCGCTCCTTTCCATTTACCACCTAAGCTTCGCATTGTCCTAGCAGATGTGGAAGCAGGAAGCGATACCCCATCCCTCGTAGGGAAAGTTCTTAAGTGGCGCTCGACTTCTCCCGATGAAGGTAAAATATCAGCCCCAATAATGAGCACTCCAGGATACTCATTTTTCTCGGTAGCCAACTCACTATGGACTGAAATTGACTCAGCGAACACCCAATTTGCACAGCTTATGGAAAGTCTTACCAATGAATCGAAGACAAACTCAGCCTACACCTCAGAGCTATCGCCATGTGCTCAGGTCGACGCGGGACAGGTATGCTGAATTCGCTAGATTAAGGATATTATCGTCTCATTCACCGCACGGCTTTCTCCTTGGCAGTGGAATGTTGATGCCTCGAAAGTGGTGTCTCTCCTCTCACAGATACGACAAACATCTCAAGAAATACGCAAAGGCATGCGGGCCATGGGCGTAGCTGCTGGCGTACCTATCGAGCCGCCCGAGCAAACTGCTCTTTTGGACGCTTGCCTAAAAATTCCCGGCGTTGTTTGTGGTGGAGTCCCAGGCGGTACGCTCTCTGCTTCACTAATTTCGTTTTTTAGATAACACGCTGATAATACAATATATTACGATTAATGCAATTAGCTGGAGGGTACGATGCGATATGGTTATTGCTGATCGATACGGAGTCTGTGGTTCCCACTGAACAAGGCGGCGTCAAGACTTCATCTACACTGGATGCGGTCGAAGCGCTCTGGGCTGGCTGGAAGGAAATGAACGTCTCTCCTCTCGGTGCCAGCGAGAGTCGGACAGGAGGCGTTTGCGTTGAGTTCCCAGAGAATGTGCCGGGACTAATGGATGCGCTCAAACGGGCGTCAACGATTGTTGACTGAATGCGAATGTATCAAGAACTAGAAAATAACAATGCGACGTGAACTGACTACGTCAGTTACTTCGATTCGTAGTGACAAGATATACCAAATTCATACCTCATGTGCACACTTTCTCTGAATGATCGCCACTCCAAGCTTTTTGTAGTGTCAAAAACACACTAAGGACCAGAACGATGGCACCGAAAGATGCGCATGCTGCTGCTGCAATCTTACTCCGCGAGGTCCACGGGGTATCTCGGCTGAGCCTGATGAAACACAATGCAGGGAAGATAAAAGCAAGAGCTGTCGCCGAAACACCTGCACAAGATGGTCAGCCTCCGGAGCCGAAAAGTGGATAGCACACGCGTCGTACCTCCTGTGATCTCCAGCATTACACCCAAGTCGCAAGTGACGAGAGATACTATGACAGGATAGCTAGTTAGTGACAAGAGAGATGTGTGGATGGCCTGACTCACAAAGCATTGCCCCGAATAGGATGATGGTTGTGGATATAATGTGTCGGTGATGGTCGAATTCTTCGTGCTCGAAGAAATATTGCTCTATCACCTGACATTCTGAGGTCAGTATTGTAGCGGGCAAGTCGCAAAGCTAGCGGATAATGGACGAACTTCTCGACAAACGAATAACTCCAGAGGAAGGGTGGTGAACATATTCATTCCGAAGCAGAATCGTGCAACATTGATTAGGGTATCATTCTAAATTAGGGAGTCAGTTTCTGGCCGGGGGAGCTTTGTCAACGAACACTCACTGCGGCGAAATTGTTCAATATGTTCCCTTGGGTCTTGTCCGTGAAAACAAGGAAACCAGCGAGGCCAAGTAAAAGACAGAAAACAAGAGATATAGCGGTTGATACATGAGTCACGGCCGCGAAGCGGTCTAGGGTTGGAGTATTGAGACTGCCATAGATGAGCAGCGAATTGTGGTGGCAAACGAAGGCAAAACTGAAATGAAGGGCAATGAGTTTTCGGCAGGATGCAAGATAAGAGAATCATACCTGATAACTCCGATAGCTTGGAATACTTCGCTACCAATGAAAGTGTATCGTTGAGATGGGTCGCCTTTCAAGTCTTCAGTGACATGTTCTCCTTCGATGACGACGCTGAGCACAATGATGAGCATTCCAACGAGAGCTAGCCCACTTGCGCGCGCCAGTTTTGAGATGTCACGATACAGAGACAGGGGATACGAAACACAGACAGTGCATAGAACAACAATAAAAGAACGATTGGTGACGAGGGAGAGGAAGGAGTTGGGCTGAATCCCAGGTATTGCGGCACGTATTACGTGTGGGATGGTGTCGCCTAATCATGCATTCATTGTGAGTCTGCCGCCACAAGCGAAGAGGCTGTACATACCGATAATGATTCCGAACGCGCACATTCCTGCAGCAGTTGCGGCTAAGCACATGGTCAAGAAACTGAATCAGAAGTTGTTCTCTCACCTCCGAATGCAAAGGCAAATTGGAAGAACGATATGGCTGCTCGCCCAGCAGGCCCAAAAGCTTGGTCCATCACTCCAATGTACGAGTTCCGGCCACTCAGTTTTGCGTTTATCACAATCAGACGTATTGTCCAATCGGTGACGGCGCACAGCGATACAAGAAGTATAATTCCGAACACAAGACCCGCTTCTCGGATTGCATACGGAAGTCCTGGACAATAACAAGTCAGACGCAGGATGGGTGACATTGTGAAAAGGATCTTACCGATGATGCCTGCACCTAAGATTGAGTTAGCCATATTGGCAATAGACTCAAGCATCCCTCCTGTCCCTTG
Organism: Clavulina sp. PMI_390; assembly: GCA_015039315.1. Classification (NCBI taxonomy): domain Eukaryota; kingdom Fungi; phylum Basidiomycota; class Agaricomycetes; order Cantharellales; family Hydnaceae; genus Clavulina; species Clavulina sp. PMI_390. Next base: position 165,400 of record WIDE01000037.1, read on the forward strand.
CGAGAGCATTTTCAATGCATCTGCCGAGCTAGCATCCTCCGACAAGAAGCTGTGATCGGCGACTGTAGCAAGTGGTATCTCTGTGCTTTGGCGGGATGAATGCATGAGGCCTTGGAACCTTGGCATCGAGTTATCTCCATGACGCCTCGGAGAGCCATTGGCAACCAGTGGAGTGTTGTCCAACTCGTCCGAGTCCAGGTCAAATTCTAGAGAACAAATGAGGCTATAGAAGAGACTGCGGTAGAAAGACGCGAGAAACTCACCTGCCTCTCGGCTTGAAATGGTGCTCCTGAGTGGGGGTCCGATCCTACCGCCTCCTATGCTGTGGTTTGTGGACTGAGAGATACTCTCGTCATCAGCGTACTGCCGTAGTGGCCTGTCATCTTCCTCTTCGTCCTCATCAATTGCGAAGACAACATGTCGTTCTCTTCTCTCATTCTGGAAGAGGTGGGCCTCTTCATGCGCGTCAGACGTTGACAATGGCTGATAGTTGGACGACATGGGAGGAGCTGGAGATATTTGTGACGGTGACCGCTAGTGGGCGCGTCTCCGATGTCTACACAGCAAAAGTGTGACCAAACACACGTCTCTTCCCTGTCCTCTATCCTCGCCGAGTCCGTTCCACAACACAGTGACATATCAAAGTGGTCAGAATCGACCTCAAAACTGCGCATCACACCACGCCGCAATGTCTCGAGCACTGGAATCCCGAAAACCAATCGCTGTGAGGATACGGAAGCTTGATTCAGAGCGCGTGGACTTTGTCCTCGAGAATGCCGATCTTGCGTATGAAAGATGCTAGCTATATCACTCTCAATATCTCATATGGTGAAATCACTAGCTTTGCGAACTCTTTACGGCGGACGATGATTGCTGACATCTCAACTGTCGGTGAGTATTCCAAACAGCTACAGCCGCAACATGCATTGACGCTTAACAGCAATCGAGATGGTTGAAATATACGAGAACACATCAGTTCTAGCAGACGAATTCCTTGCCCACCGACTGGGGCAAATCCCACTGATCAGCTCCAGCTGCGATGACAGTATGTGGTACAATCGAGTCAGTCGTCTATGTTTGCGCTATGAATTATACCGATAAGCTGACCCAATTATCACGCCCGGACCCTTGTCTTCAGGACTGCACATGCATGGGACACTGTAACTATTGTTCTGTGGTGCTCCAGCTCCATGTAAAATGCGAAGGGAACGAGACGTTCCATGCTACTTCAGATCACTTCAATATCCAACCCCAGTACACCACAGGAGACCCGGCCCCAGAGATCGAGAAACGACCAGCTGAATTCGGTACTCCAGCCCATCAAAGTACGCATTGTATCCTCCACACCCTGCTTGACCGGCACCAGTGATTTACCCACTCTTTGACAGCATTGAAAGGGATGAAGCCTATCTTGATTGCAAAACTGCGAAAAGGGCAAGAAATCAAGCTCACATGTATTGCACGAAAGGTTCCTCTTCTTCTCGTAACGTATGCTGCTGTCTTTGACACTCTTTGACAGGGGATAGCCAAAGAACATGCCAAGTGGTCGCCATGTTCGGCTGTGGGCTTCGAATATGACCCTCACAATAAGCTACGGCATACAACCCACTGGTTCGAGACGGATGAGCGAGCAGAGTGGCCTCTCAGTCACAACGCCCAAGAGGAAGTCGCCCCCGCTCCTGGCGACGTCTTCGATTATACCGCAGTTCCCGAGCGGTTCTACTTCGACGTCGAGACGATTGGAGCGCTGACCCCAAAGGAAGTAGTGACCAAGGTAATCTTTTCCAGCACCTCGTTCAGCCGCACATTACATGAACTTACTCCTCTTCTATAGAGCCTGATCGAAATGCAGAAAAATCTCGGAAATATCGTCCATGCATTGACGACCCCAGATACCGTTGAAGGCGCCGGGGACACCACGATGGGTATGCAGCCTGTAAACCAGACAAACGGTGGCACGTGGGGTGCACCTCCAACGACGGCATACGGGGGGGCGACGGGATATGCTGGCGTGACTGGCAATTATGGAGGAGCTACCGGGCAGTGGGGCGGGGCGACCCAGCCTATGTCTACTATGCCTAGGACTCCTGGTGGAGCTGGTGCTGGAACTGGAGCGTGGGGAGGAGGGGCGACGCCAGGTGCATCTGGCTGGGGTGGTGGTACAAGCACGGGAGCTGGGAGTAGCTCGTACTCCAACAGCGCATGGGGATCTTGAGGCTGTATCTAGATATGTGTACATTTGAGCATACGATTACTCATGTCGAAGAGAGCGAGCGGCCACCCTATAATATAGCATATGAAGACGCGTCCAGAACGTGAGCGAAAACAGCCCACAACAACCATTGGGTCGTTCAGCATTGCCAGGCCCAGGACAGAAGAACAGGCCAATTTACGACTTGATCACGCGCACAGCATCTTGAAATGCCCCCAGCTGGGTTATATGCCCAGCCTCACGACCAAAAGTTGAAGTCTCTATTCGCTCGACACGACATGTCTCTTTCACAACCCACAGCTCAACAATTTTCTCATCACATCTCTCATGAAACTCGACATCTCGGACTATTTGAACCCATGGATTCTTTGTATTACGAAAAAATGATCAAGGCGCCCTCTTTGAACGGACCAACGCGTCATCGAAAACTGGGTGAACAAACACAGTGCGTGCTAATTTCCACGCCGGTCCTCACGATCTTACGAAGGGTCTCTCCTCTCAGAAACGATTTCAAACCGACCTCAACCGTAATTGAACGAGACTTCATGGAAACATTTCTTCTCATGAGTCCGAACAGTCCTGCCATGGAGCCACCATCGCCCTCCACCCCAGCATCACCCCAATTTCAACCCATGTTCATCCCTCAAGACTCATTTTTATTCCCTCGAGAGGATTTATCCCAGCCTCCACCGCGTTCTCAAGTAGGTATTCCTTCTCTGATAATATGCAAGATTACTTACGAGTAGTTGCTGCTCAGAACTCGATCGCAGCAGCAGCGGTTTCCCTAGGTGTGGTATTCGGCTTACTAGCGATCAGCCTCTCCGGTGCTCTCTTCTGCAGTGTTCAGCGTCGTAAAGCTCGAGAACGGAGGATATCTAGTATGCGGCTCGCGACGGCACGATCAAGCTTTGCTTCTCGTAGCGCCAATCCTCGCCACCGAGTCCCCTCAGGCGGCCTTGAGGAGCTCCATGGACTCGATGGTCTCCCATTCCATCTCAGGACTCACGCTCCTCTCATAGACCGTCGTAGCGACTGGATCAGGCTTGGACTTGATGCGCCGATCATCTCGAGCCACATCAGTGACGACGTGTCGAATGGCCAAAAAATCATCGAGAAGAGGCAGCCTGTGCCGGGCTGCGAGAACTGTGTCTGGGACCCCTCTAGATGTCTCTCTCATCCGCCGATAGTACGCGGAACCGCTAAGCTTGGGAGGTCACCCTTGGGAAGTGCGCCTGTTTGGACAATAGTGCATGATTCTGTGGGGACAATCAGCGGGAATGTAGGACCAGAAGCGGAGCACCCGCCTTCTTCTCCACAAGCTGCCGCCATGGCTGCAGTCGACCATGCTAATTTGTGCGAGAGCATGTCATTGTCAGGGTCGGACTCAGACCACCAAACGAATGGCACGCTCTCTTCTCACGACTCAGAGCAGGACATGAAACAGCATCAGGAGCAAGATACTGGACCCTCGTCCTCTAGCTCTACGGCACATGTATCGGATCCCGAGCACCCGACCGCCCCAAGCACATACAGCCGTACTTCGTCAACTCTCTCTTCTTCGCCTTCTCTAGTCTCTGCCTCAGAGGAGTCTGTCGAGACTGACGAATCTAACATACCAGCAATTCATTCCACTCCCGACTGCACCTTCGAAATGGTCGATCCACTAGACCCAAGGGAACCTAGCTTTATTACTACGGACGATCCGCTTGACTGTGTTCTCACTTCAGCCGATGGAAATACCACTGGACTTTCGCCGTCGTTTTCAGCCATCCCATTTTCGTCAATGAATCAGCCTTCTCTCCTTTCTGTCTCGTTTGCTGCTCTCCTCAGCCCACATCTAGATTCTTTGCTCGCCTCAGCTTCTTCGGCATCATTATTCAAAGCAAGAGCACACTTTACGTCTAGAAGCTCGCTCAGCCCTTCTTCACAGTCTCTCAACCATACTCCACTCGCGCCTCCAGCTATCATGATTTCCCCTCCGACTGAAAGTACGATCTATTCATTTACCTCCAGCAGATCGTCAGAGATCGCGAATCTCCACGGTTGGGGTGGCTATAAAGACGAGAATGCGTTGGATCTGATTAGGTCTAATGTGGATGATTTCGACCTTCCGCCAAGTGGATCATGGGGTTTGGAGGAGCGGGAAGGCACCGAAGAGGAAGAAGAGAACTTTGAATATGATGTCATGATGAAGAAGTGGAGGCAAGAGCTGGCTGCTGCCGTCGCCTTGGCGAGGATGGCTGTAGCGAATTCGGAGGATGATGTGGTATTGTCGGATGGCATTTGAGGAGCTGTTTACTCAAATGAACCTTCATTGATCCATGGAGTTCTCATGGTAAGCTATTCACCTATCACCAGATGGCCCAAGTATTGAAAGGGATATAGATAAGTCATGATAGGGTAGCTCGAAAAAATGTTTGGGTAGTCTCCCAACTCGCTTCCCCTCGAGAGGGCGTTCTTATTGTTATCATATATTCTCGTTTTGTAAAGTACACTTACACTCAGATTATCAATTAAACTCTACATAGCAATGCCCATTGGTGGCTCCAATCATTCACATAAATCTACACAGAGCGGTATAGGGATGGGTCAAGATTTTCCTTTTTAGGCCAGGGTCGAACGGTCGCTGCCGTCGCCCCCGCTGATAGTGGGTGGATCGACGCGCTTTGCACCATGGATTCCATGGATTTGGACGACGACCCATACGACGATGACTTTGAACTGACAGACGAGGTGCTCAACGCGTTACAGAACGTTGAAAACCAGTATACTCTACAGACAGCATCACAAGCACTCTCCCAATCTCAACCTCAGCCTCCTCCACCTAGACCTGCCACCTCTAATGCCAAAACCTCTAGCAAACCAGGATCCTCATGGAGGCAGCCCAAACCTATACCTAGGCGACCTGCCGTTGATCTTGACGATATGCCTGACATCACGTTAGACGCGACGAACAACTGGTATGCTGTGGAAGGCTCGACCCCTCGCCCTTCCACTTCATTATCAAACCCTCGAGCCCAAGCAACAAAAGCTGGAGGCTCGTTTCAGACAAACCGGCCTAATCCTATCGCATCGGGTGCTTCATCCTCTCGTGAGACGCGTCTCAACCCGCAATCGAGACCTTCACCGCAAAGTACTCGGAGCAACTCCCATTCTCGAAGTGGAACAGCAACACCACCGCCTAATGCCTCAAGAGGACCTCATCCCCTTGCTCAGACCTCCATCGCCACTCGTAATACCCCACCTCCTCAGCCTACATCTACCCGTACTCCCTCAAATGGCCCCCAACAGCCCCCTCCTCAGGAGCTTCAGAACCTAAGGGAAGAGAATTCTCAAAAGGCCCAGGAGATTGCAGCTCTCCAAGCATTAGTGAAGCAGGTGATCCTATTTCTTTACTCTGCTTGACCCTCATCTGACTATCCAAGTAGATGCAAGCTCAGAAGGAGAGTACAGAGAAAGAAGTTCAAGCGGCTCGAGACTTGCAACTCATTCGCGAAGGGGAAATCTCGACGCTGCGTCGCAACATGGAAAAGGTCTGTGAATGTCAATATACATCAAGGAGGTTACTTACCAGCATTCTGTAAAGCAAGCCGCTGCCCATGCAGACACTCTTGCCAAACTACGCATGGAAAAGCTCGACGTAGAGAAGAAGCGAGCTGCTCTAGAGATGGAAATGAAGGCGGAGATGGATCGGCTCAAAACCAAATTCTCGTTCAAGGTGAGGGAGCGATAGCAAATAAAGGAGATTCCTTCACTAGTCAACAGCCTAACCCACTTTATTCCTTGGCTTTATTTAGCAACAAGAGTACGAGTCCTCTATGCTTCGTTTTAATGGACCGCCGTCGACTGCTCGTCGAGGCAAGCGCGTGATGGGCTCACAGATGGTCTCGACCCCTGGACCATCTCGACAAAACTCCATGTTCATCAATAATCGCGGTGATCTGAGGGCTCTTGCCCCAGCTTCCCAAGCACTCCCCGACACACCTCTGATGCCACAAAGAAGACACGATCATGTGCCCGAAGATGGTAAGCTTCACGATTTATTTGTTCCTTGTTTATTTCTTATTCTAAAGGAGTGGCTTCCGCGCATAGATGCTGCCCCAGTGTTGTTTCCGGGATTCAATGATTCATTCGCTCGAAGACCCCCTAGATCTGCCGCTAAACCCGTTCAGAAAGAGACAAGCGTGCAAAGTCTCCCAGAAACCATCCCTGGTACTCCACCACCCTTCGACAATGCCCCTATCCCTCTTCGTGCTACTACTGAGCCCCTAGAAGAAGCAGAAGAGGAAGAAAAAAGCAGCGAAGAAGATGGCACGATTCCTGACGAGGACCTGGATATTGAGCCTCCTGTATTTCAGTGGTCACATGAAGTAAGCGTTGAATATGTTTTGCTCACCACTCTTACTGAAGGTATCTTCCCTCTAGCTCTTTCGACTCATGTTCACCTGTACAGCTCCAGCCCCGGCACCAATTGAACCGCGTCTCGTTGTCCAAACTCTTCTTTCCACGTCATTTATTGGACCTTCACCAGCGGGGGATGCGATCGCCAACACGAACACCACAACACAGTGGCGTCGCTACCAAACTGCTTCTGCAGAGCTGCTCACTTTGTTCAGTCGAGCGGGAGAAAGAGAAGAGGATCTGGATGCAGCACTTGATCCAGCGGAAAATGCCGATTATAAGGCACTCGTCCATGGGATATCGTCCGCTCTTTTAACGATGCTAGACGCTCTGGTACTAGGTGGTCAAGGAGAGGTCCGTAACATCTCGATTTGTGACGGCGTCAAGCACGATCCCAACTTGACATATGGTTCAGTCAGAAGCCCTTTACGCTGTACTTTACCTGGTTCACTCCCTCATCATTCTCCAGCCAACTTTTTGCGATCGCTTCCTAACACTGACGGAGCCAAGAGGCCTGACACTGGCCCTAGGATCCATTCTCACATCGTATCGTCCGCAAACCGGGACCTTGTCAGGACCTTCAGATATTCAATACTACAAAATCACAACAGTGGATCGGATAGGGCTAGCGGCGCTGACGCTTGCTGAAACCCTTGCTTGGAATGCGTCGGATGACTCTGGGGCGAGGTATGTTCCTACTACATTTCCGCCATCCGCCCTCTGATGTCAAACACTAGCTTGGCACAATTGATTGACGAAACGGAATCACTGGCATCGTTACTGGAGGCATCTCAGCCATTTTGGCTCATCACCCGCACGGTTCAATTGCTCACGATTTGTGCAATGCGTAAGCCTGGATTTTCTCCTCACCACATCCCAGCTGCTCAACAATTTTCAACCGCAGGGCCGAATCTTGTGACTCCTCTCCTCACACCTGTTTCCGAGGCTTCAGAAGACATGATGCCCAACCACTCACCGGCCATTACCCGAATGTGTGCATTCCTATCTGATCCAGGTACACTCAAGTCCCAGACGCCATTAAAGCGCAAAGAAGAGGTTTCCCAAGTCACTGATCGTTCATATGAGCCAACATTTGGGGAGGTAAGTTGCCTCAGACCTCCATAATGCGAGCGCCATGTCCTAATCAACTATAGACATGGGATTTCATAGCATCAATCATGACTTTTTTCGTCTCTCTCGGTCAGGCCCACGAAAAAGGCCCATACTTGCTCGAGAACTTCCCCACTTTCGCCGCTTCTGTTCTTGCCTGCGTTGCCTCAATGTGCAATCTGGTTTTTGAGGAGCATCCATTCCCATTCTCCTCTCCCAACAAAGCCTCATTTTCCTTCAGCGCCTGCTCTGCATCTGAAGTCGATCGCGTCATCACTACTCTCATTGCCGCCATCCAGCTCCTTCACCGTTGGCTGTATGTCCCAGCAACGGTTCCGGGCGAAGAACTCCCTCGACACGCTGATCTATCTTACCTTCTGCGAACAATTGGAGAGCACGTAGGAACGGCTCAGCCAGAGGCGTTCCATGCACTAGACCATACGTTCATTGTATCAATGGCCCGACTCGGATATGCGGATTTCCCAGACTGGCTTGGTCAGGAGAGGATCAAGGCGTTAGATGACATCGCAGGTATTTCAAGCTTTGATTCCTTTTTCTCGTGTGCCTTTGGTTGACCCACTTTGTCACCCCTCAGAGCTTGCAAGAGAGCTCCTTGAGCTTTTCGTGGGCGGCCCTGACGCGGACCTTATTGTCGAGGCTTACATATCACCCTCCCAGGAGGAACCGGACCCTGCCCCGGTCGCCAGCAAGTCTATGGCTACCGTGGAGCGGGAATTACAGGCAGCTAGGCGGGAAGGGGGCGCTCAAGCCACGGCTGATGCTGGTACTAGAGACGGCGGATACGGTAGAGCGGGGGTTGGTGAAGATGATGAAGGCTCTGACACTGAGCCGCCTTCCGAAGATGGCGAGAGACACGAGGCTATGGATGAGGACGTAGGTTAAGAGATGCTGGTATTCCCGCAACAATTGTCCGATCGAACTATTCTCTCAATCCCTGGGCCACGCTTTTCATGCTGCATTATTACCACATGTGCATGGTATGCATGCGTATATTGCTCTTGTTTTCGCGCTCTTCCTCACAGCTGCTATCATTATCTCTCAAATGTCATTTGCTACTACCTTATAATAATATAGCTCCAGTTTTGCTCTCCACCCAGCAGTTTGCGTGACACGCAACACGAGCCTACAATGGGTTTCATTTCATTCAAGAAGATAGCGACCCCAGAGCCTCAGTGTCTATGGTAATTTCGGCCATTTCAGTGGTTGAACAGACGATACTAGCAGTGCAGCCTACCGATTCGCACATAACTTTTATGTGCCTCACACGCTCCTCCTTCAACCATCGCGGCTCCACGAGTCCTCCTTCGTGAGATTGTGATACCAATGATGTGCCTGCACTCCGCTCAACGTCGGCTAGCGACAAGGCTCCCGTTGGGAGGCCAAGATCCCAGTTGCCCTGTGCAGCGCATTGGCGTGCCACCAGCATGCACATTTCAGAGCGATATTGGGTGGCAAGGCGGGAATGAATATGATTCTGTCATGACAAAGGGAATGTGTCAGTGGATCGGTAAGGAGTAGAGCGAGAACAACAAAATGGAAAACACACGTGAATATCATGCTCCTGTGGCTTTCTACCCTCAGTTCCACTCATGTCTGTCACATTGTTTGACAATCTTCTGTCAGCTCCCTCTTCAGCCCACGAGATCCAGCCATCCTTCCATTCACCCTCCCCATCACGCCCCCGACCACTGCCGGCACCATAGCGCAAGCCCGCCGTGGTTGATACCCTCGCAAAACGTCTACTGCTAGACCTTAGTCTTAGACCCACTTGAAAGGCGTCAGGGTGCTCGAGAAGTATACCCCATAAACATTCGCTCCATTCTGGTGGAATTCGGTCTCTCTCGTCAGAGTTGGCTCCAGAATTGTCATATTTACCACCACTTTTGCGGCCAGGCGACAGCATGCTATCGTCGAGTCGTGACGAATATGTCGGAGTCGAGCGAGAGGGCCAAAAGGTGAAGAATCGCTCCGTGCACCAGAGAGGGTCCTCCCTTTTGATAAGCAACGCGGCTCCATTGCTCCCAGCATGATCTAACGCCTCTGCTACCCCTTTCATTGCTAGAGCAGCTGATGCCCCGGATGTTGGCATTGATGATAGGGATGACATGGTTGCCCCTTGGACATAAGTCTCGAGGCCTCTCATACGATGAGGGATGATGAGTGGCTGTGGTCCAAGATTGGCCGCGACCAATCGCTGATGAAGTTTAGGTATTGGGAGGCAAGCAAGCGAAGTAGGGAGGAGAAGGACACTCTGAGTAGAAGCATGCATGCGTGCAACGTTGAGTAAAGCGTTGAGGGTCGGCACGGTGGAGCGAGGGAGTGGTGTATATAAGAGGTGGACAGAAAGACGGCGCCGCCCCTGGCGGTTCGCTGGAGTTGACAGATTGGCTGGAGTGGCAAAAAGTGAAAATGGCGACAATGCCCAGTTTCGTAGAGACGCTAGGCTATCACCACCGTTCAAGAGTGACAGCCGTCGGGCCAAATTGTTATATGCAGCTGATTCCGGATTATGAGATGTCAACACAAGCAAGGACATGGGGCCACCCCAATTGATCATCCACTGGTCAAGGTGCACGAGATCGGCTTCATGAGCAAGAAGACAGGCCGTAATTTCCATACTACGAGACCAGGCAGAATGGTGAAAAACATCTAAGTGATCATGGGTGAGGAAGCTGCGGAGAGGGCTGGGTGTCAACGGGCTGCTCATCGGAAGCAATTTCGAGAGGACGCGGAGCGAGTCTGCTGTGCCTTGAGAAAGATCAATTCCAGCAGAAAATGATTTGAAGGAGCGGATAACATACTTTCGCTGGGGTTGTTAAATTTATTTAGCGTCCCAAAGATGTCCTTCGATAAGATGAATACGCTCATCAAAAGATATACCAACAGCAGCAACCTCCACCTTCCCCATGGACGGGCGAGGCTCCACAGAACAGCAGGGTAGGCCCAAACATTTTTGGAGACAGCTGGATTCCACGATGCGCGAGGATGAGTTACCGATTTTGGGAAGCTGAAATCAAATGTTGAGCTGGTGAAGCGTTTCTGTGAAGTGAGCAGTTGGTTTGGTGCCTGAGTATCGGCGAAAGGCAAGGAATGGGTAGGATCCGAGCCCGAAGAAGACGCCAATGAGTGATCTGGAGAGAACGGAAAGGCTTTGAGATGACTGGATGGAACATAGGAGGAGACGGATCGCCCATGTATTCTACGCGTTGTGGTGGTAGGCAAAGCGCTGAGGGAAGCTGATGCCTGCATTGGGGGAGGATATATTATCAAATAGAGCTTTCAGCAGTTATTCCTCGTAGTTTTCGATAGTACTCTTCCTCTTCGGAAGCGCTAGACCTGCCAGAGAGGAGGTTATTGTTTGTTCGAGTTGTTGCTCGCTTGACAAATTCGCGTTGGCGTCAACAACGACCCAAAGATCTCGCTTTGCCTTACGGAGTGTTATTTTCCGAAGCGATCGCCTAAGACCCTTATCAGATTTCGCCATCAATCTATGACCTGGTGACCTTGTCAAGATATGTAACTGCGAACGATCTGATTGGCCCATCGGGACCGAGGTCCAGAATCTCAATGGGTCGATCATGACGTTGATTACCTGCTTCAACTGAACTCGAACTCGTGCCTCCACCTTATGAGCACAGCTCTCTTCCATACCTTCTGTCGCGCCCGAGTCCCCCGCTCTCGACCAACCTTGCTGAGACTCCCATTTACCGCTAGGCTACCAGTAGCACTATCATCAAGAATGGCTTCAACCCAGACGATCGCAGTATGTGATGCTAGTGAGCTTAAGGATGGGCAAATGTAAGAGCTACCATTGGCCAGCCTGCCCTGCCGCCCCTGTCCTACGGGAATTTCACTGACTTTGATGTGGCGCACGTTCCCAGGAAGCAAGTCGACTTTGGCGATGGCAAAGTTCTGCTATCCAAGATTGGGAATGACATCCATGCTACCTCTGCGTTTTGTACTCATTACGGAGCTCCTCTTGCCAGTCAAGTGTATTCACAATTCATCTTCATACCGTTGGTTACTAACTCCTCCTATAGAGGGTGTACTGACTTCGTCAGGCCGCGTTACATGGTGAATAAGTCTTATTGTATCAGGCTCGATGTCAACGAGCAGTTCGCTTTAGGCTAATCTACGATCGACCATAGCCCTTGGCATGGCGCATGCTTCAATGTCTGCACCGGTGATATCGAGGACGCCCCAGCACCCAGTGCTCTGCACTCCTTTTCCGCTCGCGTCGAGTCCTCCGATGGAAAAGTATACGTGACCGCGGACCCCTCGCTAACTGTCTCGGCGAACAAGTCTCGATCTCCGGCTCCCACTATTAGCATCAACGAGACCATTTCGTCCGTTGATAATGGTGGCGTCGTTATCGTCGGTGGAGGAGCCGGCGGTCTGGCTACAATCATCGGTCTGCGCGAAAGCGGCTACAAGGGCTCCATCACCCTCATCAGCGCCGAGCCGCACGCACCTATTGACCGCACCAAATTGAGCAAGGCTCTTCTCACCGATACCGCCAAGCTCGAATGGTATAGCGCGGCCAAGCTGCGTGAGCAGTTTGGAGTTGATCTGCGCACGGGAGCGCGTGTCTCAGGTGTTGACTTTTCCACGAAGACTGTACAGCTCGAAGGCAGTGGTGCAGAGAAAGTGCGGTATGACCGTCTCGTTCTCGCCACAGGCGCGGTACCCCGCCGTCTCCCAATTCCTGGGGCGTCTCTTCCACACGTGCACGTCTTGCGCTCCGTGGACGATACCAAACAACTTGACGCGGTGCTCAAAGAGGGAAAGCGACTTGTGGTAGTCGGGAGCTCGTTTATTGGTATGGAATTGGTTGTGGCTGCAGCGGGAAGGAAGATGGCAGGCATTGATGTCATCGGAATGACGAAAGAGCCGTTTGAGGCGATTCTAGGGGAGAAAGTTGGGAAGGCACTACGAAAGGCGAGCAATATACTCTGCTTCGGTGATCGAAGATGAGCGAGAAGCTTTCGCTGCTGACATGCATCCTCGTTTAGTTCCATGAGAGCAAAGGCGTGACGTTTTATGGTTCCGCAAAGTGCACCTCTATTGACTCCACTTCGGTAACGATTGAAGCTGGGGGCGAGCAAATCGTTCTGGACGCCGACGTGGTTGTTATGGCTGTGGGCGTAGCACCCGCTACGGACTTCCTCAAGGAGGGTTTATCGGCCCAGAAGGTGGAGCTGCTCAAGGACGGGAGTCTCAAGGTAGATGAGTTCTTGAGAGCGAAAGGCCTGGACGGTGTGTACGCTATTGGAGATATTGCGACATTCCCTGAGCCTGTCGAGGGCAACAGTGTCCGCATTGAGCATTGGAACGTACGTTTTCGTGTTTATTGTCCTCCGTGCTCAAAAGCGCTTTCGAGCTTTTTTTGAACTATTCTCTGACGTCCTAACTGCGCCGTATGGCCACCGTGTTGTATTGTCCACCCACAGGTCGCTCAAAACCATGGCCGTGCAGTTGCGTCCGGTATCGCTGGAAGGCCACTCGCGTTTAACAAGGTGCCAGTCTTCTGGAGCGCGCAGGGCCAGCAGCTGCGATACGTTGGGCATGCTGTTGGGTTCGACGACATATTTATTCAAGGGGATGTCGATGCGATGAAGGTACGGCCCCATGTTTTCTCGGCTCCTTCGGGACGCAGAGAGTGCGAGTCTAATGCTTATTGCTTGGATGCACTGGGACGGAATAGTTTATTGCCTATTACTTGAAGGGTGACAAGGTTCTCGCTGTCGCGTCAATGCAATCGGACCCAGTCGCAATGAAGGCGTCTGAGCTGATGCGAATGGGGAAGATGCCGAGTGCGGAGAAGATCAAGAGCGGGATGGCAAGTCTTCCTTCGGCTTGCGGGATCGTTTGTTGATTGACCTCTTTCTCCAGGATCTGATGAGCATCGACATCTCGACCACGGGGGCATTTGCCCAGCACAAGTAACCCTGATATCGGGTTGCCGGATCGAGAGTGCGACATCCCTTTGCAAGACCCTGTTGTATTTGTACCGTGATTCTGTGTTACCTGTATTGTGATGAAAACCTTGTTCGCGCTTTGATGAAGCTGGTGACTACGTGCAAGCGTCAGTTCCAGAGATGAACATATAAGAAACACAGACAGCCGCAAAGTCTCGAGATTGGCTTAGAGTTCATAAACTGGGTTAAACTCTTGATCACCAATTATCCAGGAAAGAAGTTTCAGATTGGTCAGATCATAATGGCACATATTTGCTGTCGGGTCATTTCTGGGAATGCATCAATCCAAATTGATAGACTTCCCGAATTTACCATACAAGGTGATTTTTAGCTGCTTCATCTCCTCTGCATGTTCCTCTAATTGGTTTTGCAGGGCCTCGATCGCTTGTGAGGTTGTCGCTTGATCAGCTGCGAGCCGCTTTTTTGCCTGGTTGAAAGGCAGTCTCACGAATGTCTCGCCGACTTTATAGCTGCATTATACAGATTGGGGGAAGAAATAATTTAGAGATACCACAGAATCAAGCCAGAAAACGGAGGAAGATAGACGTACAATACGGGCTCTTCGTCAAGAGAGAGCTCTAGTTCTTGCTCGAGGTCATCGAGTGCACTGCGCTCGGCCTGAAGCATACCGCCAGAAAAGATCGCGAATGAAAAAAGTGTGTTAACTCGACGCAAATCGCACAGTGCAGGCATATAATAACAAACCTTCTTCTCCTCCAGTCTCTCCTCCAGATCTTCGCATCGCCTGTTCAGTTTGGAGAATGTGTTGATTCTTTGTTGATCCTCTTATAATAGCAAGTTACGTGGAAATGGGATAATGAGTAGGTTCCTTCGGTATCGAGCGACAGCTACTGCAAGTACCCCACTCAACCTCAATGTCGTCAGTCTCTTCGGTTTCTGTGAGCTAAACGACAAACATTTCGTCAGCAACAATCATTAGGGTGTCCATAGAGGTTTGTTATACGCGCCATCCGCATGCCGGGTCCAAACGAAAGGGATTAGATGAGAGGTAGGTACGAGGACGCCGCCCGATTGAGCAGCGTTGTTTGGCCGACGGGCCGCGGTCGTCGATGACCACATGGGACATTGCATGTGCGCGTAATTTGTGGTTTATAACTAACTAGATATACACATAGAAGGAACCAATCCGGCAAACCCGGCTGCTTCCTAGTCCTCTTCTACCGTCTCTTCCTCCATTGCTCCTGTTATCACTAGACAGCAACCTGCGATGCCGGGAACCGTTGCCACAAATTCTGCCACAGCGCGCGCAGTGGCCACTCTTCGTCTCGGGCTGACTTTTAATAACCTCAAATCGTCATTGCTCTACTATGTGCTGGTGGTGCATCTCCTCAAGGCTTATCGACACGTGGTCGCAAGAGGTCCTCTCCAAACCTTCAATGAGGCGCGGTTAGCTATCCTACGTGTATGCGCACTCAACCCCTAATATCCCCAGGAGGCTAGCTAACCTAGATTCTCAACTCGTGCATATCACATAGTCCGCGTTCTCTCTGATGTTCAAGCTCCCCTCCATCAAGAGCAAGGTCGACAGCGAGATGGCCAAGGCTCGTTTGGACATCGAAAACAAAATGGTACCTTCGGGCCCCTCGGTGACTCGCCACTTGGCCCTACCCAAAATGGGACACACTCCCGAGTGGATCAAGGAGGAGATGGATCGCATGGATCGCGAGGCCAATTCTGACTGCGATTGGAAGCAGGGCAAACTGAGCGGCGCAGTATACCATGGCGGCGAGGATCTTGAGGTGAGCGAATCTTGAAATGATACGCAGCCGCAGGAAGCAGGGGCTGCCTCGAGGAATGAGCCCGGTCTGACGAACTTCCTTTTGTTCACCTTCTTATAACGTTCAGAAAGTTATTACGGCCGCAATCGCCAAGTATCTCGTCAGCAATCCTTTGCACCCGGATGTTTTCCCAGGCATGTCAACCGATTATCCTGTTCAATACATGCTCCTCTTCTTATGATTTGCCCTCTCCTCGGGATTCCCTTGCACCAGCTGTCCGAAAGATGGACGCAGAGATTGTCGCGATGTGCTTGCGCATGTACGTTCCCTCGTTATCCTTTATGCCAGCATAGCCGATGGCGACTCATGGTCATCTACTGTTCCAGGTACAACAACCCGAATGGCGCAGGAACCACCACATCTGGCGGAACCGAATCCATCCTCATGTCATGCAAGATGCATCGGGACTGGGCGCGCGCCGTGAAGGGCATCAAGGAACCAGAGATGTGCGTTTACGGTCCTTCCAGCTGGCTACATCCATGTCTAATGCTGTTGGATCCTCGCTTAGGGTTGTACCAGTGACTATTCACGCCGCATTCGATAAGGCTTCTGCATACTTCAAGATCAAGATGCATAAGATCCCAGTAGATCCGATCACGCGCAAAGTGGACCTGAAGAAAGTGCGGAGAGCCATGTACGTGTGTTGAACATGCCGATATTCCTTCTCGTCCCTGACGAACTATCCACTTCTAGCAACGCGAATACGATCATGGTATGCATAATCTCGATTCCCTGCTTGGTTATCTTTCCACCTGTTGGTTCACTGGTCCTCACTCGGAATCTTGCAAACCCAGGTTGCGGGGTCCGCCATCAACTTCCCAGATGGGTGCATGGATGACATCGTCTCACTAGGGAAGCTCGCCTCTGCACACAACATTGGTCTTCACGGTACGCTAACGTCGCCTTTCTTGGGTTTCTCGTTATTACCCCTGCTAAGCTATTGTCCTCTTTATCCTGCCTCACCGATAGTGGATTGCTGTCTGGGATCGTTTATTATGCCCTTCTTGGAAGAAGCTGGTTTCCCTGTTGATCCGTTTGACTTTAGAGTCAAGGGTGTCACCGCCATCTCATGCGACACACACAAATATGGATTCGCGCCAAAGGCATGTCTCCTGGTCCAATTTTCTTCCTTAGCTAGATGGTGATCGTGGCTGACGTTGGTCTGACGGATCGTTTCTGTGGCATCTAGGGTACTTCAGTGATCATGTATCGTTCGGCAGAATTGAGGAGATACCAGTACTTCGTCATGACGGATTGGAATGGTGGCGTGTATGCTTCCCCAACTCTTGCTGGCTCTCGGTATGCTGTTTCCCATTACATGTTCGATAACATAATGAATCGATTTGCTCCATGCGTGGTGCCGATGCGCCTGCGTGGACGATAGACCAGGTTCCGTCTTGGCTGGTACATGGGCAGCGATGCAATACATGGGACATGAGTGAGTACAAGAATCCCTACCCGATTATCCCCCATCCTCGAATGACTCGTGATCATCGTACTGAGTGCACCATATTTCGCACCTTGCTGCGCTATATGATTGAATTTACAGTGGTTACCTTGCATCCTGCAAATCCATTGTGTCCACAGCCCGCGCCATTGCCGATGCCATCCGCACCGACCCTCTCCTCTCTTCCCACCTCTACATTTTGGGCAACCCCCCTGCTTCTGTCGTTGCCTTCTCTTCACGCGACAATAAGCTAAATATCTTGGAGGTCGGGGATGTGATGGCAAAGAAAGGGTGGCATTTGAACGCCCTGAGCGCACCAGCTGGTCTGCACATTGCGTGCACGGTAAGTACTTGAGTTCGTCCGTAGCTCTCGGAAGAGACCCCAACTTACGAATTCGATACCTCATCACTATATTACGATTCTAGCGCCTGACGGTCCCAAATGTCGAGCAATTCATCGCCGACCTGAAGGATGCGGTGGAGATGGCCAAGACGAGCCCCAATGGAACGGGCACGATGGTTACTATTTACGGTATGTGCGTTTTCGCTCTCTTTCGTTTCATCTACTGACTTGCGTCCTCAAACTTGAAGGCCTGGGAAGTTCAAATGCTGCTGGACCGGGTCTTGTGGGAAGATTAGCGGAGGCGTTCGTGGATACGCTGTACAAGGCTTGAGACCACCGCGGCTTTCGTGCACGTCACAAATCTTCGGAATTATGTACGCTAACACAGATTTGTATGCGTTGCATATTTCTATCCTTATTGGCGTTATGTCCCGGCAGTATATCCAAAATTCATGTCTACGTCCAACCCTAGAGCAATCCGTTGGCGGCGCTCGTCGAAAAATCAATGTTTTGGACCTCACGACGAGACCATCACATCGGCGCCTCTCGGGAGACATGGTATTAGTTACCCGGTTTTCGAAGAGAAGATGGCGACCGTCGTAGTGGGCAGACAAATTTTGGTGGCCGGGGAAGAGGCCCGACTCTTACTGAATATGCTGCCAAAGGTTCAGCCAAAGAAACCACATTGAGACCTAGCCTCGCCTTCACCCTGGCCCGCTTGAGGTTCAGGGAAGGAATGATTTCCTCGAGAAAACAACTTGTAGCATTGCGGTCAAAAAAAAAAAAACTACCAGCGCGGGCTCATCACCTCTGTTTGGCCCGAGTCCGCCACTCTCGACACCAACACTCCCATGTTTTAACCACTGTTCTCGCTTTGGGGACACCTGATCTTGTGCTATGCCCACTTTTTAGCAGAGGGGATATAGAGGCATAGAAAGGGAGCTGGAAGGGCGTAGGAAACGTGTACACTTGTGACAATCCTTGGCGCCCAAACTGTCTCTCATTGGCCGAGGCGATCCACCTCTACTCTGGTACACTCAAGATTCGAATGCATTGCTTTCATGAAATCTTCTTTAATCGGGCATACCCACGAACACTCTCTAGTCTTCCATGGAACAAGTCGGGCCGGGCGCACGCTATGATTTATCGGTGGCATTACGAGCTGTAATATGCCATCCCTATAGATTATGGTGCCCACCTGAATCACCATGACCAATCTAACTTTTTGGGACACCTCAAAATTGAACTCTCTCAAAGCGATGTGCAACAGCCCATCGGAGCCGCATGATGCACCGTATCTGCACGCCATTTGCAAGCACTACGGAACCGATGCCATTCCCATCTGAAGATCAGTGGAAGCGGTTATCTACCGTGTAACCAAGGCTCAGCCTCATGAAGGTAGTTGCGAATACTACAGCAACGCGCCCACATTACGTGATAACGGCATACTACAACTCATCAATCGGCGATCGCCTCTCGCTTCAGAAGAGCCGTATTCTCTTATTCTTCGTTCTCTACCTTCCACAGATCGCTATATTGTGGATCTTGTTTCCATTCTGCTACTCCCCGTGATGTGGCATCTTACTTACTTGTGCTTCTTACAATACCCAATCAAACTATGCTGAGTCATGATTGTGCGCGACCCTTTCGACCACTGGGCTTCTGGGAGAGTTCCGTAAGAGGTCGTATAGCTTCCTTTATCCCAACAACAGACGACGAGGCGCTTGCGCCATCCCCCATGATTCCCCATCTCCGGCCCTAGCCTGCCCGCGGCGACAGCGATCCTTGGAAAGTTCTTTCGCCACGGAAAACGGAAGGGCGCAGCATCTTCTTTCGCTGTACACGCGTACCCTTTGTGCCCTGGCGGGAGTGTCACAGTCGTGAACATGAAAGCCCGCCTCCATTGCCGCACTCATGCGCAATAGAGAATTTTGTCGACGACGGGGCGGATGTTTCAACTGCCAATGAGGTGTCTCCCTTTGTTACATTTTGGAGTCTTTGCCACCTTCGAGGATATCAAGTGTATAATACACTGCACTTGACCTATTGGTTCTCAAAATAGATGGGAGTGTGCTGGCGTGGGGGAACTGCCCGAGGTTGCAAATGATTTGGCGATCCAACTGATCAAGCCTGCCGAGCCCTTTGCCGTCCGGAAACTCCTGAATATTCAGAATTGCTGTTAGCTTCTCGTGATAGACAGGGCCCTAGCTCCCTCATAGTTCTACATTGGACGACCATCAGATGTACGATTCGATTCTGGAAGTCGCTTCCTACGGGCTTGGCAGCACTAGAAGGCATCTGTGGAACATGCCCTGTATGGTTGAGCAGGTACTAGTGGGCGAGACTGACCGCCAAACCCCTCGCCGCCTGTGCTTACTTCTCGCCCTCGACGGCGGTGTGGAGGTTCCGCCACATTACTCCGAGTGACATGCCTGGATCGTCGGTGGAGCAATCGATCTCGTGGAGTGCATTTTCGATCTCCAGTACTCCACCTTTCCGCTCAAGCGCGCGTCATCATCAGATTCAAAATGAACATGCCAACGATCTCGTCTCTGCGATACCTCCTGTTGATAATAGATCCACACTCAGTTGTATCCTGCATGATTCATTCCCTGTCGGTCGGTCGCCGTGTCCGGAACCGAGGATCTCTGGGGAGGTTCCTGTACAATATATGCATGTAGTTTACCCCGTGCTAGACTGATACAGTTGAAGACCTGGACCTGTTGCATTACATCAAATCAGGTCCTTCATGAACTACCAGTTAGGCCTGACCGCTGTCCCTTTGTGTGGCAGCGGTAACCCTTCCTTCGACTTGGACGTTTCTCCATAGGAGCAGCGAAACATTCTAGGCTGCCCGTCGTGACCGGTCCCGAGCTCGTCGTGATACGTTCCGTAAGATTACTAAGTGGGGCAGCTCAGCTCCAGCCCAGTGGGCTGGCGGGCTCACGCCATGTAGCTAGTGTTCTCTCCCTCCTCCATGTGCGCGTGTGTCATGATTCGCACTTCTCTCCCGTCACCATCTATTCCTTTTGAAATCGCCGCCGGTGTGGGTAGGAATTTTGGTAGATTTGTTCCCACATACACAGGTGGCAGCCTGAGTGAGGCGCATCCGACACTCCAGGGTCAACTCACTGCCAACTGTCAACAATAATGCTAACGTAAATTCGTTTGACCTCTGCCCTAAATAGGCGGTGCTTTCATTTTTTCATTTGCACTGGGTACTTTGACCAAACTTGGAACAAGTAACAATATTCGCATTCTACTGAGACTGCTTAGAATGCGGCGTTCTGTATTCATGACAATCAGAAGTGGAACGTCTCCACAGGAAGCCTCGTTTATCGCAAGAAGTCACAGAAGTAACAACTTGTGGGACTATTTGTGTGGCGTGATGGTCTGTTGGGAAAGGCGCACGAGCTAATCTAGTTGGCTTGGGATTGGGGCTGTGTGCCATTCGGGTTGCGCTCTTCGCGTCGGGGAAGCATTCTATACAACGGATCGTATGGGCGTGTTCTACAGAGATAATCGGAAGGAATTGTCGGCTTGTCTGATCCCTCTCATCGACCAGAAAAAAATTGCCCAGGCCGACCTGCCGACGTGTAACTATTCGAATTCCCGCCCTGCGGCCGAGCAGTTTTCTTGGTAGCATTCTGCGGCGTTTCGACCGGTGCTTCGGCCAGTCTGGCCCCACTTGTCCCAGCCTCGATATAATGAAGGACCGATTCAGTTGCCGAGATCAGAAATGAGGGATGAGGAAACGCATAGGGGGTGAAGGAACGTGGTGTTCTCGAATGCCACTCTCCAAAAGGGAGAGAAAGAACAATGGTTTGAACAGGGGCGGCCGGCTCGCCAACCTGTCAGATCTATAGGTCCAAAGATCAAATGGCCGTCACTATCATGTTGCCTGAAGATCGTGGCAGATGTGTGGGTGTGTGCATGGCCGCGCCGAGTCCTGGTGCCTTGTCAGGTTGCTAGGGTGCTGCTGAATTAGAATGGTTTTGTTGACGTGTTGGGTCCTCCGTCTCCGTGTCCGATGAAGTGCGCCTCGATCGTGGAGCGAGAGATCGCATGCTTTGCCGGCGGTGGCACACGAGGTGGAACTGCGACGATAGGTACCGACATTGGCGAGGGCATTCTCGCCCTTGTGTGAGGCAGAACGATGAGAGAGGTACAAGACGGGTATCGCGGTAATAAATAAGCGTCGGGAGAAGCTTGATGGAACATGTCAAAACCTTTTCCTTCTTTCTCGTCCTTTCTGGCGAGTTTGATCGGACCAAGGCAAAGTTTCGGCTGTTGGGGCTGAGAAATTTTACTTTGACGGCTGAGATCCATCACTCAAACTACTCTAAGTAGTAGTAGTAGTAGTAGTAGTAGTAGTAGTAGTACAGTCGTATTTATAACCACCTAGCGGTCTAGTACGCAGAACGCCAGCGGGGGGAATATATGTACCGACATCATATTCCACAAGGGTTTCGGGGCAATGAATCACCCAGAAAGACCGTCGGGCCACTTTTCGGGAACCAGCCTCGTCGGCATGCTGTTTAATTTTGGGGGCGCTGCCCGTCGAGACTGGACCAATGCTGTCGCGATGCGCAAAATCTGGGGGATCTAAAATTGGCCCATCGAAAAAAGAAAAACGTATTCGTCGTCCCCACCCACAGAATGAGGCTTTGCACATGGCAGGAAAAGGGAATTGTTAGGGAGTTGTGAAATAATTGTGTGTGAGCGTGGGAGCAACAGGCTGAATACCTGTCCTAATTAGGAGATGCTACTGGACACTCTCTCGGCTCGAACCTGTCAACCCGCCCTGCTATGCTCATCATTTATAAAAAGCTTGGGCAAGTGGAGTGCCATGCCTTGTTTCCCTCGGTTTCTCCCCCTCGTCCGCCTCCCTACCTCCGACCTCACTCTTTCCCTTCCTCTCTCTCTCTGTTTTCTCATTCTACTACTAGCCGTCAACGACCTCTAGTTTCCCACCACCATGGCACCTCTTCCCGGAGTTCCCTCTGATATCCTCGTCCAGGTGGGGCCACTGCTCCTCGGCTACTGCATCAACTGGGGCCTCTTTGGCGTCCTGTACGTCCTCATCTTGAGCGATCTGTCCTACATCTCCCACCCTAACCGTCTATGCCCGCAGTTGCATGCAGATGTACATGTATTTCTTGGGTTTCCCCGGAGACCTTACGGGCGTGAAAATTCTTGTGTATACTCTCTTTGCAGTTGACACCCTGCAGACAGTACGTATTTCTTTCGATCCTTGGTGCTGCATGGGCCTGACTATCTCTTACCCTAGGCTTTGGCTACCCGTGAGCATTCATTTCCGCACACTTTCCCATCCATGCAGTTGGCTCACCGCGCTTGGCATGATTGTTCCCTCCACTAGATAACGGTTGGCATTTCTTGGTCTCTGGCTGGGGTGACCCGTCGGCTCTCATTGCACCTGGCTGGTCGTGGATTTCAGTCCCTCTGTTTACGGGAGTCGTCAGTTGCACTGTCCAGATCTTCTTCGCCTGGAGGATCAAGAAGATCTCAGGAAGCAATTGGGTTGCCGCTCCGATTGTTGTTGTTGCCCTCGTCCAGGTACGATTACTTCCCCGCGCTCCGTCATATTCGTTCGCCCCTTTGTTGTGCGAGTTTCTGATATCCACAACTCTCCTGTCTCCTCGATTTGGTCAAACGTCACACCCCTCTCTGATGACATGATCATGTTCGTCCCTCTCCAATATTACGGATATCCTCCCTTTGTCTCCTATCACATCGAACTTCTGCGCGCTCCAGGGTATCTGCGCCGCTATCAGTGGTATCTGGTTCCAGATTATTGATGATGTCACCAAGATTTCATTCTTGGATCCTACTGCCACCGTCTGGCTCGCTGGCAGTGCTGCCTGCGATGTCGCCATTGCTATCACCATGGTCATCCTGGTAAGTGGGGTTTTTTTAATACATTTCCTGCATTGGTCGCGCGGCCTTTGTTGCTGCTCCACTGCCTGTTTCGTGCAATGAACTGACGCTCGGTTCATTTTGCATGATTTGCCTCGTCTGTCGATTTTGGTTTCCCGATTGATTTCGTCTGGCGGTTGTACAGCTCCGACGCTCCAATACGGGTTTCACAGGGACCGATCAACTTATCCGCCGCCTCATCCGCATGACGGTCGAGACTGGTGCCCTCACTGCCTTTGCCGCCACCATGGAGCTTATTCTTTTCCTGCGGTGGAAGGACAACAACTTGCACATGATCCCTGCATTGGCGCTCTCCAAGCTGTACACGAATACGCTCATTGCCACCCTCAACTCGCGTAATCCGCAATACCGCAGCAGCATGCGCGACACTTCCGAGGTGACGGGCGGTGTTCAGTTCAGGTCTACGGTGATGGGAAGCAAAATCACGAGCGCGGTGAGTTCTGTTCCTAATCGCTTCGGTAACAAGGTTGTGTACTCAATCATCCTCATCTTATCACAACCGCGCGCTCCGCGATTCTCCTGCATGGTATCCGCTCTCCGCTTCATCGTACCTAGGACCCTAATCAATCACACCACCGCGGTACCAAGGTCCAAATCACGACCCATCAGGAGACCCATGTTGCCGAGTCCGAGGGCGACATCGCCATGGACGTCATGCACGACGAATCGCCCGAGTACAAGCAATACAACTTCGATGATGGTCACTCGCTCGATGCTAGCAAGATCAACTCGGATGTGCTCACTGAGCAGGATAGGGGCGAAGATTTTGATGGCGGTCATGGCGGTCGCCACATCTACACTCGGAGACAAACGGATGACCTCGAGAGCGGGCAGAACAAGGTTTCGTTCGCGCCTAAATTCTCTTGAACGGTCCCCTTTTGAAAAATTTACTGGCGCATTTGTCCGCCTTCACCCTCGCACACTCCCTCACCTTACATCTCATACACCTCGCATCACTCATACACACATCACTCGCTACACCTCACCCACAGTTGCTCCTGTTGTATCTTTCCCGCTTGTATACCGGATTCTATATAACCTCCATGCCCAACCATCCTTGGGCACTGCGTATTATGTTAGTCTCTTTTCGATTTTCTCCTACTTACTTGGGGCATTTGGATGCTAGACCTCCTGTACCCGCCTTTCCATGGTACGGAATGATTTACTCGGTTATCTGCGTCGCTTTCTTCCTTTCTCTCTTGGTCTATCTCGCTTTGCACGTCATTCACATCTACCGTCGAACTCTCTCGCTGTGTCTATATCTAGGTAGAATAATACGCCTCTTGAAATTCAATAACAATCCGTCAAAATCATGGCCTTGTTCACTGTCAAAACGTTCTCGGCGAACTGGCCTCCTCGAGGGGACGGAACAGCTCGGCAAATGGCGGAGGCGCGGGATGATAAGCCGTCCAATAAGCACAGGCGGCAGAACTTGGACCCGGGATTTTGCTGCCACATCGTGCATGCGGCCTCCGTGGACGCGACTTGACCGTCCAAACAGCGGACGTTGCTCCCCATCTATCTTGCTCGGGACCATCCGATTCCGCAGCTGTGTATCACGTCGAAGCGTCGGAGACAACTCTAATAATAATCTCGCAGAAGAGTGGAGTAAAAATTGTCGTAATTCGTCGAAGTCCGACGGCATCAGTGGTGGGGCCACTGAGCGAAACGAAGCTTGTTTTACGTTGAAGGGTTCTTACAGGGGTCCCCCTTGCGGAGGGTGATAGTCTATGTGAATCATTGAGGCGACCAATGACTGCTACTTCTCCACTTTCGAACCAGAACGATTTTGGCATTTTCCCCCCGACACCACAGGACGAAGCGCAAGGTGGAGCTATCGCGTATCATCATCCGCTTCGTTCTTCCTTCTCCTTCTCACGTACCCGCTCTCTCTTGATCTCATCTCATCTCTCCACGTGTATATACGGTATTCAAGCTGAAGGCTATCATCCGTCCCACCATCACGCGAGACACGCCCGCGGGCCGTTCTGTCAATGAGTGAGTGAGTGAGATACAGCCACTCCCTGCCTTTCCGGGGGTAGATCTGGTGTCAGTCAGTTTGTGAGATTGGGGTTAGCTGTCAAAACGCATTTGATGTATTATTCTTTCCTCCACTAATAATAAATTTTGTGAATTGTGAGCCGTGCGACTGGGACGGTGCTCGGCGCAGGATCACCATTGGCATTCCATTCACGTTGGCCGAAATTGTGCCTGCCTTGCCTTCCTTTGCCTGTCAGAAAAAAAAAACCACGCGCAATGCATTCCCCATACTTCGGCACGCCAGCCGGGAGTTGTCGGGGTTTTCAAATAAGCCTCGCAGGGACCCAAGCTTTGAAGGGTGAACAGCTCTACTCTAATTTGCTGGGACAGCCTGAGAGAGCGGGTGGCTCTGCGTTGCGTGTCTAGTCAAATTGATGGAGCTTTTGCACACCACCTCACACTCTCTATCATCTCTTGTGGAGCCAGCGATTGACCGGGTGCCACAGGTACCGTCGGAAAATATACGGTAATTTGCGCATTTGATGCAAAAATGTGAATCCTTTGTGTTTGAACGAGTCGCCGAATTACTTGTATATTGGTTCGGTGGGTGTTGCCTAGGAGAGCCCTGTCTATGAACCTGGCAGGAACTGTGTTGCACATTCTGCTCTAGAAGGACCCATTTTCCGTTGGCTTTTTCAAGATCAGATCTCACTTCCGCGAGGGAAGGTCCGGTGCGTGGTGATCAATTTTGGAATTGTCGCCCGTTGCGGTTCCACCATAGGAGGAGGTCGAAATTGTGTCTAAATACGGATGCATCAGATCTCCTCCTAGGATTCGAGCTCCAGAGCTTAAACGGAGGACACTTGACCATCTGGACCTGGACCGGGCGGTTACGGTACACATGTCCGCATCGGAATGTTTAATTGTTTTTGCCTCCTAATGGTCTAGTTGGGGAAAAAGGGACGGAATCTAATTGCGTAATGAAGGGGTGGGTGGTCCAGAGCGAGCCACCTCAGCTAATTAGACGGCAGATACAGATCTACCCACCCAAACAGATGTAGAATTACTAGAATAGAGTTTCTAATCAGAATGGTTTTTCGGTGGAACATTCCAACTAACACTCGAGATCATGGGCGGCTTGAGGTCCCGAGGAAACGATTTGTTACATGTACGATTGTGCTACATTTCGTGATCAAGCACATGTCATCAGTGGCGCTCGGTGGCCACTGCCACGAGCATATGGGCGCGCCAAAACAACAGCCCGCGCACCGCTTGTTGGGTGGCACGTTTCCCTGATGGAGTTTGTCGGCGTCGTTTGGGACTCTCCCAAATGAATGAATCACTGTTCAGTGAGCTAATCAAATGGGCATTCATCGGCCTGTCAGAATGAGAAGAAGTACTCGGCTGATCGACACATAATTTCCCAAAGCCGACGCCGACTGCCAAACCTGGCACATAGAGCGCCATCACCAGCCTTTTCTGTCAAACCCCACCACAACCAGGACTTTTAGGAGTCGGACAACCAGAGTGCGCGGTTCTGGGTAAGTGTCCGATGATGCATGCACCCAGCTTCTTCTGACATCGCGGTCACTACCTCCTGTGCGCGTTATATAGAGTTCATTCTGAATTTGAGGGACTAGATTGCGCCGGAAACCGTCTCCTTCTCTCTCTCTCACCTAGACTCACCCTCCATCTAATTGTACCCGCCCTTGACCTCCACACTCTTGGATTCATCGTTTCTCGTTCCTACCCCTCACCACCACAACCTCCCCTCCAGAGTTCCTCCAAAAACGAAGCGCACCTCCCTCCTATCTCTATCATGGCCTCCTTGTCACCTGAAGATTTCGTCAAAAAGTTCGATGGCTTCGACTATATTGTCCTTGGTGGCGGCACCGCTGGCCTTGTCATCGCTGCTCGGTCAGTTCTCCCCATCTCGTACTCGCCAAACCAAACCATCTCGTCTTACAAAGGCCGCTCCAATCTGATCTGACACTTCGCTCCGTATAAAGTTTGAGCGAAGATCCCAACGTCACTGTGGGCGTGCTTGAAGCAGGACCCTATCACGTCAATGACCCTCTCATTGATATTCCTGGTATGACACCTACACGCTTGATCAATGCTGATCAGCCATCGCTTACATGGATGAACGTATACTAGGGTTCTTTGGTCGCGCAATGGGCAATCCTGCCTATGACTGGGCGTATGTCATCCACCAGAATCTGTCAACCCATTGAGGTCATGGCGGCTGACTGGTCTTGGCTCCTAGGTACCTCACCGTTCCCCAAAAGCATCTGAACAACCGCCTGGTATTCCATCCACGGTATGTAGACTCCCGTGAGGTCTTGACCCTGCACAAGCCACCATATCTCAATTAATGCTTCGCGGTCTAGAGGAAAGATGCTGGGAGGCAGCTCTGCACTTAACTTTATGACCACGGTGAGTTCTAATACTTGTCATATTGCCCAAGATCTTGGACAATATCTAATGCTCCGTTTCCCTAGGGCCGGTACGACCCTTTTCTGACACTACAATACCGGCCTCTGAAATTAACTTCGTCCGTTGGTGATCTTCACTTGTAGGACCTCCAAAGAGGAATACGACGCGTTCGAGGCTGTGGGGAACCCAGGCTGGAACTGGGATTCAATGCTTGACTACATCAAAAAGGTGTGACGGCATATTCTTTGCCCCTTTTTGCCACTTTGAGTATTGACACTCCATTTGTCTTGGTTTTTGCTCCAACTCCCAGTCCGAAACGGTGCATCTCGCCAACAAGGACATCCATTCCGAAAAGCATAATGCAGTGTTCGACCCCAAGGTCCACGGAAGCACTGGACCTGTAAGCAAATATGCTTTTCGTGCTATCGATGATGTTCTAAAGTCGTGACCCTATTAGATCCACAAATCTTTCGCTGGCTGGGCAAGTGATCTCAGCGTTCCCTTCTACGATGCGCTCGAGGAGCTCGGAGTCCAGAGGAACCCAGATGCTGTGAGTCTTCGACTGCCAGATATGTTAGTCTTGACTCGGTTTGCTAACAATAGCAACGCCTCTTCGAATTCTAGGCAAGTGGTCTCGCCTCTGGGTCTTGTACCGTCATGAGCGCCGTGGATCCCGCCAATGCCAAGCGCAGCTATACTGCATCGGTAAGCAGGCTCTCCTCCGCTTCGGCCTAGTATTACTGCTGAACTAACGATGTTATACTCTGACAGGGCTATTATGCACCTAACGCCAGCCGGCCCAACTTGGTTGTCCTCCCCTCCGCCCAAGCCACTAAGCTCATTGTCACTGGCACCGGCGAGCCTTATACCATCTCTGGTGTGCAATTCACCGCAGCTGGTAGCGACAAGGTGTACGAGGTCAAGGCAAAACGCGAGGTGATCCTGAGTGCTGGTGCATTTGGAACTCCTCAGCTATTGGAGTTGAGCGGCATCGGCAGAAGGGATGTACTGGAAAGGGTTGGGATCGAAGTCAAAGTTGAGCTTCCAGGCGTCGGAGAGAATCTCCAGGTGAGTTGCCATCGAATCGATGATTATGTGAATCCATCACTTCTTTGGTGCTCATTCCTTTCCTGTCACGTTGCTAGGATCATGTCTATGTCTCTTCAACGTACGAGATGAGCAACAAGCTTGTAACCCTCGACCTCCTGCGAGATGCTGAGCGCCACACAACTGAAACGCAGCTCTAGTAAGTCAACTTCACGATTTGGCATCCTATTGACGTGATTCTAGCCACTGACTTGACCTCTGCTTCTTTGATTTTCCTCGCAGCGAGCAAGCGGCGCAAGGAATGTATTCCTCCACCCATAGCGCATTCGCTTTCCTCCCCGCCACCACTGTTGTGCCTCCTGCAGAGCTTGCCCGCATGAAAAAGGAGATTCACGACACTCCTGAGCTGGAGGCGAACGTAAGCCTCAAGAAGCAAAAGGCTCTCCACGAGGCTTGGATCGATGATGAGAAGCACCCTCAGATTGAGATCATCACTTATCCCGTACGTAAATCATTCCATCCTCTATAGTTGCGCTCGAGATTAAACCCATTATTTGTTTCTTTGTTGGGCTATCAGGGTTTCTTCCCTGCCCCGGGCAAGACTCCTCGCCCCGGCGCTCACTACCACACAGTCCTTGTTGGATTACTGCACGCTATCTCGCGAGGCTCCGTCCATATCACTTCCACCTCACCACTGGACAAACCTGCTGTCGACCCCAACTACCTCGCGAGCAACGTCGATCGTGACTTGCTAGTTCATGCTGTCCGCTTCGTCAAGAAGCTCCAAGACACAGAGCCACTCAAGGGCTTGATGGTGAGCTATGTGGAGCCCGCATGGGAGGACGATGAGGCGGCTGCAGATGCCGGCGTCAGCGACGAGGAGTTGAGGGAGTACGTAAAGAGTGGGATGGAGCCCATCTATCATCCTGTATGTTTTATATTCTATGTGCCTCTCCCTGTTGCTTACATTTCGGCCGGTTCTCTCCAGGCTGGAACCGCTGCGATGTTCCCTCGTGAGGAGGGTGGTGTGGTGGATGCCAAACTCAAGGTGTACGGAACTACGAACCTGCGCGTCATCGATGCTTCCGTTATCCCCATTGTACGTCTCATCATTCTTCCAAGCTTTGCGCTTCCTATTCGTTTCTGACAGATTTTCCATCCCCTCGCTATTATCTCATTTAGCATATTGCTGCTCACCCCATGTCAACCATTATTGGTATGGCTGAGAAGGTACGTCCTCAATTTCTACGAAGAATTTGTAGATTGCGGTCGCTGACTTCGTTATTATTAGGCTGCCGATATCTTCAAGGCCGACGCTCGTGCCTAAATGGAAAAATATCCAAAATATAACCCCCGATGTTGTTGTACTTTCTTTTTGGTCCTTGGATGTTCCCAAGCTTGTTTGTTGTGATGTTGACTAAAGTACATTGATATTGTGTCTGCCTAATACCCCAATCTTATCCTTTATTTTTAATACTGCGTTGCCAGTACTAGCGACTTTTGTAGGAGAGATAACACAGCATCTTGAGAATCGGAATCGTGACAGGTCGATTGACATGGATATGCGGTGGAACTCCATGAGAGGACTCGATGAGTGCTCAGCTGATGACACAGTGGATCCAACTCGTCGAGCCCATTGCGCTTGAACGCTTAGGAGCGAAATGCCAGTTTCTCGTCAATTTGCACATCAAAAACCGCTGGAGAAAAAATGGTTCTGCGGTTTCCCTTTTTGAGGACCAGGGAGTCCTTATGTGCGTTAGCTTCTGGCCCGACGAACGGAGAATAAGTTTCAGTGATCAATGATCGCAAACGGTTGGCGGAGAAGATGATGGCCAAAGGGCCGAAGTAGACAGGCAAGAGCATGGCCGCTTGGGGGTGACGGTAACATGTGGTGACGGGCTTGGTGTCAACAGAGGAAATCAAAGAATTGCCATCCTAATGCTTTTGCAAGTGCCTTCCACATACGATAGCACCAGCCTCACGGCCGCTTGGAAACCTCTGCTACTGTGTTGGAGCTTGTTTCACTCTGGCTCCACAGCTTGGAGTGCGCACAAAAGAGCTAAATACTTTTCTTCACCCTGCTTGGACAGCACCCGGCCGGCACCTTGAGCGCCCTTGATAGCCTTCATCTTTGAGATCCTCGACTTTAGTAAACCATTTTGTGCACAAGCGCTTCCCTTCGGCCATTTTTGGCCGCGATCTAGCCTGAATGCCTACGCTCACTGCGGCTCCCAACACTCCGACTCCAGGCGGGGGACTACCCCATTAGGACTACTTATCGCACTACTGCAGCGATTGATTCATCACATACAACTAGAAATCCTCCAGTGGGCTTCGAACCCCGGGCTGAACTCTTGTGAGGCGCCCATGGTTGCCAAGACCATTCCACATGCGCCCATGGTCATGAAGGCCATCGCATTTGTGAGTTTAGGATGATTTAAGGCACTAAACTCCCTCAAAAACGACCCCTTCCAAAAGACATCCCCGGTCTTAACTGTACTCTCTCAATTCTTTCATCAGCGAGCGGTCTGAAACAACAACTGAACTTCAACAATGAACAGCTTGACACCTGAAGAGTTTGTAAACAAATATCATGGCTTCGACTATGTCGTCATTGGCGGCGGCACCGCTGGTCTTGTCCTTGCCGCTCGGTTAGCTATCTTTTCTTGTCTTTCAAATAATCGGCCTATCTCGAGGCTCGTTCTACATAATCTAATCGATAATCATCCGCGTAGCCTTAGCGAAGATCCTAGCGTTACTGTCGGTGTCCTAGAGGCCGGAAGCTATCATGCTGATGACCCTCTTGTTGATATTCCTGGTATGGTTGCGGCACATACTGATGTTCATGTCTCATGGATATTTGCACATCCCAGGTTTTGTGGGTCGTGCACTGGGCAATCCCAATTATGACTGGGCGTAAGTGTATCAGCACCCATGGCTGGTCTTAATGCATAGTATCTAATAGATCGTGACTGTTAGATACTTTACTGCCCCTCAAAAGCATGTTAACAGTCGCTCGCTTTTCCACCCACGGTATGTTGCCCCTTGCAAGCTTATATTTCGCCCTCCCTGAACTGCCATATCTTGTCATTTGTCGCTATAGTGGAAAGATGTTGGGAGGCAGTTCTGGTCTCAATTTCATGGTCACGGTGAGCTTTTGCTATCATTTGGTTTACGATTTACCCCCTTTTACTCACCGCGAAGACAATATAGGGCAGGTATATGCACCACTTTTGAATGTTCGCGCCTCGTAATTTGACATTTCAACCTAACTTATAGGACATCAAAAGAGGAATATGATGCGTTTGAGGCCCTGAGCAATCCAGGATGGAACTGGGATTCTCTCCTTGGGTACTTCAAGAAGGTGCGGCTATAGTGGTTTAGTCGCTTGCCTTCTGATGCCAATGAATGGCCGACTCTCTCTGGGAATGGACTTCTCACCTTCTCCTTAGTCTGAGACTGTACACCCTGCGGACAAGAACATACATTCAGACAGGCATAATGCTGTGTTTAATCCCGAAGCACACGGAACCGACGGGCCTGTGAGTACACGCGCTCGCTATAGTGGTGCACGCATTGGCCTTACTGATGTCATCTGCATATCAGATTCAAAAATCGTTTGCTAACTGGGCCAGCGACCTAAATGTCCCTTTCTTTGATGCACTCGAGGAGCTCGGCGTCCAGAGAAGTGCAGATGCCGTCAGTATTCGATCTTGAGGCGTGTTCAACCCGTATCAGGATGCTGACAATGCTGTTGTCCTTCTCCCGTCCAGTCAAGTGGCCTTGCCACTGGGTCCTATACCATCTTGAGCGCTGTGGATCCAGCTACATCCAAACGTAGCTATACTGCACCAGTGAGCACGGCGTCCATACTACGGCGATTCGATATTCTAAGGGATCGGCGTTCCTTGCTCTTGACAGGCCTACTATGTACCGAACGCCAGCCGACCGAACCTGGTCGTCCTCACATCTGCCCACGTTGTCAAGCTTGTCCTTA
Source organism: Clavulina sp. PMI_390 (assembly GCA_015039315.1). Classification (NCBI taxonomy): domain Eukaryota; kingdom Fungi; phylum Basidiomycota; class Agaricomycetes; order Cantharellales; family Hydnaceae; genus Clavulina; species Clavulina sp. PMI_390. The sequence continues at coordinate 198,129 of WIDE01000037.1, forward strand.
CTGGCACAGGCGAGCCTTACACCATTTCCGGCGTCCAGTTCACAACATCTGGAAGCGATAAGGTATACGAAGTCAAGGCAAAACGCGAAGTCATCCTGAGTGCTGGCGCGTTCGGAACGCCACAGCTGCTGGAGCTAAGCGGTATTGGTGGGAGAGTAGTTCTTGAGAAGGCTGGGGTGGAAGTTAAAGTTGAGCTTCCAGGCGTCGGAGAGAACCTCCAGGTAGGCCGTGATTGAATGTTCTGGCAATCACAAATACTCACTGTGACGCCAACACTCCCCGCCGCCGGCTATCACACTCTCGTCTCACAGGATCATGTTTATGTTTCATCGACTTACGAGATGAGCAACAAGCTTGAAACTCTGGACCTCTTACGCGATCCCGAACGTCATGCGGCCGAGACGCAGCTTTAGTACGTCTTCCCCATATTCTTTCGAGAGTTGTGGCTTGAACCTCATATTACGACGCTCTTCCTCTCTATAACGAATTCACGAACAGTGAGCAGGCAGGAAAAGGGATGTATTCGTGCACTCAAAGCGCGCATGCATACCTCCCCGCCGCCGCCGTCGTGCCTCCTTCAGAGCTCAAGCGTCTAAGGGGAGAGATCCACAACAATACGCATGGGCTAGACGCGAGCGTAAGCCTAAAGAAGCAAAAAGCTTTACTTGAAAATTGGCTTGTTGACGAAAGGCACCCCCAAATCGAGATCTTTAGTTATCCTGTATGTCTATTTTAGGAGACGCTGAACGCGCCTGCTAACACCCTTTTTTGTGATGGTGCAGGGCTTCTATCCAGTACCAGGGAAGACTCCTCGCCCCGGTGCGCATTACCAGACCGTCGTCGTAGTTTTGTTGCATCCTCTCTCGCATGGCTCTGTGCATATCACCTCCGCCTCACCACTCGACAAGCCCACTGTCGATCCAAATTACCTTGCAAGCAACGTCGATCGCGATTTACTCGTGCACGCCATGCGTTTTACCAAGAAGCTTCACGACACCGAGTCGTTGAAGGGCTTGCTCGTAAGCTATGTAGAACCCGCCTGGGGGACTGACGCCTCAGGTGACAGCGGGGAAGTGAGTGATGAGAAGCTGCAGGAATTCGTCAAGAACGGCGTGGAACCCATCTGGCACCCTGTATGTCTCATACCCTTCGCGCTCCTCTATCACGCCCGTTCTGAGCGTTCTTTTTAGGCCGGAACTGCGGCGATGTTCCCCCGTGCGGAAGGTGGCGTGGTGGATCCCAAGCTCAAGGTGTACGGAACAACAAATCTGCGTATTGTAGATGCTTCTATTATCCCCATCGTATGTCTCCTAGTCATTCGAAGCTTCGCCGCTTACAGTTGACATATTTTCCATTCTTCGCCCACGCTGCGCTGTAGCACATCGCCGCTCACCCCACGGCAACCATCATTGCTATGGCTGAGAAGGTAGGTTCCTGACTCTTACCATCTCTCGGACGGGGAAATGTTAACACGGTTGATCCATGTCACTAGGCTGCCGACATCTTCAAGCGTGATGCTAGCGTGTGAACAAAAGCTGTACAAGTACCAGCCTTGAGCTGCCATTGGTTTTTCTTATTCTTTTTGGATATTTACATATCTTTCGAAGCACGCGAAGCTTCGCTGGTGCCGTGATTTTGTGTATATGATATCCAACTTGATCCTGAAATTTTTGATGTCGAATCCTCTGCAATGGAGGTTACACTAGATTTGCGTCGAGCACTACTTATCGAGTGCCATTAACCTTCACACATGCTCATCTAATTTGGAAGAAGATCTTCCCCTCAGGTTTTTTGAATGTTTAAACAGAGCGAGTGAGAGGTGCTTCATCTGATCAAATAATGCAAGGTCTATTGGCATAGGTGGCTTGCGGCCACGAATGAAGAACAATGCCTCCCGTCTTTCGCTTCACCATCTTGATGTCACGAGGATTTCAGGGTGGGCACGTGGGTTACATCCTGATCATTAGACTGAGAACAAGGACAGTAATCTATAAATGTACGCGGTAGCCTGATAAGATGATTATGAAAGTGGAGGAAGAGAGGCAAACGGGCATAGGAACTGTGACATACAGTGACAGGACTTCGGCACAACAGAGTCACAGGAGCTATCGCTTCTTGCGGGGATGTTTTGATTGGAGGGCTCCACAGCCGCCGAAAACGGTGATCAGCCTCTACGACTGTGTGTTCAGTAGTACTCCTTCGGCCCCGGCGCCCAGGTAATAGGACAAGCTTTCTCGTCATTTCATCGAAGCACAGCCAACCTACGGCCTACGCGCTCGCAACAGCCCTTGAGACCATCAATTGAAACGAAGTTTCCCTATGGGCACTTGGTAGCCGAAAACAAACCTAAAGGCAATTCGAACTGCGCCTCATCACACCCCGAGCCGGGGCGGTGGAGTTCCCTATCATTCTTTTCTGTAGCTGACAGCTGCAATGGAAAAGCCATCAGAACCAAGTACTACAGTTCCCTGTGAGAGAGCCCCGAAAACCTGGAAGGCACAATGAAATAGCACCGGCGGGCGCTAGCACCATCGAAGTCACCATATCTTGCTCCAGAACAGCCTCTCTCCACGAGGAGCTTTCTGGATTTACCTGAACTCGTCCTCTAAGTGTTTCATACACTCACCAGCAGTGGTCTTGAAGCAACACCCCCTTCCTTACCCAAATATGAGCACCTTATCACCTGAAGAGTTTGTCAACAAATACAATGGATTTGACTATCTCGTCGTTGGAGGGGGAACTGCTGGCCTCGTTATTGCTGCTCGGTGCATCATGCTTTTCTCGCTCCTTGACCCCATCTCCCTAATCCGATCCATCACGATACATACAGCTTAAGCGAAGATCCCAACATCACTGTGGGTGTCCTAGAAGCAGGGTCATACCATCACAACGATCCTCTCGTTGATATTCCTGGTATGATGACAGCCTATTTTGGCCCACCTATTCGTCGCTCACGGCCATTTGCAAACACTAGGCTTCGTCGGTCGTGCATTGGGCAATCCAAAATATGATTGGGCGTGAGCACTCGGATACCTATAACTGCAGTCAGGATATGCCACCAATGAAAATCGTCTTAGGTACTACTCCGTCCCTCAGAAGCATATCAATGATCGTTCGCTTTTCCAGCCACGGTATGTACTCATCTGTAGACCAGAACCTCCCTGCTGAAGCATCGTATCCTCCTCTTGTGGTTGTAGTGGTAAGATGCTAGGAGGCAGCTCCGGTGTCAACTTCATGACAACGGTGAGTTCTCATTGTCGTTTTGCTATACCAATCCGGACACTACATCTCCCACGATGATCAATACAGGGCAGGTACGCATGCCCGATATTCTCACCGTTTTGCTTTCGCCATCTCACCCGACCCACAGGGCATCCAAAGAGGAATACGACGCGTTTGAGGCTTTGAAGAATCCAGGATGGAACTGGAACTCACTCCTTGGATACTTCAAGAAGGTAGACTCATATAGCTCTGGCCACTGTTCCCTTTGCTGTCGACCTTTCGCTGATTTGTCTAAATCCCGCTTTTCTGTCTACTTGAAGTCCGAGACTGCGCACCCTGCAGACAAGGACGTCCATTCTGACCGCCACAATGCAGAGCTCGATCCCGATGTACATGGAACCAGTGGTCCTGTGAGCAAGCATGCCTCTGGTAGTGACGTTTGTATATATTGTGCTGACGCGATGCCCCTCTGATATCAGATGCATAACTCATTTGCCAATTGGGCAAGTGACATCAACGTCCCCTTCTTCGATGCGCTCGAGAAACTTGGGGTTCCCAGGAACCCAGATGCTGTCGGTGTTTGACTCCTCAAATGTGCCTGTCCTACATTCATAATAACCCCCCTTCTTTCTGTTTCCAGGCAAGCGGCCTCGCTTCGGGATCCTATACCATCCTCAGCGCTGTAGATCCGGCCACATCAAAACGTAGCTATACCGCTCCAGTAAGCGAGGCGTTGGCGCTCCGTACTCCTGTGATTCCATCTTCTGATTGAATGGCGTTTCTTGTACTTGACAGGGCTACTATGCACCGAATGCTAGCCGACCGAATTTGGTAGTCCTCACCTCTACTCAAGTCACCAAGCTCATCCTCACCGGTGCAGGAGAGCCGTACACCGTCTCTGGTGTTCAGTTCACTACGGCTGGTACCGACAAGATGTATGAAGTCAGGGCAAAACGCGAAGTAATCTTGAGTGCTGGTGCGTTCGGGACGCCCCAGCTGCTGGAGCTGAGTGGTATCGGAAGGAGAGAAGTTCTTGAGAGGGCAGCAGTAGAGGTTAAGGTTGACCTTCCAGGTGTTGGAGAAAATCTACAGGTAGGCAGGCCATCATGGAACATCTTTACAACTCCAAAGCACACTACCGACCCTCGTCAACGTATCGTATCATCTCCTTAGGATCATGTCTATGTCTTGTCATTGTGCGAGATGAACGATGATGTCGCGACCTTTGACGCCCTGCAGGATCCTGGACGTCAAGCAACCGAGACCCAGCTCTAGTATGTGTTCCTCCTAATGTTGCAATTCATAGCCTGTGTCCGTTCACGCCACTCTCTTGGCCTTTGTTGCAACAGCGAGCAAGAAAGAAAAGGGATGTATTCATGCACCCAAAGCGCACATGCTTACATCCCTGCTACTGCTGTCGTGCCTCCTCCAGAGCTTAAGCGTTTGAAGAGGGAGATTCGCGACAACACTCCTGAGCTGGATCTCACAGTCAGCCTGAAGAAGCAAAAGGCTCTTCTTGAAGACTGGCTTGATGATGACAGGCATCCACAAATTGAGCTCATCTCTTGGCCTGTGCGTAACCCGTCTCTCGGTTCGATAGTGGTGATAGTAATTGAATACCTTCCCTCTTTATCTCCTTCCCTTATAGGGGTTCTTTCCTGTACCAGGGACGACTCCTCGCCCCGGTGTGAAGTACCACGCAGTCTTCATTATTCTGTTGCACGCTCTATCGCGAGGCTCCGTGCACATTACGTCTGGATCTCCCTTCGACAGTCCCTCTATCGATCCAAACTATCTTGCAAGCCATGTCGATCGCGATTTACTTGTGCATGCCACGCGTTTTGTCAAGAAGCTCCACGACACCGAGCCGTTGAAGAATTTGACGAGAAGCTACGTGGAGCCTGCATGGGAGGATGACGCAGCCGATGGTGGTCCTAGTGTGAGCGACGAGAAATTGGGTGAATTCATCAAGAGTACCTTGGAGCCCATCCGTCACCCTGTGCGTTTATTCACCTTTGCACTGCCGTCCCATCGTTGAGGCACTGAAATCCTTCGTCCAGGCTGGAACAGCCGCTATGTTCCCCCGTGAGGAAGGTGGTGTGGTGGATCCCAAGCTCAAGGTGTACGGAACTACAAATCTACGCATCATTGATGCTTCTGTTATCCCTATCGTGCGTTTTATATTGTTCATGTTTGATGCCTTCCTCCTCGCGGCCAAGAAGTCTCACTCTTCCTTGTTGTCCTGTGGCATTCAGCACATTGCTGCCCATCCTATGGCAACGATTATTGCTATGGCTGAGAAGGTATGTATCAGATCTGTTCTTCTCAGCTGGAAGCATCAGTCAGTGCTGATTCGTATTACAAGGCTGCCGACATCTTCAAGGCCGATGTCTCTGTATAATGAAACACGGTATGAACTCGGTTCTCAGGTATTAATGTACTTTCTTCTTTGAACGTCTGGATTTCGAAAATTTATCTGTCTTGGCATTGATTGGAGTGTATCGGTGCCCTGTGCGCGAGTGCATCTCTGCCTTGGAAACATGCAACTCTCTACGGGCATCAACAGCACATTACTCGGTCTGCCATGTGGATTGGCAAAAGGATCAGACTAATATCAAAGTATCGAAACAGCTTGGGTGTCCAGCGTCAAGCATTGCATCAACGGCCAAACAATTGGGGTGGATGTGCTGCTGGAATGATCGGGCATGGCAGCCAATGGCTCGGCGATAGCAGATCTACCCACCCATCAAGGCCCGTTGAATTGTTGCAAAACGGTGCATCTCAGTAAAGTCGAGTTCGCCCATTCCGTCATTTCTATTCAAAATATCTCCAGTAGGTTGGGCCTAGAAGAGCAGGATCTGCTCATTTTCCTCCAGGTTGCGCTGTATTTAGCAGGTACGGGGCTCCGCGATGGAACACAGTTCGGCTCCGGTTTGCTTACGGTTGGCCGCCCACCCCATCCCGACGTCGCTAAGCTCCCCCGCTTCCGACGGACGGGTAATCCATCCATCGCACCCGGAAACGAATCCGGACTATCTGGAGTCTGCCAAGCTAAAATGAACCTCAGAGTATCGTCCTACAGATGGGCGCCAACGGGCAGCTTGCGCAGCGTCAATGGCATCCATGATCTCAGTTCGCCTGTAGGGAGCCAAGCATGCACACCCCATAACCCTGCCCACTAGTAATCTAACCTAAAGTGGCGACTAAATAGAATTCTTGGCGCTCCACCGTAACTCTTGTCCCTCCCACCCACTAGGTTTATCGAGACCGCCAGATCATCTTCTAGTGGGATCCCCGAGAAACTGAAAAGTCCCACTGCGCGGCGTTCGTGGGCGCCTGATCATAGATGCCAACGTAGCTTCTTCTGCAGTCGCCGAACCCACACATCTGACGCCTTTAAATGCCACAAGAAACCAGCTTGCTTCAGACACGTCCCGCTCGCTAAGGCGTCCGATCTTACTCCGCTCCGTTGCCCAATCTCTCTCCTGCCTGTCTCAAGTAGTTTTGAGCCAAACCTGCCTCCTGACCCAGTCATGAACGCTTTAACACCCGAAGAATTTGTGAAAAAACACGACGGTTTTGACTACGTCATCATCGGTGGAGGTACTGCTGGTCTGGTCGTTGCCGCTCGGTGAGTTGAATTCACCTCTCCTCTCTACCAAGCAAATCCATTTGGAGATGTCACGCAGCCCAAGCTAATTGGCCGCCGAGTAACTAGCTTGAGCGAGGATCCTGATGTCACAGTGGGTGTTATCGAGGCAGGGTCTTACCACATCAACGACCCACTTATTGATATTCCCGGTATGACTTAAGGAGACTATACAGATGCTAATAACCCAGGGCTCATCCGTGCAACCACATCATAGGATATTTTGGCCGTGCAATCGGCAACCCTGCTTACGACTGGGCGTATGTCCTTCAGATTCAAGTTGTAACGAGGACATGCATCTGACCGAACCGGGTTCGTAGGTACTCTACCACCCCTCAAAAGCACGTCAACGACCGCTTGCTCTTCCAGCCACGGTATGTCAACTATTGCGCGGGCCGAATAATCGGTCATACTAAAATATGGGATCTTCTATGCGCCACTATAGAGGCAAGATGTTGGGAGGCAGCTCCGGTCTCAACTTTATGACCACGGTGAGCCCTTGTCCTCACTCTATATTATAATCTCCTCCTCGATACTAAAGCGACAATGTTATAGGGAAGGTTCGTGCAATATGTCCCTCATGGCCCCAGATTGCTTCTTTCCATCTCACGCCGCCGACCCTTGGTCTATTACTCACAGAGCATCCAAGGAGGAATACGATGCGTTTGAGGCTGTGGGAAATCCGGGCTGGAACTGGGACTCACTTCTGGGATACTTCAAAAAGGTGCGATCTCATTATCATATTTTCTGTCAGGTGGTATATGAAACACTGCTCAACATGGATCCATTGCCGTCTCAAGTCTGAGAATGTGCACACTGCAGACAAGGACGTCCATTCAGATAGACACAACGCCAATTTCGATCCCAGTGTCCATGGAACCAATGGGCCCGTAAGTGCAGGCTTGCTTGCGGTGTTTTTCGCGTGCTATTATGCTAATATAATGCTTCTCTCATATCAGATTCACAAATCTTTTGCTCCTTGGGCAAGTGATCTCAGTATCCCTTTCTTTGATACACTTGAGGAACTTGGGGTCCAGAGGAACCGAGATGCCGTCAGTATCTGAGCTCAGAGGTGTCAGCTTCATCTAATCACATTAATTATATCGTTGCTCTTTCTGTTCCCAGGCGAGTGGCCACGCTTCTGGGTCATACACTATCCTGAGTGCTGTGGACCCAGCCACAGCGAAACGGAGCTATGCCGCATCAGTCAGTAGACTGTCGCCCCACCGTTCGTCAGTACGATCACTCCTCTGACCCAAAACCACGGCTATTTGAACAGGGCTACTACGCACCGAACGTCAACCGACCAAATTTAGTTGTCCTCCCTTCAGCCCATGTAACCAAGCTCATTCTCACCGGCACGGGCGAGCCATACACAGTCTCCGGCGTCCAGTTCACCGTAGCTGGCAGTGACAAGGCATATGAAGTCAAAGCTACACGCGAGGTGATTCTGAGTGCTGGTGCGTTCGGGACGCCCCAGCTATTGGAGTTGAGTGGGATCGGCAAGAGGGAAGTACTTGAGAGAGTAGGAATCGAGGTCAAAATCGATCTCCCAAGCGTAGGAGAAAACCTCCAGGTGAGTCATTACCAAATCCGTAGCTGGGATAATTCGGCCGATGTTGCTTTACGCGTTTCCCGGCCTCTTCAGGATCATGTTTATGTCTTGTCGACATATGAGATCAGCAATAAACTCACAACACTCGACCTTCTACGCAATCCTGAGCGCCACAAAGCCGAGACCCAGCTCTAGTACGTCTCCTTCATATTCCCGTCTCTTCTGACTCGTTCATGGTTGCTGAACCATTCCATTGGGTGCGGACACACACGATTCACTTGCCCATTAGCGAGCAAGCAGCGAAAGGCATGTACTCATGCACCCATAGTGCATTTGGTTTCCTTCCCGCGGGCGTCATAGCGTCTCCTTCAGAGATTGCTCGCATGAAGAGGGAAATTCACAATGACTCTAATCTGGAGGTCAATGAGAGTCTGAAGAAGCAAAAGGCACTTCTTGAAGCTTGGCTTGATGACCAGAAGCACCCACAAATCGAGCTCATATCCTATCCTGTGCGTGGTCTTTTTCCTTTTTACAGCTACAAGCGAAAATTGAGAGCCAGTTCTGGCACATTCCTTTTCGTGTCACAGGGTTTCTTCCCTATTCCGGGAAAAACCCCTCGCCCCGGATCGCACTACCACACAGTCGTCACTATTCTGATGCATGCTATGTCGCGTGGCTCCGTGCATATCACCTCTGCATCTCCGTTTGATAAGGCCGCTGTTGACTCGAACTACCTCGCGAACAAGGTCGATCGCGACCTACTCGTGCACGGCGTCCGCTTCGTCAAGAAGCTTCACGACACGGGTCCGTTGAAGAACGTGACAGTGGGTTATGTCGAGCCCGCATGGAGGGTCGACGCGGGAGGTGAAGATGGCGGTGTTAGCGACGAGGAGCTGGGGGAGTATGTAAAGAATGGGCTGGAACCCATTTGCCATCCAGTACGTTGTGTGTTGAATTACAATAGTCCCTGGTATTCTAATTATTTTCTTCCAGGCTGGAACTGCCGCGATGTTCCCCCGCGAGGAAGGTGGTGTGGTGGATCCCAGGCTCAAGGTGTACGGAACCACAAATCTACGTGTTATTGATGCTTCCGTCATCCCAATAGTACGTCTCAAAAGTCTGTTTTGACCTCAAATTGCTGTTTGTGGCTAACAAGCTTCGTCATCCCTTCTTAGCACGTTGCCGCTCACCCTACCGCTACAATCCTTGCCATGGCCGAGAAGGTGTGTCGCTGTCTCTTTGACGTCGACCAAGAGGAACTTCACTCAATCATCCCTTACAGGCTGCCGACATCTTCAAAGCTGACGCCCGTGCATGAGGGATCCGCTACACATGACCTTGCCCGAGATGTGATTGCCGTTCAAGCCTCTTCTTCGGTCTCTAGGTTTTTCAAATGGAGCCTCTGTAGTATTGTCTTGAATCGATCAGCGTTGTGCAGCTTCTTCTTGTACCTAATTTTGTCGTTAATACCGCAGGGTCTTGCACGCCTAAATTCAGCTAATCTTAGCCAATCTCTTTATCATCAAGACAAATTCAAAGCGCGACCTGAGCCTGAGCCTCACAGGGGCAGGGACCAAAAGCATCCACACAGCGTCTTGCATAGACCTAGCATGTTTTACTGAAATCGCACTCCCTCGAAGGAGAATGGCACCGGATGTTGCACAGATAGGAAAGCGCCCTCCGGCCGAAGTGGCGTTCAATGTCATGTGATAGAAAGAGAGCATGTCTGGGTCAAAGAGGGTCAACACGAGATCTGGTCCTGGGCCCAACGCTCCCTCCACAGTGGAGGCCATTGTGGAGGCAGCGGTGGAGGCAATATCGGTAAGAACGATAGCTCCATAAGGACCTAGTGTCGTATTGACAGCCCGAGTGATCGCCGTGTGGGGTGCGCAGTCAGAATGATCGGGCATTACTCAGATACCAGGTCAGCACACTCATGCCCGTTGAATTCCAAGGCCAGAGCCAATAATCAACATTATTTTCTGGTCGGATGTTCCGGCGTAATGATGATTCAAGGGCGCGCGAGGAGAACACTTTGAGGAGTTCCTTCCATGATGTATCTCAGCAATGTGGGATGGTGCTGAGGAATACGATTAGCAACTTCCGGCGCTTAGATGCAGCCCAACACAAACACAAACCCCCAGCCAAACAGGATCGCTCTGCTCAGCCACCAAATGGGCGCCAGCTGGTAGCCCACTAACTGCATCCATTGCATCGGTCCCTGTGAACACGGCCCTGTCGAGTTTGTCGATGAACATTGGATGCTACTATTCATCGGGCCACCAGCCCTTGGCCGCGGTCGAACGCCGATGTTTTCTGCGATTCCTGGCACTCCACTCTCAAATTTCCCGCCTACGCCGCTGCATTCACGAATTTCTCGTAACGAAATGCTGTAACTTCCTCTCGTAGTGATCCCCGAACCACCACATAGCCAGGCCGCGGCGAGAGTAGCGCCCACTGAGATATGCAAATTATGCTACTTCTGCCATCAATGTTAACATCTCCTCGGTGTGGTTAATAGCTATGGGGCTCTAGGTTGCTTCGAAATTGTCATCTGCGAAAACCCTCTCGTTTCCACCTGTGCTCTGCTGCTCAGTATATCATAAGCCCCCCAGTACATCATGATCACAACGAAACCGGAAGAGTTTGTGACTAAGTACGAAGGTTTTGACTACGTTGTTATCGGCGGCGGGACCGCTGGTCTTGTTGTTGCTGCTCGGTAAATGAATTTTAGCCGTCCTCCACGAAACTACCGCCGTTGAGAACTCCGTATAACCCCATCCGACATGTCCCAACCCGCATAGCTTGAGTGAAGATCCTAATGTCACTGTGGGTGTCTTGGAAGCAGGATCCTACCACGTCAATGACCCACTTATTGATGTTCCTGGTATGATCGCACGCTATGAATCATCGATTGATTGTACATCGCTCACGGAATTGAACGCATCCTAGGATATCGTGGTCGTGCCTTAGGCAATGACAACTATGACTGGGCGTACGTTGTCAGAAGCTTGCGGAATAAAGAGAGCTAATAGAACTTGCGATCGTAGATATCTCACCGTCCCTCAACGGCATCTCAACAATCGCGTGCTCGCCCTCCCGCGGTATGCGAGCATCCGTCAGCTAATTCCTTGATTTCACTTACTCACCATACTTTCTCCGATCCTTCTCATTAGAGGAAAGATGCTAGGAGGCACCTCTGCTCTCAACTTCATGTCGATGGTGAGTTGTAACATCTGCATAACCCCACAGACCTTACAGCATTTAACTCGGCACATTGCAGGGCAGGTACGCATTATCCATCCCCGATGTTCAAAATAGTCCTTCTGATCTAATTGCTTTGGATTCCCGACGGTCACTCTTAGGACATCCAAAGAGGAATACGACGCGTTTGAGTCTGTGGGGAATCCGGGCTGGAATTGGGAATCGCTCCTTGAATACTTCAAAAAGGTGCGGCCGTAATCCTCTTTTCTTCGTTGCGGCTGGTGTTTTCTCATACTGTCCAAAATCCACTCCCTTGCCTATTTCAAGTCTGAAACTGTTCATCCCGCGGACAAGGACGTGCATTCAGAAAGACACAATGCCGTATTCGACCCCAGTGTGCATGGAACCAACGGACCGGTGAGCAAAAGTGCTGTCCGTACTGTTTTATGCTAACTCAATAACGCTCTCGCACTAGATCCACAAATCATTTGGCGGGTGGGTGAGTGATATTAGGGTTCCTTTCTTCGATGCGCTCGAGGAGTTTGGAGTCCACAGAAACCCTGATGCTGTAAGTAAGCCAAATTAACGAGTGAAATATGTTCACTACCACGCGGGTATATTGACAACACCACTTGATATTTACAGGCGAGTGGGTTTGTTCCTGGATCCTATCCCACCCTGAGTGCTGTCGATCCAGCCACCGCCAAGCGCAGCTCTACTGCATCAGTGAGCAAGCACTTCTAATAGCCGTTAACTTCGTTTTGAACAACTGCTTCCATTCCCTGACAGGGTTATTACGCACCGAACGCCAGCCGTCCCAACCTGGTCGTTCTCACATCCTCCAACGCTACGAAGATGATCCTTACTGGTACAGGCGAGCCCTACACAATATCCGGTGTCGAGTTCTCCATATCTAGGAGCAACCAGGTGTATGAAGTTAAAGTAAAGCGTGAGGTCATACTGAGCGCCGGCGCATTTGGGACGCCTCAGCTATTGGAGCTGAGTGGTTTCGGAAGGAAGACTGTACTTGATAAGGTAGGGATCGAGGTGAAGGTCGAGCTCCCGGGTGTCGGAGAGAATCTCCAGGTATGTCATCAGTGAGCATTCTTACAAGCGAATGATTATGGCGATGGTATACACACCCCAGCACTTATTTGGACTACCACCCATCTAGGACCACCTTCTTATCCCTTCTTTGTACGAAATCAGCGACAAGATCGCGACTCTTGACGTCCTTCGTGATGTTAGCCGCCGGGACGCCGAGATCAGGTTATAGTAAGTCCCTCTAACCTTCTACATATTCCTCCTCGTTTTCGGCCCTGCATAGCTTTCTGTGCGTGTCTGACCCCTTTATCTAACCCCATTCACAGTGAGGAAGCAGCTAAGGGGATCTACTCATGCAACCACGGGGCACTCGCTTTTCTACCTGCCTCCAAGGCAGTGCCTCCCTCGGAGATTGATCGCATGAAGAAGGAGATTCACGACACCTCTGGACTGGACATGAACGGGAGTCAAATAAGGCAAAAAGCCCTCCTTGAAGCTTGGCTTGATGATGAGAGGCACCCTCAGATCGAGATGATCTCTTCTCCGGTGCGGAACTCGTTTTGTTACATGGCCACGATTTCGTCTGAAAGCCTTTTGTTCTTTGTGCTTCACAGGGTTTCTTTCCCTGGCCAGGGAAGACTCCTCGCCCGGGCGCACACTATCACACGATTTTTGTTGGACTATTGCACCCCGTATCCCGAGGCTCCGTCCACATTGGTTCCACCTCCCCTTTAGACAAGCCGGTTGTTGATCCCAACTACTTCTCGAGCAACTTTGACCGTGATTTACTTGTGCACGCCCTGCGCTTTGTCAAGAAGCTCCAAGACACGGAGCCTCTGAAGAGCTTGATGGTGAGTTATGTGGAACCTGCATGGAAGGGCGAGGATGCAAGCGAGGATGCTGGTGTGAGCGATGACGAATTGAGGGAGTATATCAAGAATGGCGTCGAGACCATCAATCATCCAGTACGTTTTGTGTCTACTGCGCCTCTCCGGTATCATCGCATGTTGATCATGTGTACTAGATCGGAACCGCTGCTATGTTCCCTCGGGAAGAAGGCGGTGTGGTAGATGCCAAGCTCAAGGTATATGGTACTACAAACTTGCGCGTTATCGACGCTTCAGTTATCCCCTTTGTGCGTCGCGCCGTTTAGTCGAGCTAGCTCTTCTCCGACCTATTGCTCACAATTCGCCCTTGTCCGCCGTCTTACTAACTTAGCACATTGCTGCTCACCCCGTGGCGACGATCATTGCCATGGCTGAGAAGGTGTGCCGCCTCTCTCACGTCTATGGGTGCTAATGCTCACTCATTACTTTTAGGCTGCAGATATTTTCAAAGCTGATGCCCGCAGATAGATGAAGCCCTTTCACAGAAGCTCCTGGTCATTGGGCCTTCCTTCTTGGTCTTCAAAATCTTGGAGATGTATGTCTACAAAGCTCTAACAAAGCAAATCGGTTCTGCATTCGTGTGCGCTCGAATTGGGATTACAAATATATCAGGCCATCGGGCCAACCGATGATTGAACATGCTCATTTGTTGCTACGATCAAACTTCTGATAAAATTTTGCAAGCACTCCTCAGCATAGATGCCTCAAGATAACTCAATCTCCAACTGGGACTATACTGATTTGCGTCCGGCCTTGCGTGAACTTTGAGGTTTGCTAGAGCTCATGGTGCTTAGCTCCACACCAGCACTCCAAGTTCGCCGCAGGATGAACCCATCAGGATTGATAGGAAGCGTAGCCATCTCATCGCTAGGCGAGTTTCCTGCCCCTTCAAATTGTTCCGGTTCTTGCTGCTCGTAGTAATTGATGGAAAGGTCATCGCTGTTGATAAAGGTTGAAGATGCTCCTACTCCCTCTATTTCTATCTGAGCTGAAGTCGTGGTTCCGTTAGCAGGTATCCCTTGTCCCATTCTCGCATCTCCAATGCGATTCTCGTGGGGATGCTTCTTGATGGACTCAGCCACAGTAGTTGTTTCTTCCCGGGGACGCATGGGGTTGATCGTGTTTGATGAGCCTGGCTCCGCAGATTGCCTTCCTTCTGCTGTCTTCAAGTGTGTTTGTGGCAGCCCCTCATCGTCCTCTTCCTCGGCGCTGGTGGCAATGAGCTCAGTCCCTTTGGCGGATCGTTTCGCTAGCCTAGCTTTCTTTCTGGCAGCGTTTCGCTTGGCATTACGCTGGGCCTTGAACTTCAGCTCAACGGCACTAGAAACTCCCTCTCCAGAATTCTCGGAAGCGACATGAGCTGAAGCTCGATAATCAACAGACGCAAGAGTATCGCTATCGGAGAGAGGTCCATTAATAGCTTCAGTGTTTACACTCCCTTCGTTATCGAATGGCAATGTCGATAGCATCTCCCAGAAGCAGTAATACACGATGAGGCCAGGGGTTTCGTCGATTTCTGACGTAGTGTCAGGCGTTTCATCCGGTGGTTGCTCGTGTGGCTGGAAAATGAGATCAATGAAAACCGGAAAATGAATCACGGAGATTGGTCCGCACTCTGAGATAACAAATAGCTGCTTGTGAGTGTGAAGATGTGTCTAGCTGAGTAACAAGGACGCACCAGCAAGGACCGGCATGCGAGATAGGATGCTATGGTTGAGTTCACTGGTTTGGAGAAGCAGGGGTCCAGCCGGAGCTGCAAGGGGATCCTGACGAATTTCAAGAGTCACATAGATGCTGTCTGGGCCTAGTGATTCCGCCGAAAGTCGAATGGCATCCTCGCACGAAATGGAATGTGGCGTAGCAGCCTCGGTCATTGCTTGCATCGCTTGAGTGTGGGTGTTGTATTGGACCTGGTGATCATCCCAGGCATCTACCTCAGATTCGGACTCTATCAAGAGAGTAGTCACGAGTGTTCTTTTGTAGTCGTCGGATTCGTCGAGGTGGACTTGCAGGTGGTTATTGAACGACCAAGTTGGATACTCCACATATGTATAATGGAAATTGTCGAAATCATATGGGGAAACATCAAATTCGGCGTGCATTTGAGCGTTGGGTGTGGTGGAACCACAAGGCGTCGAGGACTGTGGCGGGGAGAACGATGATAGCAGTTGTTGAATGTTTACTCCGTGCTGGTAAAGTTTCTACGCCCAATATCTGAGGCCATACGGCGCATTACAACAACTGTCCATCAAATCAAGGGGGACGGCAGACAGGCGGTAGCGATCAGATTATCCACTGTAAATATACATATACGTACTGGCTCGTGAGCTAGCTACTTAGTGGGAATCAACAAAGCGGACATCAGCAGGGCAAGTCACCTCGAAGGCGAGGTTCAAGTCCACCGAGTCCTTCAAGTCGCTAATAATCCATTCAATTGCACCATCACCACGTGCTCCTCCACTCCCGCCATCCACTTCTTCTTTCTGCACCCAGCGCGCAGTAACATTCTTCGAAATCTGATCCACCAGCACCTTGTCCTTGCCGCTGCTGGCCATCACAGCCTTTAGACTTCTTGCGCTCCCGGTCGAGGCTGCTGTGGGACCCAATTCATCTGCTGGGATGCCAGCCACAGGGCCAATTGCGCCTTCGTTGGGTTGCGATATCGTGACCTTGATCCTCGAGTCCTCGCTCACAGGAATGCGGTCTTGGACGACCAACTTGCTGATCGCCGTGTTTGCGCGGGCGTTCTTGATCGTGATGCGCTGCTTAAAGGACGTCACGTTCATCTTGGGGTTGTTGTTTCCGATGAACGAGCTGAAGCCGGTCCCGCCCGTGGTAGTAGAGACTTTGCTCTGAGGATGGAATGTGATGCGGACCGAAGGATCGACGCCGAGCGAGCAAGTGAAGGATTCAGACGGCGAGACATTAGGGACTGTAGATTTTGCCACAAAGTTGCCGTCGAGGAACACCGAGCTTGGGCCTAATAGTCCAACGTAGGATGAGGTTAGAATTCTGGATAGTAAGAGCGAAATAGAGAAAGACGGACCTGCGATGAACTGGTATGAGCTTTGGTTTTTGATGCGACATTGGAGGAAGGCTGAGGGAAGGTTCCTTGGCACTGCGACCCATTCGAGCTCGGCACTCAAGTCGATATTCGCAATAGACACCTTGTGGCTGGACCCATCACTCGGAATGTTCGAGAATCCATCTACAGCAAAAGTGGAGCTAATAGCACCCTCGTTGACGTGGACATCGGGACCAGCATCAAAGCTGACAGGAGGAGGAGGAGGAGGCACTGGTGTCATAGGAGCGGATAAGGTGGCAACACTTCCCATTAAATCCATCAGATTAGAACCTCGATCCGGGGCAGCCCTCCTCGCAAGGGGGGCAGCTGCCCTTGCAGGGGGAGGGGGAGGAATAGGCCTAGCCGCGGGAAACCATTGCGATGGTTCGGGAGCTTTCCAAGCACTAATACGCCATGGCTGAACTTTGGGAACCTCAGTTCCGAGCAGTGGGGATGCAGTTGACAGTGTCAGAGGCACGCCTTTCCAGTCCTCGCCTGTTGACTGCGTGATACTCGCGCGGTACTGAAGTTTGACGGTGGGGCCCGCTACCTCGGTCGACTTGCTAGACTTGGAAGTGCCGGCGACATCAGCGCGGACGTCGTACAAGCTAGACCATGATGCACGGTTAACGACTAGTCGGAACAGAACATAGCCGAGCATATTAGATCGAGAGAAGGGAGATGAGATAGGCAAATCACCTACCATAAGATAAAACGAGCTCAACAGGGCCACCTTCTTCTGCAAGAAGAACGACGGTGACTCCAGACCGAAGGGCGTACGGAATATCCTCAACCTTCTTGAAACCCATGAGAGTAATCTGATGTCCAAGTCCTCGGATATCTTTCTCGAGTTGCCTCTTCTCCTTCCATAACTCCTTTTGCTTTTCATGTCTCATGCCCATGAACGATATAAGGCTTTCGGAAGTCGCATGCTCAACTCTACCATCGCGTAGGCTATCAGAGTACCCGTTCAAGAGTGCCTCGTCGCGTTCCAGGGTCTCGAGGTACATTTCCTTCTCACTCTTCTCTTCACGGAGGGCCTCTACTTCTGGTGTGTCTGGCATGGTGGGAGTAGGCGTGTAGGTGGTTGGAGCAGTGTATACGACATCAAAGACGGTAAGAGCTTGAGAATAGCTGGTAGTCTCGGCCTCGACACGAATCGAGTCGCTTTCAAGTACAGAGGGGAGATATTTGACCACAATATCATTTTGGCCCGACTGGAGAAGGTGCAAGCAGATTGGTTGGGTCAGATCGAATACTCAGGCACAACATGAGCTTGATAGAAGAGCCTGAGCTTCACCTTGACTTCGACAGGGAATCGGCGCTGCATAATGGCACGATTTGATTGATAAACCGTCACGCCCACAATAGGGTGGTCTCTGGCGTCGACTTCAACCTTATTATCTGCCGTCATTTAGGTGGTGTTCTGGGATAAGTGGCCTGGATGGAGGTGGGTTGGGTTTGGAGGGGATCAAATCGCCCCAGAGATGGACAAGGTTATATACTGTAAAGCTGCGTAATCTTGGCAGACCAAGGCAGTGTCAGTCGAGCGCAACCAGTATTAGTCTTGTGTATTTGCAATGCGCCAAGGTATTGCCATTCAGTGCGGTGTGGCGTGAATCCACAGAATATCGTCCATGGCAGTGACACTGAGTAGGAAAATGCCCGAGTTTCACTGCGGAAACGGCTGGTGAGCAGTTGTTCGGTTCTGCTCTGTTTGGTTTCAGTTGTTGTGGTCTCGTTCTCACGTTGAGGTCAGAATAAATCTACTTGTTTTGCGAGGCTGCGAACATGGTGGAGGTGAGAACATTTATTTTTTTGGCAAGCCAAGATGCATGGCTCCAGCTCAGAGTGGATGAGTCGGAATGAAAAGTCGTCATTGACTTCTGGCTAGTGTTTCATCTCGGATTGAGCTCCCTGTGAGGAGCCTTGCTCAAATTACTTGCTGTACACGACTATATCTACACAATGATGTCGGTATGTTAGGGCTCGTCTGAAATGACCGTTGATTAGGCATCAACGAAGCGAACATCAGCAGGACATGTCACTTCGAAGGCGAGGTTCAAGTCCACCGAATCCTTCAAGTCGTTGATGATCCACTCAATCACACCGTCACCGCGCGCTCCTCCGCTCCCACCACCCTCTTCCTCCTTCTGTGCCCAGCGTGAAAGAACATTATTCGAGATCTGGTCGACCAGAACTTTATCCTTGCTAGTGCTCGCCATTGCAGCCTTCAGGCTCCTTGCAGTCCCACTGGAAGCTGCTGTCGCACCTGATTCCTCTGCTGGAATACCAGCCGCAGGGCCAATTGCACCCTCGTTGGGTTGCGATATGGTGACCTTGATCCTCGAGTCCTCGCTCATAGGTACGCGATCTTGAACCACTAGCTTGACGATCGCGGTGTTTGCCCGAGTGTTCTTGATCGTGATGCGCTGCTTGAAGGAGGTCACGTTCATCTTGGGGTTGTTATTCCCGATGTATGATGCGAAGCCGGTTCCACCGGTAGTAGTGGAAACTTTGCTCTGAGGATGGAAGGTGATGCGGACTGAGGGATCGACGCCAAGCGAGCAAGCGAAAGATTCTGAGGGGGAGACGTTGGGGACAGTGGATTTCGCGACAAAGTTGCCGTCAAGGAACACCGAGCTTGGGCCTAATCGTTCAAGGTAAGATGGGGTTAGAATTCTGGAGATGAATGAGTGACATAGAGAAGAAAGCCGTACCTGCAATGAACTGGTATGAACTCTGGTTCTTGATGCGACATTGGAGGAACGCCGAGGGCAAGTTCCTGGGCACTGCGACCCATTCGAGTTCGGCACTCAGATCGATATTCGCGATAGACACTTTGTGGCTGGACCCGTCGCTGGGGATGTTCGAGAATCCATCCACGGAGAATGTGGAGCTAATCGCGCCCTCGCTGACACGAATGTCTGGGCCAGCGTCAAAGCTAACGGGCGGAGGGGGAGGAGCACCGCTAACGAGGTCCAGGAGGTCGGAGCCTCGGTCAGGGCTCGGTGCCAGCTTGACACTCCTAGTCCGAGCAATAGACATCAACCTTCCTTGAGCAGCAGGGGGAAGATTCCTCACGCCAGCGGTCCATTCTGGTGGTTCGTACGGTTTCCAGGCAGCGATGCGCCACGGCTGAACTTTGGGGACTTCGGTTCCAAGCAGTGGAGATGCAGTTGACAGTGTCAAGGCTACGCCCTTCCAATCTTCTCCCGTAGACTGCGTAATGCTGGCATGGTACTGAAGTTTGACGGTGGGACCTGTTACCTCAGTCGGTTTGCTGGGCTTGGAACTGCCGGCGACATCAGCGCGGACGTCGTACAAGCTAGACCATGATGCGCGGTTAACGACTGACCAGAATGAAACGCAGCCCAGCATATTAGGTCGAGAGGGGGGGAGTTGAGATACGCAAATCACATACCATAAGATAATACGAGCTCAACAGGGCCAGGTTCTTCTGCAAGAAGAACAACAGTGACTCCAGACCGAAGTGCGTACGGACTATTTTCAGCCTTCAAGTTCTTGAAACCCATGAGAGTAATCTTGTGACCAAGCCCTCGGATCTCCTTCTCGAATTGCTTCTTTTCTTTCCATATCTCCTTTTGCTTTTCATGTCTCATTTCCATGAAAGATATAAGGCTTTCGGACGTCGCATGCTCAACTCTACCATCACGTAGGCTATCAGAGTACCCGTTCAGGAGGGCCTCGTCGCGTTCCACGGTCTCGAGGTACATTTCCTTCTCGCTTTTCTCTTCACGGAGAGCCTCTACTTCTGGTGTGTCTGGCATGGTGGGAGCAGGCGTGTAGGTGGTCGGAGCAGTGTATACGACATCAAATACGGTAAGAGCTTGAGAATAGCTGGTAGTCTCAGCCTCGACACGAATCGAGTCGCTTTCAAGTACAGAGGGGAGATATTTAACTACAATATCATTTTGGCCCGACTGGAGACGGATGTAGGTGGAAACAAATCAATTATCAGATCCAATGCTCAGGTGCAATATAAGCTTGATAGGAAAGCCCGAGCTTCACCTTAATTTCGACCGGCAATCGGCGCTGCACAATGGCACGATTTGATTGATAGACCGTCACACCAGTGATAGAGTGTTCTCTAGGGTCAACTTCGATATTATTATCTGCCGTCATTTCAATATTGGTCTCAGACAAGGGATGTGGAGGATGCGGGTTGGGTTTGGAGGGATCAAATTGCCCTGGAAGTGGACAAGTTTATATAGTCGCAAGCTGCGTAATCTTGGCAGACCAAGGCAGTGTCAGTTGAGCGCAATCAACATTAGTCTTGTGGATTTGCGAATGCGCCAAGGCATTGCCGTTTAGTGCTGCGTGCTGTGAATCCACCGAATATTGTCCATGGTAGTAACATCTCTAGGAGCAGCTGTTGATGGGAAATTGTTCTGTTCTATTCCGTTTGGTTCCAGGGCTGTTGTGATCTGGACAAATCTACTTGTTTTGCGAGGCCACTAGCATGACGGAGGTGAAGGATATATATAAATCGGGCAAGTCAAGATTCTCGGTTCCAGATTGGAGTGGACGAGTCGGAATGAGATGTCATCTTTGACTTCTGGTTGGTGTTTCATCGCGGCGGATTGGACTCCCTGTGAGAAGCCCTGATCAAATTACTTGCTGTACATGACTATATCTACACGGTGATGCCGGTATGTGAAGACTTGTTGGAAATGACCTTGGACTAGGCATCAACGAAGCGAACATCAGCAGGACATGTCACTTCGAAGGCGAGGTTCAAGTCCACCGAATCCTTCAAGTCGGTGATGATCCACTCAATCACACCGTCACCGCGCGCTCCTCCACTTCCGCCACCCTCTTCCTCCTTCTGTGCCCAGCGTGCAAGAACATTATTCGAGATTTGGTCCACCAGAACTTTATCCTTGCTGGTGCTCGCCATTGCAGCCTTCAGGCTTCGTGCAGTCCCACTGGAGGCTGCTGTCGCACCAGACTCCTCTGCTGGAATACCAGCCGCAGGGCCAATCGCACCTTCGTTGGGTTGCGATATAGTGACCTTGATCCTCGAATCCTCGCTCATAGGCACGCGATCTTGAACTACTAGCTTGACGATCGCCGTGTTCGCGCGGGTGTTCTTGATCGTGATCCTCTGCTTGAAGGACGTCACATTCATCTTAGGGTTGTTGTTCCCAATATATGACGCGAAGCCAGTTCCGCCGGTAGTTGTTGAGATTTTGCTCTGAGGGTGGAAGGTGATGCGGACCGAGGGATCCACACCGAGCGAGCAAGCGAAGGATTCTGAAGGGGAGACGTTGGGGACAGTGGATTTTGCGACAAAGTTGCCGTCGAGGAACACGGAGCTTGGGCCTAATCGTTCAACGTAGAATGAGGTTAGGATTCTGGATAGTAGGAGTGAGATAGAGACGATGAAGGCGCACCTGCGATGAATTGGTATGAACTCTGGTTCTTGATGCGACATTGGAGGAACGCCGAGGG